>VBSM01001044.1:12707758-12761934 GCA_008086735.1 Cheirogaleus medius | reverse complement strand
TGCCTCGGCCTCCCAGAGTACTAGGATTATAGGCATGAGCCACCATACCTGGCCCTACTTATAGGAATTAATCCTAAGAGAATTAAGATGTTTATAATGATTCACATATACAGATGTTTAAAATACTTTTATATGAGTAAAAAACAGGGAATAACCTGAAAGAATTATTTAATTCCTGGTAGACCCATAGTGTGACCATTATGTTTTTTAAAGACTTTTTAATAGCAGAAAAGAAATGAAATGCAAAAGAAAAAAAAAGAAATACAAAAAGTATGAGAGAGAACAATACATGATATTATGTATGCTATAATTTCACTTGTTCTAAAACTCCTTTTAAAAATACATAGAATATGCTTTTGCATATATCCTACCAGATATAAATGATAACAGCGGTTGCCTCTGGGGAGTAGGAATATGTGGAAATGAAGGATTAGTAATGTAAGAGGGAGACCTTTTCACTGTTTATCCTTTTAAACTAGTTGACTTTTACAAACCATATATACGTGTATTACTTTTAAAGACAAAGATATGTTTTAAATATAGCAAAAAATATAAGATTGGGCAATAGTATTTCAGGTGATTTTGTTTTTCTTTATACTTTATATTTTCTATATTTTATACCATAATTGTGCATTACCTTTAAGAGATAAATAAAACAAGTATGCGGCATAGAGAAAGAAGACATAAAAACTAGGTCATGCTTGAAGCTCAGACTTGTGGGGCAAGTGGGAGCAAGGGCATTATACACAACCTTAAAATTTGTACCCCCATAATATGCTGAAATAAAAAAAAAAACTAGGAAGATGGCAGATTATCAGAATGTTTTCTAAGTGAAAGCCAGAAGAAAAATAATATTAGTGCCTTAGTTCTTAGTTGGAATTGGTTGGGACACAAACTATTGTCTAATATTTTTCCTCGTGTGGAGAATTCTCATGGTATATTTTTTGAAAAAGTATAGTTTTTACTGTTTTCGTGATACACAACCATTTTCCTCAAATACTGTAATGTGCTTTTTAAAATTGTCTTTCCCTGGGGATTCTGATATGCTACTTCTGTACCCTTTGTCACTGATCTAATGTGTGTCTCTCTAAGTCATAAAGGTTATTCATATGTTCATTGAAATATTTCAGCTAAACTTTACATAATTTTTATTTTAGGATGAATTTACAGGAATTGAACCCTTGAGTGAGGATGCCATTATCACAGGTTTCAGGAATGTAACTATTTGTCCTAACCCAGAAGACACTTGTGACTTTGCCAGAGCAGCTCGTTTTGTATCCACTCCTTTTCATGAGATAATGCCCTTGAAGGATCTCCCTTCTGATCCAGAGAGACTGTTGGAGGAAGAGGATCTGGATGTAAAGACCTCTGTGGACCAGCAGACTGCTTGTGGCACTATCTACCATCAAACTCTCAGCATCAAGAAGCTCAGGTGATTGGGGATTATAGGTTTACAAACTTGATTTTTTGCTCTCTTATTCTATGTGTGCTTGTCAGTTATAGTAATCAATTACCAAGCTCTTTCTATCTGCCAGGTTCTGTGCTAAGTGCTTTACATGAGAGTAGGGCTGCCCCAGATAAAGTGTCAATGGGATTTAGTGATTGATTTGGATGTGAGGGTTAAAGGAAGTGAATTTTGATGGTTAAGAGATGAAGTCCAGGAGAATTATAGAATCTTTGAGGAAACTTGGTAAAGTGCAGATGATTGGAAAAGAGGAGGCATTTAGTTTTCCTATAATATTGAGTTTAAAATAATGGTACATTTCAGCATGGTATAGCGCTAATAAAAATAAATAAAATAAAATAAAATAAAATAATGGTAAAATAGCTGATATTAATTTTAAATACACACTAAAGATACATTAAAGAAAAAGTAAAAGTATCTTTTGATAGAGAGGTAGAAATGAATTAGGGAATAGGTATGAGGGAATGGCATAGAGAGACAGGGACTGAGTCTTGTTTCAAAGTCAGCTAATTTAAACAAACTAATTCCAGTTTTAGGAATATCCTTTAGTTTGCCAATTTGTGCTTTTATAACTGCATTTTTAAACGTTTTTCTTAACAAACTTTTAATCACATTTGCTACCATGTATTCATGTTGCATACTTTTAGTTCCCTCTTACTGAAGAATAAAAAGTCCAGAAAAGGGATAAAGAGGAAGAAAGTTAGTGTTAATGTTAGTCAATATTTCTCAGGAGTATAGAATAAATGTTGAATAGGCATTTAGTATAGATTAGGTAAATAAAGCATAAATCCAGAAATGTAATGCTGGGCATTGCTTGTCAACCAGAATAGAGGAAGTTACCTAGATTCTGATTTGGGAAAATAATGGACTTTAAAAATGAAACTAGCAAATAATAAATTTTTAAATAATTTATAACAGATTATAAATTATTGAAAAACTAAATTTTCTTTTAAAATAAAGGTATAACATAAAATTATAAAATTTACAAATTAAATTTATAAAATTATGGCAAAGATAAGTTGACATACATTATTCCTATGAGAATTGACTCATTAGTGGTTCTTTTAGCCCAATCATTGAAGATAGTGGTGAAGCCACACACTCCTCTGCCTTCTCTGGATCTTCTGCCTCAGTTTCAAGCACCTCCTCCATCAAATGTCTTCAAATTCCTGAGAAACTAGAGCTTACTAGTGAGACAGCAGGTAAGGTCATAACATACCATTTGTGAGCAAACATCTATACCTATGCCTAGTGAATACTTAGCAAACTGAGCTGTATGTTTTTCTTCCTTAAGTTGCCGTAAATTGTGCTATGTCTAGAATAAATTAGTACTAAATGCAGTTACATAAAGACCTGAGACAGATGAATGTAGTTAGATTAGCAGTGTTGACTGTGTAATCTTGTTTTTGACCCTCACTCTGTTATAATATCCATTTTAAGCATTAGGTTTTTTAGGTGATGTTTTTTCAGCTTTCTCTCTACCCCCTAGAAAACCCTACTCAGTCACCTTGGTGTTTGCAGTATCGCAGACAACTACTAAAATCCCTACCAGAGTTAATCGCCTCTGCAGTGTTTTCTATAGAAGACAGACCAATGCCTAAGTTGGAAATAGAGAAGGAAATTGAATTAGGTAAGTATCACTGAATGCACATCCTTTTGTGGATAACAGTATACAAATAAGTGATTATTTGTACTTGAGCTTGATACTTGAGCACTATCAATATTCCTAGATTGTAAGTAATAGCATTATAAAAGTTGACACATTAATAACTTTATGTCCCAGTAACAATAGGAAGTAAGTCTTCTCCTCTTTCAGTTTTTAACAAATGATTTTGAGAAGTATTCTAGATGCTACTAACTGGCAAATATACCAGTGCCTCTAGTCCTTAGACCAGGATGTAAAGACTAGAGGGCTATATATGTTCACAGTGATTTTTAAATGGAATCAAACCTTCTCAACAGGTAGTGAGGATTATTGCATTAAACGAGAATACCTAATATGTGAAGATTACAAATTATTCTGGGTGGCACCAAGCAACTCTGGAGAGTTAACCATAATAAAGGTGGGACTGATTCTTTGTGATTTTAGTTACTTTGTCAATAATGTGGATTGAAACAATAACTGTCCTCATGGTACCATCAGATCTTTCTAATAATCTATTAGCTTCATTATATTAATAGTAAGAAATCAGTCACCATTAGGCCAGGAATAGATATGAATAATGAGAGGCTATTATACAAATCTCAGTATATCCAAACATATTAAGTATTCTATCAATTTTCTTTCTTTTGAGGACATTTCTTCTGAAATTTTCTGGCCTGCTCCAATCTAGACAAGTTATACTTTAGGCTTGACACACACACAGTGTTCCCCCAATCTTTAGATCTTTTCTCTTGAGCTGATCAGATCCCTCAGAGAAGACTTTTTATTTCCTGCTCGGAGCATATGAGCCTGGCTGCCAGCTTTCTGAAAGATAAATGAAGAAATTAGGCTGGGGAATGGCTGGAGAAGGGCAGAGAGATGCATCTTAACATCTGATATATAAACTTTTTCCTGTTTGCCATATGGTATTCCCACTCTCAGTGGTTCCTGGCACCCTCTAGTCCAGAGCCTTTCTATTTTATACTCCCTAGGGAATAAACTTCTAGTCTTCTGGAATGGGGAAGAGGCAATTGCTGGGCTGGGCCATGGGAGTAGGAGAGAGAATCTGGGATCTAATTTCCTTTTTTGTTTTTTTGAGACAGAGTCTCACTCTGTTGCCTCGGCTAGAGTGCTGTGGCGTCAGCCTAGCTCACAGCAACCTCAAACTCCTGGGCTCAAGTGATCCTTCCTGCCTCAGCCTCCTGAGTAGCTGGGACTATAGGTGCTCACTACCACGCCCAGCTAATTTTTTTCTATTTTTAGTAGAGACAGGGTCTCACTCTTGCTCAGGCTGGTCTCAAACTTCTGAGCTCAAGCAACCTCCTGCCTCGGCCTCCCAGAGTGCTAGGATTACAAGCTTGAGCCACTGCATCCAGCCCTAACTTCCTCTTAAATGTGGTTCAACCACCCCTGTTTTAGCTCCACCCTCAGCCTTACTTCCGTAGGTAATTGGTGCCACCAGTTATTATACTATAGGGAGATAGTCTTATAGTATAAATGTGGTTGCTCTTTAGCTCTTCAGCTTTCTCCATTGCTAGAATCAATTTTCCTTGGGTCTTCTAAGCGGTGGTTACCTTTTATTCTCTTCCTACCTTCTAGAATTTTGTTGCTGTTGTATCCTTTATTGTAGATTTATGCTTTTTAAAATATCCCTTTCCTATTAATTCAGAATCAGAAGGGCTAGAGGGAATGTGATTTCAATCTGCCAGCCATAACCATAGATTCTAATTGCACTTATTTAAAAAATACGTTTTACAGGTATCTTCTCAACCTGTCCCATGGGACTTTTATATCCATCTCAAGTTAAAGGAACGTTTAAATGAGGAGTTTGATCATTTATGCAGCTGTTATCAATACCAAGATGGCTGTATTGTTTGGCACCAATATATAAACTGCTTCACCCTTCAGGTTTGAAATAATACTAAAAATGTAATTTAATGTTCTCAAGTAGAGAGATTTGTGCTCCATTTAGCAAAGGAATTTAGTATAAAATTTCTATCAGTCTTCTAGAAATAGACCAATTAAATTATAAATTAAAAGCGTTGATCATTTTGTTTTTCCAAGTTATTTTGACCAAAAGCCTGTTTGGGATTTTTTTATACTTTTTATTTTGTCGATTTTCAAACATAAAAGTAGACAGAATTGTACAATGAACACCCATCTAACTATGATAATCATCAGCTTATGGCCACTCACTCTTGTTTTATCTATACTTCCCCCACTGGATTTGTTTTATTGATTGATTGCCACATGATCTTGCTATGTTGTCAAGGTTGGTTTTGAACTCCTAAGCTCAAGCGAGCCTGCCACATCACCCTGAGTAGCTGAGACTACAGGCACATACCATTGCACCTGGATTATTTTTAAAACTCAGACACAAAATATCATTTTATTCTGTGGTATGTTCTTAAGAAGGTTTTGCTGCATATTTTGATAGTAATATGTTTTCTCTAAAATGGTTAGAATGAGAATATTTTAAAACATTTATAGAGCCACCTATTATGGGGCAGGCTCATCCTTGATGCTCTTCATCCATTATCTCATTAAATCCTTACAGACAATCTTATGGGAGATCACAGTATTGTTAAAACTGGGACATAGACCCAGACTACATTCTAGTAGAGAACAAGGAAGAGTACAAACCAGCAGTTATCAAGGTATTGAGTATAACTGCAATCCACTGAATTTGAGAAATAGTGAATTTTCTATCCTTCTATTTCCAGGATCTTCTCCAACATGGTGAATTTATTACCCATGAAATAACAGTGTTGATTATTTATAACCTTTTGACAATAGTGGAGAAGCTACACAAAGCAGAAATAGTCCATGGTGACTTGAGTCCACGGAGTCTGATCCTCAGAAACAGGTTGGTCCTTTTCATTCTCTTATGATTCTGTCAGCTTTCTCTTAAAACATGGATAGCTACCAACTTTTTAAAGCCTTTTTTTGATAAATGCCATATTAAGGAACACATTATGTTAAGAGAATATCTGCTACCTAAAAGTCAATAATCATTGGGAATGGTATTTAAAAGAGTTCAAAGAAATAAACACATTGAGGAAATATGTTAATTCAGATCAAAGAATTAACCATGGATATTGTAATGATTCATGTCAAGAAGAATTATAAAATATGGATATTTTGAGGAATGTAAAGTACATTGTCTGTCTAGTCATTCTGTGCATAGAGCCAGTGCAGATCTAGCAGGGATGGCAGCAAAATTGAGGCACTGCTCAGTTTCATAGACCAAAGCTTAAGTCAGGCCTAACTGAAATGTTAGCCAAGAAAAGTGGGTAAAACTAGACTGCAAATACAAACTATGCCAAGAAAAGGGCCTTAGTGTTCAAATTAAACCCAGTTTGTCCATTAGATTCAAGGGTTGGGCACAGAGCAAGAAATAAGAAATGAAGTCCAAATACTAAGAACTGAGAAAATATAGAAAATGTTCAGGCATGAACAAGGCAAAAACAGTCCAAAATTTTTGTTTTGTGAAAAGAACTAAAGGACCAGCACACTAGTGATCGTTGGTCTCATAGTCTTTGAATAGAGCAGCCTGGTTTAAAGATGCTTTGTCTGTTCAACGCCATGTCTCGGGTAAGTAGTTAACTTTCTTTCTGAGGTTATCGGTATACACTAATAGCTGGAATCATTCTTCACATTTCCTCTGACTACTTAATTTGTAAGAAGAGACTGAATTAGACTCTAAATAGTTGGCACGGAAATTAAAAAAAACCTCAATGTATTTCTGCAGTTATAAGCAAAAGAATTTCTTTCCTGAGATAGCAGAGTCCTAAAGGCTTCCCTAGACATAATGTAGCAGCATTTCCCTAGGGTACTGTGGGTATTTTGGATGAGACAATTCTTTGTGCAGGTCTGTTCCACGTATTGCAGGATATTTTATATCCACACTCCCCCATTACTCCCCCCAGCCATTGTGACCACCAGAAATCCTTTCATGTTTCCAAATGTTAGAACCCCTGTTATAGTTTTTATTTTCACCCTACTTCACAACAGTACAAGTTCAGAGGACAGTGTTAGACTCTGGGAAAGCACATAGCATTAAAGGGACATTGCCTTTTACTTCACTACGTTATCAAATTTGATAGGAAATTTCATATTGATTCTCAAGGAATTAAAAGCTAGAAAGAACCTTTTGAAATGACTTAGTTTAGTTGCTACATATTTTTTGTGAGGAAAATGAGACCTAAAAAAGAATGTCTTGCCCATGGTCACAGTAAATTAGTAGCTGACTAGAGGGCTAAGAGACCTTCATGCTTCTTTTTATTAATCTAAGAAACATTTTTCCTACCTCTCCCAAGTTTTAAAAGTATTTAAAAAATATATTATAGACTTATGGTGGCCCAAAGGAAAAGCTATATTTTGTGCCAATGAAAAATGGGAAGGAAAAAACAATTCTGTGCTGTGGAGGTATGTGATTGGAGTAGTTAAAGCCTATATTTAGGAATATAGGATGTGCACCAATATCAGTTAAGAGTTTGAGGGAACTAATTGAGAAAAACAGACAGACAAAAGAATACAAGAAACAGTCCATTCTTTCTGTCAGGTAAATAGTTCCTATATCTCCTTGGAGGATTGCTTTATTGCATGGAATAGATAAACCTAAGGAAAATATAATTAATCGATAGTGAATTGGTTTTTTTTTTGTTTGTTTGTTTGTTTGTTTTGAGACAGAGTCTCACTCTCTTGCCCGGGCTAGAGTGTTGTGGCATCAGCCTGGCTCACAGCAACCTCATACTCCTGGACTCAAGCAATCCTTCGGCCTCAGCCTCCCGAGTAGCTAGGACTACAGGCATGTGCCACTATGCCCGGCTAATTTTTTCTATATATTTTAGTTGGCCAATTAATTTCTTTCTGTTTTTAGTAGAGACAGGGTCTCACTCTTGCTCAGGCTGGTTTCGACCTCCTGACCTTGAGCGATCTGCCTGCCTCAGCCTCCCAGAGTGCCAGGATTACAGGCGTGAGCCACTGCGCCCAGCCATGAATTGGTATCATAAAGTATTTTTTAAGAAGAATTGGAATTACAGAAAGAATAAGATAGAATATGGTGTTCGTTTAATAGAAACAGGAAATTTTACAATATAAGTAGCACTTTACAAACAAAACAGACTTGTATTGTTTTTCATTAAACCCTAGAAGGAAGAATCTGAGTGATACTTGGCAAGCTTATCTAGAATAATAAACAAGAAAGGCAATGACAACTATAAAAGCTTAATTTCCTCCGTCATATAATAATAATTCCTGTCAGTATATAAATCATTGCTATTGTACATGTTAATGTGTACAGTATGGGCAGAAGCTTCTCCTTCCAGTACTTACTTTATATGACATGGAAACTTGATAAATGTTTGGTGGTGGCCATGCACTGTGGTTTAAATATACTTTGTGTCACCAAACTGATCTTGACATTCCTTCCCCATCTGGGTGGACACTGCCACTGCTCTTGCAGGTGCATTTTCACAATCAACCACTGGATGGAGCTGTTGGCATAGCAAAAACATACCTGCAGTACTTTTTTTTTTTCTTTTAACACCAGCTATGCAGCTTCTTTCATGGCCTATTTTTATTATCTCTTTCTCTTAAATTTGGGCTCAGAATCGACGATCCCCATGATTGTAATCAAGCTTTGAAGATAGTAGACTTTTCCTACAGTGTTGACCTTAGGACGCAGCTAGATGTTTTTACCCTCAGTGGCTTTCGGACTGTACAGATCCTGGAAGGACAAAAGATCCTGGCTAACTGTTCTTCTCCCTACCAGGTAAGTGTAAAACCAGCCTGAGCAAATATGGAGAGGGTTTCTTAATCTCTTTATTGTCTAGATAAGCTATAAAAGCTAGTGTTTACTGGTATTGACTCTCCCAGAATGGTTGACCTAGTTTTCAGATATCACCAAGTCAAGCAAAAGGTACCATTTTTCTGTTACAGCGCTGAAGAATATGCACATACACGTGCAAACATGACTAACTCAGTAACCTAAGTGCCAGGGCCATTTCTACCACTTACCATCCATGTGATCTTTTATAAGTTATTTTCTATGATCATCTCTGTAAAATAAGGATAACAGTCTGTGCTCTGTATACATGAGAATTGTTGTGAGGATTAAATGAAATAATGTATATAAAAAGAACATAAGGACAAATGTAAAGTGTTTTATATGGTGGCATTATATGCAAAAATTCCTTCTAACTCAGCTCTAGACATAAGGCATTTGCTGATTGAATGTGTAGCATGAACCTGAACTCATCATCTGGACCACATTTAGATCACAGCTGGAGTTCATATAAATCCAGTAGGTCTACAAATTTGAATTTGATAGTCCACATATTTTGTCATCTTTTGTTCTTAAGGATAATTCCTAGAGTTGGCTCTATTGATCACTTCTTTGGGGAGCTTCTCCCTTCACTGTAAGGGTAAAGAACAGTCTACGAAAATGTATGTCGTAAAATAAACTTAGTTAAGCATTGTTAATACCTTTCAACTTTCTACATAAATAAACTGCCATGGTAGAGGCAGAGGATTATTTTAGCTGATGGTACTTTTTGTGATTTCAGGTAGACCTGTTTGGTATAGCAGATTTAGCACATTTACTATTGTTCAAGGAACACCTACAGGTCTTCTGGGATGGGTCCCTCTGGAAACTTAGCCAAAATATTTCTGAGTAAGTATTTGTGATTTCAGGGTCTTTGCCTGTCCACGTAATTTTTTCTTTCTCTTGGATGCTCTCTCTGCTTTGGCAGCCTTTGTTTTCTTAATCCAAATGCCATGAGTCCAGTAATTTCAGCCAGTTTTCATTATAGCATCAGTGGAGCACCTAGTGTAGGATAAAGGAATTGCTAATTAAAAACAAGACTCAAACTATTCAGACTTCAGGACAGCATTCTGAATCTAAGTGTCTCATACAGACTGCAATTAAAGTATGGAAGCTTCTCAGTTCAGAAGTGTTAAAAGAAACATTTTGTGAGGATAATTTTCTAACCAATTGATATTAGTCTTAAACCCCCTTTTAATGGCTATTGTTATCAAAAGTATTAAGCATCTCTAGAAGAGAGTTACATTTCTAAAGTATATACTAATTTTAGGCTGTTATTTATCTAATGAATGGTAGAACCAAATCAGAGAATTGAATCTCTTGGTGAAGAAGTAAATGTTCTCTTGAATAAGAGCTGCTTTGTCTCAGAACCTTAGTACTCTCTGAAGCCTGCTCATAAAACTTATTTAAATACCTGTGTTCTACTTTAGCTTATCTTAGATAATAACTTCCCAGCATAAACTTACCAATCTATCACTTATTGGTACATTCTTTGGTTAAAAAAAAAATCACTGTTGAAGATTTAATGCCCTTTTTCCATTTTCCCCTCTGAACAATTGAATTGTGGTTTTTTCTTTATTTAATTCAGAACTTGGCTAGTCTTATTTGTCTCTTACATGTACTTCTAAAATAGACTTGGGATTTGATGTATGACATATAGGATAGAGTTAGGCATTTCCAGGTGGTGGTGGTCCAGGCAGGGGTCTGGGTAACGCAAGCAGAAACAGGTGGGGTCAGTTGTGATTTCCTAACAGCCCTGCCTTATACAATAATAGAAGTTTTCTCTGATAAAAGAAAATAATAATATGCAAAGGTATAAACATAGCTTTAAGCAGCAATTACTTCAGTCAAGTTTAGGATTGTCAGAGAATTGTGCAGATGATAAACCATTGGAGTGGGGGAGGGAGCTGTAGTTTTTAATGTCCTTGACTCTATGAAAATTAGAGAGAGGAGATAAAATTTCTTTTTCTTCTATTTGTAAAAGAAAAGTGCTACATCTTAGTACACAGGACATTTATAGACTGAGATGAGAGAACTTCTTTCTCTTTATGTACATTGTATTATGGCTTTTCCCACTATGGCAGCCTTTTTTGTAGTTCTTCCCTGGGCTTTCAAAGGACTATTTGAATGATCTCTAACCCTAGGGTTCTGGGTATTACCTTCTTAAGTCATCTTGGTGCATAAATGTACCACTGAGTTAAATACAAAAAGAATTCTAATTTTCATATGCCTAATCTTGATGGAAATGGTTTTATATATTTTTAGGGTAAAAGATGGTGAATTGTGGAATAAATTCTTTGTGCGGATTCTGAATGCCAGTGATGAGTCCACAGTGTCTGTTCTGAGGGAACTTGCAGCAGAAATGAATGGGGTTTTTGACACCACATTCCAAAGTCATCTGAACAAAGCCTTATGGAAGGTAGGGAAGCTAACTAACTAGTCCTGAGGCTTTGCTCTTTCAGTAAGATAGTCAAGTCTCTCACAGATTACTGCCTAGAAGCAATGGTTGTATAGTGGAACACTGGAACTGTATATGCTATAGTTTAATTTAGGACACATTTAGATACACTACCAATGCTTTTCTACTTTTTGGTAGAGGCTATCTCTAAGTAACTCACATTTTTTACACACCAATGTACTTATTCATGGCCTTGTCTAACTTTAACGAAGAACTGTCTTATTCTAAATAGGCTCCATACAAATGGGTACCTTGTTGTCATTTAACCCATTTGCCTCTACTTTTCCCTGTACTTTTCCTTTTTGTAATTTGTAACATGTACTCTCATGATCACCATATATTTTGTAAATAATAAAATAGTATTTGTTAAATTTGTGCTTCTAACATTTCATCTACCTTTTGCAAATTAAGATAATAAATGATTTAATTTTGCAGAGAGGAGTTATTTTACCCTAGAAATTTGTACATCTTGGACTTGGAACTGTTATGATAGGATTATAACAAGATAAAATAGCCAATCATTCCTTTAGGTGTTTCCAACCTTCCAGTAAGTGGTCTAGATTGAAAAGTAGGTAAAATGATATACACAAGACCAAATTTTCTTAAATTTCAGATGATAAAACCATATATGTGGCTTATATTTTAATGATTTTACTTTTATTCACCAAGCCGTTGGTGTATTTATATAATCTAGTGGTGCTGCTGCTACTGGGTCTCTTGATTAGGAATGTGGCTGTTAGAAATGAAAAGAAAAGGTTTTCAACAGGGTTTAGCAATCTTTCAGAAATGGAATAATCATTCTATCACAACCAGAATGACTTGGAAGGGGCAAAGGTCAGTGAAGAAATAAAAGGAAATTTTGTTTGAAAGATTTGAGGAAGCAGGAGGTCAGAATAAAAATATAACTTTAAAGCATGAACTAATTTGAGAGAGAATAGGCCTAGATGAAGGTAGTGGACACCCAAAGGGAAGCATGAATTACACCTGGCCTTGGGGATAGGAAAGGAAATTGGTAGAAAAAGCACAGTAAAAGCCGGGCGCGGTGGCTCACGCCTGTAATCCTAGCACTCTGGGAGGCCGAGGCGGGTGGATAGCTCAAGGTCAGAAGTTCGAAACCAGCCTGACCAAGAGCGAGACCTCGTCTCTACTAAAAAAAAAATAGAAAGAAAATAATTGGCCAACTAAAAATATATATAGAAAAAGTTAGCCGGGCATGGTGGCGCATGCCTGTAGTCCCAGCTACTTGGGAGGCTGAGGCAGAAGGATTGCTTGAGCCCAGGAGCTTGAGGTTGCTGTGAGCTAGGCTGACGCCACGGCACTCACTCTAGCCTGGGCTACAAAGTAAGACTCTGTCTCAAAAAAAAAAAAAAAAAAAAAAGCACAGTAAAAAGTATCTAATTATATGTTTTATATCTAAATATCAAAGATTATCTATGTTGCTCCATGCTGGTGCCTGATTTTTTTTTTCACTCTAATTGTCACTGTTACTGCTCTAAGATTGCTGGAAAGCAGAAAATCCTAAGTATGTCTCAACTAAAAATATTTAAGTAGATATGGTTGAAGCACTGAAATATGACTTGGATCTGAAAGATAATCAACTTAGAAATATATGCTCATAACCAAAATACAGCTCTCCAAACATTCTCACATTTGCTTCTCCTACTGATGGTATAAAATGACACCTCTGTATCTTTCACATAATCAAATCCCCTCCCTCTCTGCTCTCCTCATTTCTCAATCCACTGCATTGACACATAAAGCCATTAGTCTGAGGCTGGACAGTAAATTTAGATTCCTTCTTAATATAGGCTTAGCTACTATCTAGTAAATTCTTCATCAGCCTTGACAGCAGGCTATTATATGGATAAAGCTTTGTTTCTGAGGAAGGGGAGGGGAATCTGAGAAAGCTACTTTATTAGGAAGCTGTTTTGCCACTGCTCCTTCCATTCCCCATCTCCTTCAAACCCAGCCCTTCTTTTTAGAAGGGAGAAAAGGGTACCTGACCAATTAGGACCTATGATGTCTTAGGTTTTCTCTTTGCCTAAGCATAAAACCATAAAGAGGGATCTTTTCCATTTTGCTTATATTTTATGCTTATTTGTCTTGGGAGAAGGAAGCCTTTCTTTTTGGCAGAAGCTTCAAATGGTTATTTCTTATTTCACTAAGGCAGGAATAGTGTAACAATGAACCTGGGCCAGGGGTGGGAGGAACACAGCTGAAAAGATGTGATTTTTACTTTTGGTTGAAGAGACCGTGCAATATATAGTGCTTCACCATTCACAAAGTATTTGTACATCCACCACCAATCTTACACCATTGTTAGAGCCTTCATACTCCTACGACAGTTGTATAAGAAACCTTCCACCAAGTCAAAGTGCTCTGATGTCAAACCTGAGTCTGTAGCAATAGGACTTGAGACTGTTGGTTAAGCTGTTATCTCAAGGTAGATAAGAAAGCCTTTCAGAGGGTTGGCACAAGATTCTTTGAAATAACTTCTGTTGATGTCTTTAGGCCAAAGTCTTTAAGCAAAGACAACAAAGCTTTTCTGTTGCATCTGAAACTAAGGAATTCTTCCTCCAACTGCACCAGTTCTTTCTAATGTGCCAAATTTTGCTTTTAATCTGGCTTCTAAAATTAAGACTTCCCTGGTAAGGAGGATGCATTTTAAAAACATTTTTTTTTAACATAGCAAACTTCAACCTTAATGGGGTCCATTGTTCTGCCAAAGACATAAGAAGCTATGAATATTTAATAGGATAAAGGTAGCATTTTAAATCAGTATGGGGAAAGATAGATTATTCAGTAACTGGTGTTGAAACAAGGAATTAGAGCTCAAACTCTCTCCCTAGTGCCACCACTAGTTCGTACAGCACCTTTGTGCAAATTAGACAAAGACCCCTTCCACTAGGATTCAGTACTTCCCATGCACCATAGCTTGATTGAATTTCAGTCCCTCCTTGCTCTGTCAGCCTGGCATTCTTCTGCAGCAAATAAATTGCACATCCTTAGGCAGTGTTCTTAACCTGTTTCACTGCTTATCCATAAAACAATGTTGGATAGATCAAAAATGTTAATGAAAATATAAAGTACTAGGGGATTTTGTAATCTTGTGTCTGTGTAACATAAAACCAAGATATAAACAAGAAGATTGCTATTATTATAGTAGATAGAAAGTTAAAATATATCGCTCCTATCCCTCCTTCCAAAAAAATATAAACACCATAAACTCAAACTAGAAAAAGTTACTTACAACAAATGTTTGCATTATCTTTAATGTGTATTATCTCAAGGTCTCCTGGCTGATCTCTTCTCCTACCACCTCCTGCCAAATCAGAACCCTCCAATGGCTTCCCATCTCACACAGCCCAAAATCCAAAGATTTCATCGTGGCCTACAAGACCCTAGCCAATCTGCCCCTACTCTTTCTCTGATCTCTTTCCTTGCTCACTCTCCTCTAGTCTGTTCACCTCCTTGCTGCTCCTCAAAGGTGCCAACTCGTTTCCCTCTTTACAGCCTTTTTGCTTGCCATTTCTTCTGCCTGGAATATTCTTTCCCTGATCTTCATGTGGATTACTTCCTTACTTCCCCTCAGGTAGGTGTCTTCTCAAGTCTCCACTCTGTCAGGCCTTCCCTGACCATTCTGTACAAAATAGCATCCCACACACACTGCCATTACTTTCCGTCCTTTTTACCCTCCTTTATTTTTCTCCATTGCATCTGTCACCCCTCACATGTGTATGTGTATACATATACTTTTTTTCCCCTGTGTCTCACTACTAGAATTTAAGCTCCTTAAGGGCAGGATTTTCTTTGTTTTCTGTTTTAACCTCAGTGCCTCGAACAGCGCCTGAATGAATAATACTATTTTACCTAAAGTACAAAGAACTCTTAAAAAATAAAACTAATATAAAACCAATAGAAATAGGCAAAAGATTTGAATAATCCACTAAAAAATTTTAATGCAACCTCATTTCCAATTAAATAAAATGCAAAATAAGCCTGAAATTGTCAGCATTCACAGTAAATGGTTGAAAATTGTATTTGTGAGGATGGAGACATTGGGGAGCAGGCATTCATATCAGTTGGGATGCAGATTGGTACATTATTATAAGTCAATTTAGCGATATTTATTAAATTTAAATATTCCCTGTAGCCGAGAAATTTTTCTAGAATTTATCTCACAAAAACATTGACACAGGTGCTTAAAGAGAAAGCACTGTTGATATATTTGTCCTCACTGCTTCCAAGGCTCATTAGTCCCCAGAGAGATAATCCATGTGACAGGCCCTGGGAAAGTAGGCCTGGAATGAATGCAGAGGTGCCGGCAGACCATCGCTGTAGGCTTCAGGGTGCCTCACCGTTGGTGGGGAAGGCCCTTCTGGTTTGCCATGGGCCTTCTTATAGGTGGCAGAACCTGAGTTAGGCAGAGACGTTTTCAGACTATGTTTAAAAAGCCTGGGGTGGGGGGAGGGGAGCGATTGCCGTAGAGAGAAGAAAGAATGAAAGCTTTTACTTTTCAATTTGCATATTTATGAACATTTTGAGTTTTCTGACCATGTACACATATTGCTTCTTTTTTTTTAATGTTTACTGAGATAATCTAGGCAAAGAAATTATGGGCCATATTTTTGTCTTTTTTCCCACTCTGTTATAAAAAATAAAATGCCTTATAAGCGTTAGTTTTTTAAAAAACTGGGAAATTTAGGAAGGTTTATTCAAATATAAAAGCAAAGTTGATTTGGAATTAAAATAAGTAAAAATAATTTAAATCATTGATAATATATAAACTTATTTTTAGTATGCTGAAAATTCATGTTTAAATGTTTTGCAGTGTTCTATTAGATGCTTTATAAAATTACCATCTTTCTACTATTACAGCTTCCTATGTCTGTGAACAAGGGATTGAATTACATAAAATCCAACCTTTTCCTAAACAAAATACATTTTATAAATACATATAAAAACTTGAATTTCCACATTCTGATGTTGTATGTTTAAAGAAGGAACAGTGATGGACTTAGGCTCAATTCTAGAAACATGTGCATTCTTTCCCCATCTAAGCACACTGCTCCACTAACCTTGCTTCTGGAGGCTCGGGGCAAGCTTTCAGCTGCTGAGCAGCATAGTCCTGTAAGTGCACGTCAGCCTCTCCGTGGGAAATCGCAACTGTCCAAATTGCTAGTTCTTAAACCCCTTGTGAGCAAGGGATTGCATGCCTATTATTTTATATACTCCCAGAAATTAGCACAGTTCTCAATAAGAAGTAGTGAATTAAAATATTGGAAAAGAGCAGCCACAAGTTCAGAAACCACTTATATTGGAGCCTTGGTGAGGGGAAAAAAGATCTATCCTAGGCTCTAGGTGTGGCTGGAATTGTAATCTCACTTTCTTTTTTTTTTTTTTTTTCTTTTTTCATTTCTTAGTAAAAGGTCTTTAAACTTATTACTTTCATTTTTAGATACCACTTTATATAAATTTAACATGTTATAATTGACTGCTGACATTACATTGTGATAAACTTCATTGTCCTATTACTCCTTTTTAAATTAAATGTTATTTTCACAGATATATTCCACCAAAATGTGTACTTTCTTTATTTCCTATGTGTGTTTAATTCAGCCTCACATTCTATTGACACAGTTATGTGAATCAATGCATATTGCATTTTCAAAGTAGTTTAATTTTACTGGCCTGGTCATATGATGCATTCTATTTAATTGTTTCAGTCTTGAAATTAACAAAGGGAGGATAACATTTATAAAAACGAATACCAATTAAAATCTGTGGACAAAAAGATGAATACGCATTTGTTTGCTTTTGCATTTTAAACAAAGTTGAAAAAAATCTGGTATCGCTAGAATAAAGTAATAACAAAATTGAAAACGATGACACATGAAGCTTCAGTGATGTTGGCCCATTCAAGGAAATGATAGCCAAGGGTGAGAGATTGTGTGGTGCAGTGGGTAGAGGAGGCCCAGTGAGTCAAGGGAGTCAGACTGTCAGAAATATGAGCTAGGCAGAGGAGACCAAAGTTAACTAGCATTGCTGTGAGGGACCTTCTAGATCAAGTGTACCCCATCACTGAACAGATAAGAAAACTCAAGACTCACCCAGACTGGCATCTTCACTAGTAAATGGACCAGTGGTTGGGATTCCATGGTGTAGGCCACTGGGGGTAGCCCCATAGCTCCTACCTGACATTGCTCTGCTGCATTATATTCTTAGTTGCCTTGGACTTGTGTGTGTTTTTATCTGTCAGGTGAGTTCTGATATATGGCTATGTGTTTTGATATGTGGGTCTCTAGGTCTCAATGTGTTTGTCCTAGTCCTGTATGTGTGTTTGTGGGCACTAGGTCCATTCTGACATATGTATGGTATTTCTGTGTTTCTCTCTGTGTGTATGTGTATATGCCTTACCTCTCCAACTCAGATGAGCTCTCTTTAAGGGCAAGTTCTCTGTATTTTTATACCCTGGTTAGGACTTGCATGTAGTGCTCACATTATAGGGGGTCAACTTTATAGGTCCAGGACCTGCTTAGAATTTCCTCAGTATTGAGGTGGCTCCCTGCCTGTGGTGCCAGACCAAACACTAACAGGGTGGTTAGAAATTCTGCCTTTAAAGCCAGATTGCTTGGATTTGAATCCTACCTGTGTAGCATGGAACAAGTTACTTAACCTCTCTGAGCCAGTGTCATCCTCTTTTTTTTTTATTTTAACAGGCTTAATTTCACTTTATTTTTTTGTATAAAAATGCTATGTTGTAGCCACAGCTGGAGCCCGGGTCCTCTGCACGGAGACTCTGGTGTGGGTCTTGACAAGATGGTCGGTGAATTCCTGGTAGGGAGACTTGGTGAATACTGTCTCTTTCCAGAGGTCAGGAGTCAGATAGCTATAGGTCTTGGAGATGGCATCAAAGGTGGCCTTTGCAAAGTTGCCCAGGGTGGCAGTGCAGCCCCTGGCTGAGGTGTAGCAGTCATCGATACCAGCCATCATCAGCAGCTTTTTGGGCACAGGGGCTGAGACAATGCCAGTTCCTCTAGGGGCAGGGATGAGACGTACCAGCACAGAGCCGCAGCGGCCTGTCACCTTGCAAGGAACAGTGTGGGACTTGCCGATCTTGTTCCCCCAGTAGCCTCTCCGCCCGGGGACAATGGAGAGCTTGGCCAGGATTATGGCCCCTCGGATGGCAGTGGCTACCTCCTTGGAGCACTTAACACCTAGACCAACGTGGCCATTGTAGTCCCCAATGGCAACAAACGCCTTGAACCTGGTCCGCTGGCCAGCAGGGGTCTGCTTTTGCACTGGCATAATCTTCAAAACCTCATCTTTGAGGGATGCCCCCAGGAAAAAAATCAATGATCTCAGACTCCTTGATGGGCAAGGAGAAGAGATAGATCTCCTCCAGGGATTTGATCTTCATGTCCTTAACCAGGTGGCCCAGCTTGGTGACAGGCATCCACTCCTTGTCCTCGGCCTTGCCTCCGAGAGCTCCGCGGCCTCGGCCCCGGTCCCGGCCACAAATGCCGCTGCCGAAGCCTCTACGGAAGCCTCCCCAGCCTCCTATTCCAGGGCCCCCGGGTCATCCGCCATTTGGTATTTTCTTGGAGAAGAAGCCAGTGTCATCCTCTTTAAAATAAGGATAACTCATGTACCCACTTTACAGAGTATTGAGAACTAAAACTTTTTGCACATATGTTTTGTAGATACTTGTATTGATTTAGGTCTAATGTTGTTTAATGGTCTGAGGTTCTCTGGAAACCTCTTAAATAGAGTGGGATCCCAGCTAGTTGACTGGAGCCTTACTGTCTTTTGACTTAATTCACATACACAGTTAATTCATGTATCACAGCTAAACCTGTGATATGATAAAGGTAGGTGAAAGAAGTGTGGTGTTCTCTAATCTAAAGATATGGGGAAATTGTGTCTATTGGGAGTAAGCTTCAGGGAACCAAATATTTGTACTGAAAGAAGACAGTCTGAAGATCAGCCAAATACCAAATCTCTGGCTCACAGCTGTGCTGCTGCTTTGCCATGTTCAGAGTGCAGGAATCTTTAGAATGCAGGAGTCTTTAGAACGCTGCCTCTGGTCCTGTTTGCTCTGATGTACCAGGCAGGGTCTTGCTGCCCACTAGCCACTACAGATGCATCTTACTCCTCTCCTCTTCTTTCCCTTCCTCTCCCCCCACCAGGGGAAATGGCTTTCTGGCTTAGGGAACACAGCCTACTGACCCCATTTAAGGCCAAGACATTTAGTCTCTTCCTGAGACTCTTTTCCTGCCAGAGTTTAGGCTTTTGGAACTACAGTCGTGTATCCCATAACAACGTTTCTGTCACTGACAGATTGCATATTTGGTGGTAATCCCATAAGATTATAATACCATAGTTTTACTGTTCCCTTCTATGTTTAGATATACAAATATTTACCATTGTGTTACAATTGCTTGCAGTATTCAGTACAGTAACATGCTGTACAGGTTTGTAGCCTAGGAGCAATAGGCTACACCATGTAGCCTAGGTGTGTAGTAGGATATGCCATCTAGTTTGTGTAGGTACACTCTGTGATGTTCCCACAATGATGAAGTCACCTAACAATGCACTTCTCAGAATGTATCCCTGTCGTTGAGTGACGCATGTCTGTATTTCTATGTTATGCTCTGCTACATCCCTCTCCTGAGCCAATGAATAAAAGGTGATCACTTGCTTAATAGGAAAAAGGACAGGGGAAATATAGGAAGCCCTGTGAACTCAATTCAGAAACTGGAAAACCTGGGCTCAAATGCCAGCCCTGCTCCTTACCAGCTAGCTGCTTGATCAGGTTAGGTCAGTCTACTTTGCTTTCCCATCTATAAACTAGTATGGATGGCTCCTACCCCAAAGGGTTCTTGTAAGGATTAACTCCATATGGTTGATGACCTTGAACATTCCTTGGCTTATAGCAAGCAGCAGATTCATCTCTGCCTCCCCAGCATCCTGCCCAGAGCCAGGCACACAGGAGTCAGTAGGAACTGGTGTAAACTGTTGTGGAATCTAAGGCACTATTGAGTGAGATGCCTGACATTCTTATTCACTCAGGCCTCCAGCTGCAACCCGTTGACTCCTGTTTTACTTTGTTGAAACGTGTTCATTTTTCCCCTCCAAGGCAGCAAATATCTTGGAATGCAGCGAAAAAGATTAGCCAATAAATTATTAAGCTCTACTGTGGGCTCCACGTTGATGACTGGCACTGTGAAGGATATAAAGAAATGTAAGGCATGCTCACTTCCTTCAGGGAGCTTATAATTTAGAGAAATGGGGTATAACAGCTTAAAAGCCAAGAGAACATAAGAGAAAAATAAGTCAGCTAAAACCAGGCATCTCAAGGAAAGCCATGAGCAAGAGCTATAGGAGTGGGGCAGATAATATGTGTTGGAACCCTCAGAGGAAGTAAGGCCAGTGTGGGTGGGGGTGTCCCAGAAGCCATCATGGCATGCTAGGGGTTGGAGCTGGCTTATATTAGATACATAGTTTGCAGTTGCAAAAATCTGAAAAACAATCCAAAATATCTTAAGGGTAAGAATATCTGTTATCTCACATAACAGCAAGGCTGGAGCCTCACGAAGGGCCCAAGTTGTTTCCACCTGTCTGTTCTCCCGCCCTCAGCATGTGGGCTTTCATCCCCAGGCAGTCTCCCTGTGGGTCCCAATTGGCTACCACAGTTCCAGGCTCAGCAACTTGGAGCAGCATAAGGAAACTTTCCCCAAAAACCCTTCCAGCCAACTTCCTCTCATGGCTCTTGGCCAGATTTTCACATATCTGGGGACTAAGCCAATCCCTGGCAAAGGGAAGGGCTTTACCACAATTGGTTTAAAATAATTAAGATTCACCCCTGGGGCTGGCTAGGGGTGGAAAGGAATGTACATACCAATATACTGAGTTGCTTCCAGCAAATGAGAAGGGAGGTGAGATGGATTTAGAAAGGCAGCCAACAGTGTCTGCTGCATAGGTGGTGTTGGGAGGAAAAAAGGAAGGATATGACAGTTCCTACCTGGATATAAATTTCATGAGGACAGGTGCTAGTGTTCACTGAGTTATCCCCAGCACCTAGCATAAAGCATGGTACCTAGCAGGTACCCAGTAGATATCTGTGGAATGGATTAGTTAACGGTATTGTTGTGAAGATGAAATGAGTTAGTGTATGGCAAGTGTCTAGCACAATGCATAACCTACAGTATGTGTTTACAAAAAATCACTTTTAGCTGCAGCCATTGTGGAGACGTTGGGAACACTCTACAGGTGTCCTTTTGCTGCTTTGCGTTGCCTGTGCCGCAGGGTTTACCGATAGCCCCCACTCATCACAGAAGCTGAGGTGTGGCAAGAAGACTGCTCCTGGGGGGATGGGGCTGGGGCAGCAAAGGCCCATCATGTCCTCTGCTGGAAAGGTTCACACTGTGAGTCAGTACTTGGGACTCCACATTTGGCAACTCTGCTCTGACGGGCCCGAGCAGCTCCTCACGTTGCCACTGACTCCTCAGAGCGGAGCCGGGCAGCCCCCCCTTGGGCCAGCCTCGCTCCAAGGTCGTCTCCCGGAGCAGCGCCCCTTTCACTGACAAAAGCCTTTTCTTTTTCATCCCATCCCCGGTGAAGTCCCAGCCAGTTTTTGGTAGTGTCCTCCTCCCCTGCTTTTCCTGCTGTGACAGGTGGCCCAGCCCCTCCTATAGGGACTGTCCCTAGGAAAGGCTCATCCAAAGAACTGGCCTCTTCCCTGGGTATGGAGAGCTGACTCCCGCCTGAGGTGTCAGGTCCGGCCAGCGAGAGGCAGGCACGTCCCTTCCAGCAGCGCCCACAGCCCCTCCCTTTCAGTGAGTTCCTGCCTCAGCCACAGGGTGCCACAGTGAAAGCCAGGGCTTTGCATCCAAGTCCCAGCTTTGCCACTGCTTAACTGATTTGGGACAAGTTATTTTAAACACGTTGAGCCTCAGATTCCTTATCTGTACAACTTGGGATAATAATACCTACCTCGTGGTGTTTTGAGGATTCAGTGAAATGACTCTGAAAGACGGAAAGAGCTTCGCCACGCCGTGTCTGACGTGTGAGATACTTTACCGAAAGGGGTTTTCTGCTGCCACCTCCATCTCGTGAAACCAAGTATTTTCACAATTACACAACTCTGGTTCTGGAAAAAAGGATGCTGTTCCCTATTTACTTGCAAAATCCTTTTTCCTGAGGGACAACTCTTCTGGAGGTCGGCAGCAGAGTCCTTGTCAGGGTCACTCCCAATCCTGATGAGATTCTGGCCCATGTTCTCCTCCTTCATGTTTCCTGCAGCATTGTGACCAGAATGTCCCCCTGCTGCCCTCCTCTCTCAGGCTGTCTCCTCACTGCCCAGGCCCTGGCACCCTCTCTTCTTGCTTCCCCGTCGTCATCCCTGTGTTTCCTCAGACGGTGCTAAGGTCCCTTCCCCTGCCATTGGTGCCCAGGCAGGGTCTGCAGCCCAGACTGGGCTCAGAGGGCTGGTCTTTCCCTCTTTGCTGGTAGGCAGAGGGCCAACACTGGGCCTTCTGATCAAGGCCAGAGGGCAGCGGCCTGGCAGCAAGTTCTGTGGGTCAGCAGCAGTAGTAACTCCTTGCACTCCTCCACAGTGTGGCTGGAAAAAGAGCTCTTGCAGACATTCTCTAATCTGCAGCCCCGCAGGCACGCCTACGTACCATGGAGCATGTGGAGAGAATCCCACCAGTCACACACCTTGCCCACGGGAGGGAAGGGGGAGCAGAGACCTAGAGCATCCCTATCTGACAAGACCCTAAGCTTTCTTCCCACTGAGGAGCCCAGGACTTGACTTGGTCTTCTGCCCTTTGCTGCCAGCACCTTGGAGAGGGGCAGGTGCCCTGGAGGTGTCTCTGGTCTCCAGCACTCCACTTGTGAAGCAGGAAGCTTGGGAAAATCTCCTGAAGGCGGGGCCCCTGCTTCCGGCCTAGATCTCCTGGAGGCCCAGGGCTGGAGGCACCTCCAACATAAGGCCAGCTCTGGAGTGCGGGATACACAGGCCTCCGGTGGCAACACCTGCTCGTTAATCCAAGTCCTTCCTTTCCAGAGCCTGCCCTGGCTTGGGACGGTGAGAGGCGAGGTGGGCAGAACCTGTTCCTCCCTTCCTGGCCCCGCAGTGAGAGGCGTTGATTAGTGTAGGCAGGTGGAGACAGGCCCGGCACAGCCATCGGGAAGGCCTGCGTAAGCACCTTTGTACGTGCAGCACAAGCAGGGTGGGGAGTGTGAGGAAGAATCTAAAGATCTAGAAAAATTTGGCAGTAAAAGGGAATTTTTCCCACACACTGGAGCCCTAGCCCTAGTTTTTAAAAGTTTTTATTCTTTGGGCTTGGGAAACATTGTTTTATGAAAATTTTAGGACCTCATTGTTACATGGCCTTTCCAAACACATCCCCAAATGATTTCTTAAAAACCATGCAGTGAGATAATGTTGATGTCGGCTGAGCGCAACTCACCAAAATGATGCAGGTTATGCAAATTACCTTTGAGGCTACAAGTATGTCCATTAACAAAAACAGGAAAGTAAAAGCCTTTATTAAGAAATTGTAAAGATACTGGCTTTACTGATTCACACTGCTGCAAATCCCTGAGAGTCAAGACTCAAAGGCAGAAATGTCCGTGGTGACAACGCCCACACTGCTCTTGACCAAATTACAGATACATCACACTCAGGGCTGGCTGCTAGAATGGGCCTGCCACGGGCAGCAGAAGGAAAACGCAGGCCTGTGAGGCGGGGAAAGCTGAGTTCCAGTCCTGACTGCCTTGAATTTCCTCTGCGGTTTTACTGAGTCATTTCATCTCTGGGGGCTGCGGTTTTCTCACCTGTAGAAGGAGGGTAGGGCTGATGATCCTAGAGTTCCTCTCAGCACCGTGATTCATGTTTACTAAGTAAGGGTGGCTACAGCATAGAACCTCTTCAGATGTTCATTCATTCATTCAAGAAGTTTACATAAGCATCTGCTCTGTGCCAACCACCATGCTGGGCATCCTGCCCTGGAGAACTCACAGTCTACTGGGGTTAGCAGATAGGTGACTACACGGGACAAAGGAGGGTGTGTGGCACAAAATACACGCATCTGCCGCCCTGCCCCTGCAGCAGGCAGCCAAGCCTTTGCAGAGCTCCTTCCTATGACCAGCAGATCCCCACATTCTAAACCCGTTAAAAATAAAAATGGATCTAAGTTTGCTGTTACTCTCACCAAATCGAGAAGTCATGCAACATGATAGAGTAGAGGAACTGGTCTCAGTTTGCACAGGCCATCAGTTTCAAAGTCCATGAAGACAAGAAGAATCCAAGAATCAACCATGACTGGTTTTCACACTCAGGAATTGAAAGTGATTAGGAAAAAGTAGCAAAGATGCTGTGGTGACCCATTGGCTGTTTTTTGGCTTCCAGCACCCATTCCCTTTCCCTTTAATAGCAGCACCCTGATTTTCTTCCCTACGTTGTGTGATAGCAGAAGCACTGTCTCCAGGATACACTCCCCTCCGCCACAGTCAGAGATAGGCACGTGACCTGAGCCAGCCAATCACACTCTCTCCCTGCAGGGACACAGGTAGACGGTGTGGTGGGAGCATCTTCGTCCTGGTGTGGGGATCTGTGGAGACTGTGGGGTCAGTCCTGATACTTGGAGACCCCTGGGCTCCCCTGGCTTCTGTCCTGGACTTGATTCTCCAGGCTGGTGGCCAGAGAATCTAACTGATGCAGAGATGGGGGAGGTGGTTTGTTTTGTTCTCAGCTCCTTCAGGAAATGACTATTATCTCTATCTGCTAGACACTATAGCAAAAATCTGGAAAACATGATTTTTCTTGATTTATGACATTGTTGATGGTTTCTTTAGGAATTCCTGCCTGCTTCTCATAAACTGGCAGAAACTTAGAAAGGTTACATTTCTTAAAGAGAGTCATTGTAATTATGACCTGAATAAATTAGTGTTTCAAATTTAATATAATAAACTCTATCTACTGCCTTAGCTTCTTCACATCTTCATGTTGCCCTTCCCTTTAAGACATAACATTTCTGGAAATTGGGAAGACATGAAGGAAGAAAAAGTATTTTCTATAATCCCCACATTGTCTTAAAATGGAATTTGTGGGAGGAAATGTTCAAATATACAAGTTTTAAGTATTCTTCACAGCTCTGGAGTTTCTACATAAGTTTTTAAAGCATACACTGTTATTTATTTTTAATTTTGTATTTTTAAAATACAAAACCAGTATATGTTCACTGAAAATTTCAAACAATGCAAAAAGTATAAAAAGTCATAAGTGAAAGACCCCTCTCACCATTGCCACTCCCAGGGATAACCACAGTAACATTTGTTGTTAAACATTCAGATATATAAATATCTTTTATTTTTTTAACAAATATGGGATGATGCCATCACGTTGTTCAGCATTTGGTCTTTTCTCTCAACTGTCATTGTCATCCTCATACAAACAGACTGATCTACCTCATTCTTTTTAAGGCTGCAGATACTTCATTGCATGGGGATGTACCGTCCTGTATTAATCAGTCCCCTGCTGATGGACATTTTGGTGGCTTCCAATTTTTTGCAGATAAAAACAGTGATATGATGAATATTCTCTTACAAATATCTTTGGGTGCATGTGCAACTATTTTTTAACATGGATTCCTAGAAGTACATTTGCTGGATAAAATGTATACATATTTTAAAATTTTGATCAAGACTGTAAAACTGCTTTCCAAGTAGGTTGTACCAATTCACTCTCCTACCTGCCATGTTTTTCCCCCTATGATGGTATATCCCTTTTTAGTTTGCATTTCCTGGATCATTAGTAAGATAGAGTAGAAGTGGATTATTTATAACTGCTAAGTTTACTCATAAAATATGCTGACATACAAACAAAAAGAAGAGAAATACAGAGTTCCTTTCCAAAAGGAACTGATAACCTACTTAAAGGGAAAATATTGGACCAGGTGCGGTGGATCATACCTGTAATCCTAACACTCTGGGAAGCCAAGGTGGGAAGATCTCTTGAGTTCAAGACCATCTTGAGCAAGAGCGAGACCCCATCTCCACAAAAAAAAGAAAGAAATAAAGAAAGACAGAAAAAATTAGCTGGGAATAGTGGTATGTACCTGTAGTCCCAGCTACTCGGGAGGCTGAGGCAGGAGAATGGCTTTAGCCTAGGAGTTTAAAGTTGCTGTGAGCTATGATGATGCCATGGCACTCTAGCCCTGGTGACAGAGTGAGACCTTGTTTCAAAAAAGAAAAGAAAAGAAAAGAAAAATATTTCATATTGACCATTAGTTGAAGTTTTTATGTTTAATACCATGATTGATATCCAATACTGTGCAGTTCAATCAAAATGTCTATGTATGCAGCTTGAGACCTTCGCATAGGAGGTGACTGGGTCACGGTTTTTGGAAGATGAACTCACCGCCAGTTGGTGGGTAGACAAAAATGAGCAACAAATAACACAGCCATGCCAGCAGAGAAGAAAATTAATGTTTACTGAGCTCACAATGAGCAGTCCCTGTGCCAGGAGCTTTATTCGCTTAATTCCCACAACACTGTGAGGCAGGTGAAATCATTCCCATTTTATGGATGAGGAAATTGAGGTTCGTTCAGTTGGCTAAAAACAAGCCAAAGGTCACTCAACTGATGAACAATGGAGCTGGGATGTGAAAACTCAGAGCCTAGGTTTTTAACCAAACACCACATAGCTTCACTATGGAAGAAAATTTAAGAAAGAGCAGAAAGAGTTTTCAAAAATAATATATAGAGCCTTGTGCCATGTTGGATGTAAGTGGCTGGGGGTGGAAAGAGTCAAGAACTCCCAGGTTTTGCTCTGGCTGTCAGCAGCAGTGGGCCCCGGGAGTGGAGCTGGCACTGGGGGCACCTGCAGTGGGGCACCAAGTGCGTTCTGGAGTGAGCGATGGCCTGGCTGATGGTCAAAGCCAAAGAAAAGAGGTGTTTCAACAGGAGCAGGAGGTCAAGACGGGGGTGCCCAAGACCCACAGTCGGACACTGGGAGAAGAAAAGGGGCCAGTGAAGGAGCCGCCAAGGCTAGAGACGGGGCGGGCAGTGCGGAAGGCAGGTGGGCGCACCGCGCAAGCTACCTTACCTGCAAATGCCTGTCTCTAACCAGGGGCCTGCTGAGTAACTGGCTTCCGGTCCCGGCCAACCCAGGAAGCCAGCACCCACCCTGCCTAGCACCCCGTGTGCCACTCTCCGCCCTTCACAGCAAAACCAGCTGAGGCGGCGAGAGGAGGGGTCAGCCCAGCGGCGGCCGGTACCGCTAGGCTGGGTCTCAGTCCGCAGCTCCGGGATGTTGGGGGTGGGGTGAGCCAGGAGGTTTGGCTTCCGGGCGAGGCTAGGGCGGACCGCGGGGAGGGAGGCTCACCCTGAGCCCGGCAGGCAGCCCTTCTCCCTCCGCCTCAGCAAAGAAAGGCAGAGGAAAACGTGTTTTTATAAATAGCTCCAGCCCCAGCTGATTTGTAAATTCAGTGGGTTTTTTGTGTCAATGACATCACCCTCCTCCCCATGGCAACCCCCGACGATATCAAAATTGCCAAGCAACGTTGGAGCAGCTCGGCGCCCCAAACGAGCAGGTCGCTGCCTGAGGATTTAATGGAGAAATCCCAAAGTGAGCCGGGGCGCGCGGTGGAGGAGGGGCGCGCCGCGGCCGCGGCTGCCGGGCCCTGATCGCCGAGCGGCGGGAGTGGCCGCCGCCTGCCGGGCAGCGGGGCGCGGGGCTCGGTGGCCGCGCTCCTTCGGGCAGCCGCCGCGGTCCGCGGCAGGGGGGAGGGCGCTGCTCCTGTCCTGCTGTGCCAGGAGCCGCCAGCAGCCATCCAGGTGACTAAGCCGGCCCACTGGCACTGAGTCACCGCCCGCCCAGAGCTTTTCTTCTTCCCCTTTGCATTTGATTATTTTGGAAGCTGGAAACTTGGAGCTGCACCTGAGTCCCGCCCCTTCTAGCTCTCCCCTCCCTACCTTGGGCTCCAGGAAGATGGGACTTGCTGTGAGTCCACCGTCACCCCCTAAGGACATGCAAGGCACTGTGGAGGCCAGCAGTGCCTGGGGGGCCACGGCAGCCGGCAGAGTGCCACAGCAGATATGGTGATCAGGCTGCTCATGTGTCCTCTGGGGCTGACTGGAGTCCTCCCGGGCTGGCTTTGAACTCACCTCCCAGGTGATGTTTCTGTAAAGGAGTGGCTTCTAGGGTCGGAGCAGCATTTGGAGAGCAAGGCTGGATTGGCTTAGGCTGGCCTGGGCAGGTAGGTGGCTCTGTGCTGGGCGTGGACCCACGTGTGTGTGAGTGTGAGAGCGTGTAAGGTGGTGTGTGCTGTCCCCCCGCTGGGTCCAGCAGAGAGCCGGGTGGGGACTTGACAGCAGTTCGTCCCGTTGATGCTGCGTGGGCCAGGCCCTGAGATGGGTGTTGGGGAGAGGGGGTGCCAGGCACATGGCCTGAGCAGGGTGAGGAGCAGCTGCCAGCCGGGGCAGGGCCAGGCCCTCTCTGGATCCACAGGACAGAGACATGGTAAGGTGCCAAGGTCTAGAGTGGTCCAGAGGGCTGGCTGAGGGTGGGAAGCACCTGCCAGGGGCTGGACAGTGCCTCGGCCACCCCGTCTTCCTGGCAGGCCTAGACACCAAGGAAACAGCTTCCTGCCAACAATCCTGCCACTCTACTAGGGCCCGTCAGCATCCATGTGTGTCCTTGGCTGAGCTCACGGGCACGTTCAGTGAGAAGGGTGCTGGCCGGGGTGCGGCTTCCCCATAGTCAGTGCCCCCCCAGCCCCTGGCCCCCAGTGTGTGCCAGGCGGAGGGGCGGTGGTCCCCTGCCTCCCCCACACAGCTGGCAGCCTTGCGAGCACACCGGTGAGTGAGCTGCTGGCGGGAGGAGGCCATGTGCCCACAGAGGCAGGACGACACCAACCAGGAGCCTCCAGAAGAGGCTGGGTGGGAAAAGCACTGAGGTTTTCTTTCTCTTTTCCTTTTTTCTTTTTTGCCTGAAGGGCGCGCCGCTTCCTGGGCTAGAGACAAGCACCAGCCTGCAGTGGAAGAGCGTGACACCCAGCTGCCTGGAAAGAGTTGCCAAGGTAGGGTCCCCACTGCCACTGCAGGCTCTGGCTTCCCAGCGGTGCCAAGACCG
Source organism: Cheirogaleus medius (assembly GCA_008086735.1). Classification (NCBI taxonomy): domain Eukaryota; kingdom Metazoa; phylum Chordata; class Mammalia; order Primates; family Cheirogaleidae; genus Cheirogaleus; species Cheirogaleus medius. The sequence goes on along the minus strand of VBSM01001044.1, from coordinate 12,732,400 downwards.
CCCCTTACCTGGGACAGGGAGGCCAATTCCACGCTCCGTCACAGCTGTGGGTTCCCGGGCTAAGGAACCCCACGCCCTGCCCCACCTGCCACTGCCTTTCCAGACTGATTTGAAACAGTCCAATCTAAGCGGGCCTCTGGCTCCCTAGCTAGAGGGAGAGATGCTTGTTTCTGCTGTTCCTGCATTTACTTCCTGCTCCTGCTGGGCCAAGCCAGTGCCGCCAGGACACCCGTACACAAGGCCGCTCTCACCTCAGGGACATTCCCCTCATGTAGTCATTCCACAAATATTTATGGAGCACTGCTGGATCCCAGGCTCTAGGTCACACCCTTGTGCTGAGTTTGGCCTGGCACAGTTTCTGACTCTGAAACTCAGCACCAGGCCGGGTTCAGGGGGCTGCCTGGCTGAGCATGGTCACTCCTCACAGGTCCGGGCTGCCCGCCTGTGCTGCAGGGTGAACGACCTGGTCAACTGCAGGGACATCAAGCCCAGGGAGCTCAGGTTTACAGGGTACCGGGCCCCACGGAGAAGCAAGGCTAATGCAGTGTAATCTCCCAGTTGCTCTTTCCCCCCGGCACCACGCACCACAGTCAGAGGTTTCTGCAGTGCTGCTTGGGGCCCTTCCTTAAGCTGACTGTGGTGGGAACCAGGATCTAGGAGTAGAGGATGAGTCAGGGCTGTGTGGCCCCCAGGCCTGGTAGGTCTGAGACTCAGCGCCATGGGAGGACATCCAGTTGGGATTAAGGCCTTTGGGCCAAGCAAGGAGTCCCCTCTATAGGCAGGCTTCCCTGGCAGTGGCCTGGTGCCAGGCCCAGGAATGGCACCTGGGAACCCTAGTGACAAGGGTGCCTGGCCAGGAGAGGGTTGGCACCAGGAGTAAGCCCTTCTGGGAGCACCTGATTTGGGTGCAAGCTCCATGCCCCTGAGAGTGGCAGCAGGTGGGAGTGTGGGGACTGCACAGTGCCCCAGGATGGACTGATTCTTCATGAGCTCTCCGGGACATGCCAGGCACAGGGAGGGTGAGGGTGGGTGGGGTCTCCGGCCAAGGCAAAAAGCCCACTCTGTGCACCACTCCTAAGGATGACTAAGACTGTCCCCTGTCCTGGAGGAGCACATGGGAGCAGAGTCAGGAGCCCATAAGTGTCTCTCACTCAAATGAGTTCCCACACCTGGCTCCAGGATGAGGAAAATGACCCAGCAGTGGGGGTATTTCCTGCTTCCTCCCAAAAGGTGACTCTAAGCCTAGGAGCTCTCCATGTCTGCGGAGCTGAGCAGGGCCTGGTGCCCAGCTGGGGGCAGAGTGGAAGAGGCTACTGAGCACCAGGCAAACAGCACCAGCAGGGAGCAGACAGGGCAGAGTGGACAGAAGAGGAAAAGGCTGCCTGGGGTTTTGAGAGGGCTCAGGGAAGACTCTGGAAGGCTGGCTTTCTTCCGCCCACCTGCCTCCGTGGGAGCACCCCTGCGTCCCAGGTGCTGGGTAGGGCTGGGCTGGGAAGAGGCTGAGACACTGAAAGACCGCATTCCTCATCCACACAGCACAGAGACGCCCCCAGCGCACTGTGTCCTGGGTGCAGAGGCAGGAAGGACTCTTGGGAGGCTGTCCTGTGGCCTGAAAAGCCCCCGCGCCATGAGTGGGAGGGCCCAGGATTCAGGAGCAGTTGCTAAGACTTGAGCAGTAGGAAGGACGCCAGCAAACCTCATAGGCAGGCAGTTTGCAGCCTGCCCCTAGGGGCCTTCAAAAAGAGAGCTCATTTCTGGGAGCCTACTTGGTGGAAAGGAGTGAGCTAGCCAGCAGGTTAGGGTAAAGCACCGAAAATGGAAGCTTCTGAGGCAGAAAGAGCTCTCAACTTCCTGAAGCCAAGGCTGGCCCTCCTGGCCAGGTGAGCAGTCCAACTGCTCCTGGGAAGCTGCCCCCTTCTGAGGAGACGCCCTCCGCCCCATCACAGGTCAGCCCCAGGGCCCCGGTGTGGGGTGTGAGATAAAGGGGGTCTTGCCTCTTCCCGGCAGGCTGTGCAGGCAGGCAGTGCCTTGTTCTGCCTTATTGGCTTCCAAGCAGGTGACAGCGATTGCCTGGCTACTAAGTACAAACCCCTGGTGGCCCAAAGAGGGTAGGAGAAAGTGCTGAGCTAGGGGCCAACCCCACCAGGAACAAGCGGAGCCACAGAGCCACGATCAGCCGCCAGGTGGCTTCGTCCTTTTGGCCACTCTGGGCCCCAGACTCATCACTGAAGTTGTCAGCCATGACCCCATCCTGTCCACATAATTTATAAATTTAAACCAATTCTGGCTGATGGTTCTTAACATAGAACTTTATAAAGATGGATTAAAAAAAGATTAGTCGAGAATGAAAACAAAGGAAGCAGCAGCTTCTATCTTCAGTTACAGGCAGAAGGTGCGTGTCGAGGGAGATATGCAAGTGCAGGGAGAGATGGCTGGTGGCTGGTTAGCAGTGTAGAGTCGGCAGGGCGAGCATCAGGCCCCGTGCTGCCTCCTCCTGATGACTCGGGTAAGTTACTTCGTGTTGTTAGGTCTCAGTTTGCTCTCCTGTCCAACAGAGATGATTATAGTACCTACGAGACAGGGTAGGTACTACCTTATTCAGTCGAGAGGACTGAATAAGACGACATGGAATGCTCTTAGCTGCACGTAAGTGTTCGGCAAAAGATAACTGTGATCGTTGTGATTACTAGTGTTGGAGGAACAAAGTGCAGGAGGGAGAGACCACAGCTTGTTTAGGGGAATCAGGAAGGCTTCCTGGAGGAGGTGGCTCCTCCATGGTGGAAGAACCCTCTCTTCAAGAGGAACAAAAGCTCTCAGAATGCTGATAGATCCATGGGAAGAAATGCGATACCAGATGTATTTTTTCCCAAATAGCAAACTGTTTGCCCACTGAGGTTCTCTAAGGGATTACTTGAGACTATGCAAAGTTCCTTCTCCTTCTGGGATCTAGAGTCTGAGATCTTGAGGACTTGATGTGGCCACACTAGTAAATGAATCAAAAGGCCGGTATGGCCCTGGCCCCACTCCTCTTTGAGTCTGGAATCTTTTGTCACATGGTGGCCCTGATTCTTTGAGGCATTGTGTTCTAACGAGCCCCATCCAACGCACACGCTTGGAGGCACTGCACGTGGAGGGGCCAGAGTGGGGACCACAGCGGGCTCCTTGGCCACTCTGGCAAGTGACTTGGAAATGCCTGGTAACCATAAGGCTCGGTCTCAGAGATTTTGACTTTTCGTACCAAAGGGTTATCTGTTCTATGAATTTAGAAAAAGCAATCCCAAATTCTATTCGCCTAAGAAAAACAAGGCAAACATAGGACACAATAGGCTTTCGCGTGCTGGATGAATTAGCGTGTGAAAAAATGGATTCCCTCATAACACGAGAGGCCAAATCTGCCTTGGCCCCAGCAAAGGAACACCGTGCTGGCTGGCATTTTCTACAAAACTTCATTATGACACATCAGGCAGTGCAGAGACCCTAGTATTCTCAGAGGGACGATGATGACCGTTTTTTTGTACACCTGTGAGTTCTCTGTGGCAGCCTGTTCCCCGGAAGTGCTGCTTCAGCAAGCAAATCCCGCCATCTCTCAGCCCAGGCAGCAACCCGCGTGTGCCCCGGTTTGCCCACAGCCCTGTGCACGCGGCCCCCCGGGCCTCTGGCTAAGGGGGCGGAAGCAGAGCCGTGTCCTTCATACACAGTCACGCTGTCCAGGACCTAGTGAGGGGTCCTTTGCGTGCTCAGGGACGCAGGTCCAGAAAGCTCAGGTCAGCTGTCACATGGTTCCAGTCTCTGATCCCAGTGCAGCTGGACTGGCCCACTCACCTCAGGGCAAATAGCAGCAAGTCACCCTGCTCAAGGCCTCCTGCTGCCTGCCTGCCTGGCTGGTGACCGAGACTGCTGCAGGTTGCAGCAGCGGCAGAGTTAAAACCAGGAGGACTGGTTCTGTGGTTCAGCTTCCTGGCCTGGAGCGTCTCCAGCCTCCATTTTCTTTCTTTTAGCTTCAAATGAGGCTCCAGATGGTGCAAGAAGGCACAGGATGGAGGGGGGCTGGGAGCCAGTGATGCCACCCACCTCCCTGCATGGCCAGAGCACAGGCCCAGGTCACGGGGAAGAGCTCAGAGGAGGAAGAGGCTCCCCTGGAAGGAACTGGCCACCTTAGATTGCTGTGGTACAGTCAAGCCAAAGGCAGTCCTCTAAGAATGTCTCATCCAACCCCATAATTTTATAGAGGGAAACAGAGGCCCTGAGAAGGAAAGCAGGTCCTGAGATCACACAGCTAACTAGTGGCAGAGCCGAGTCCCTGTCCAGTACTCTTTTGCCCCAGGCTGCCCTTCTGTCAGCAGCAGCAGCAGAGGGGCCCGTGCGGGAGGAGGCAGGAACCGCTGGGGAACCTGATGGCTTGGGGGAGCACCTGGCCTGACATATTGGGAGGCTGGACAGGTCCCCATTGCTCCTATGTGCCTCCTGCCCTAGCAGGGCACAGGCCCTGCCATCCCCCCCCACACCCTGCTCGACACGGAGCCCCAGCCCAGCCCACGCTTGTTAGCCAAGTGCTCCCCAAGGGAAAACTTTGCAAACAGATCTAACTGACGTGGAAATGGGTTGGCTGACTTTCTCTCTGGCTCAGGTAGCATCTTACATTTTAACCTTAAAGCTGTTCATGTCTTAAGCCAAAGAAGGGAGTAATGACCACAGTGTCTAGCACGAGAGGGATTCTCAGACAGAGGGGAGGGGAGGCACACAGAGACCTTTGCCTCAGGTGGTCTGTCCACCCATACGGACTTTTGACCCCAGGCAGCCATTTGCATGTGCAATGGCCACCATTAGAGGTCAGCTCCAAGATGACAGGAGGAGGCCTGTCAGCTGTCACAAGAAGACTTTTATATCCCACTAGAGTGGATCTTGCTGGAAGGTAATGGGCCTAGGATGTGGAAAGCTGGGGAGAGGTAGAGGTCTCTGACACTAGGTGGGGTAGAGCCAGGCCCAGGGGCGTGGGTACAGGGCCTGGAGTAAGCAGGCGCCGGGGGCTTCTGTGGAGGAGTGGACGGTCAGGACACGAGAAGCTGCCGCCACGTGGCCCATCATCCCAGCAGGGGCTGTGGTGCCAGCCACCAGCACAGGTGTGGCAGTGGTGTGACCAGGGTCTTGCTATGTCAGTGTTCACATGAACGTCCCAGCAGGCTGGCCACCCCTGCAGCCGTCAAGGGGCTCTGCCAGGTGTGTGCCAGACAGCGGGGGAAGGAAGGACCCAGAGAAGGGATGGCAGCACAGCACAGACCGGCCGAGCGGCAGTTAGACGGGCCATGCCTTCCAACGCTGAGCCAGGGCAGACACGGAAGTCTGCAGGCTCTAGGACTAGGAGGCCACACAGCCCAGAGCCTGCGACATTGTGCATTCAGAGCTGAAGTGTTCTGCCCAAGATGTTGGATTTGGGACTTGGGCAACCAACATTATACTTCCTCGGACTCATAGGCTCTTCCCTGGCGAGGCACAGTCCTGCCACTCCCCCCCAGACTCACCTGTCCTTCCTGAAAGTCAGGCCCCAGGCTCCGTGGCAGGGTGCCACAGTCACAGCCTTGCCCCGGCCTTGGACCTGGAGCAGCTGCTGGAGGCTCGGAAGAGAGAAGAAAGGACAGTGAGGGCTTTCCAGTCAAGGAGGCTTCCAGCTGTTAGTTCTGCCAGCAAAAATGCCAGCCAGAGAGCTAAACTGCCAGCGAAAGATATTTGGATGGAATTTTGGAGGCCATTAAGAGCAAGGGCTGCAAAGCAATTGTGGTGAGAAGATATTAAATGAATTCATCACATCTCTAAAATGAGTGTCCTCAGTGCAGAGGTGGCTCCTTCTATTCCCCAGCCCTCCCCAGGGCAGCTCAGCACACCCCCACCATGTACCTGGGGAGAGCGCCACGGCCTGCAGTGGTCCCTGCACCTGCGTGGCTCATCCCAGGTCACCAGGCCCCTTTGGGGCTATGGGGCAAGTTTAGCCCCCAGTGGCAGTCTGTGTCTGGGGAGGACAGTCCTATGTATTGCCATTGGCATAGGAGGTGAAGTACAGACACAGAACTTGAGGGAAAGGCAGACAGAGAGAGGCTTGAGGTTCCGGGTATGGTGGTTCCCTCTGTTGAGGCCCAGGGAGGGGACTCATGGACTTTTCCCAAACACGTAACTCGGCCCCAGACAGTGCTACTACCTGGGGCTGGGCTTCTCTTTCAGAGATCTGGGGTGGGGAGACCTGTCGTGTTGATTTAGTAGCAAGTTGTAGCCTCGTCTTCTGGAAGAATCCAGGGATTCTGCTCTGAGGCACACCAACTAGGCTCTGTTGCTCCCTGTGGCAGGTGTGTGCGTGCACGGGGTAGGGGAGGGGAGCTGGCACCTTGGTCCCTTCAACAGCTGTGAGGGCTTAGGATCAAGAACCACTCAACCTGTTTGGGGGTGCTGTTCCTCAGGACCCCTGTACCCCAATGCTCTAGACCTCATCGTTCTACCATCTTCCTGAGGGAGAGGGGCACTCTTTCCCCCACCATCCACACCAAGAAACTGAGGCTGGGGACATGCTGAAAGTATAGAGAGGCAAAAGGGCTCCAATCCTCAAGCATCCGTGGCCTCTGCAACTGAACTCTGTCTCCCCCCTCCTGCCTGAGGCCCCGGGCCTGGCAGTATCAGCTCCTTCAACTCACACTTCCAGACCCTCAGAGGTGTGCACCTGCCTCTTGGCCCCAAAGGCAAAGAGAGATGGGTGGTCCCATGAGGACCACAGGAAGAAGCATGCACTGGGCAGCCTGGGGGAGAGGGGGAGGAGGATCTTCCCCAAAGAGAGCCTCTCTGCTAAGGCCGGGGCTCCGGGGCTCCAGGGTGTGTGGGCAGCTACCCTACCTGGAGCCCAGGCTCCACAGGGCTCCTGCTGAGCATCCAGCAGAAGTGCCAGCTCCCACCTCCCCAGCCTGTCATGGGTCTGTGAAGGACAGATGACTTGATGCAGGGACTTCAGGCAGGGTACTAGCTCATGACTGGGGAAACCCAGCACTGGTTCCTGTCAGGGGACTCAGTGACATAGTGGGGGAAACTGAGGACCCCTGTACCTCTCACACCCAGTGCCATGTGGAAGTCTTCCTGCCCTGCTCAGAAATGTGGGAGGGATATCCCTCCCTACCATGTCTCACGTGACTCACCCTTCCTGGGCAGTGAATTATTTTCTTTTAATACAAATGCCTTACATGAAGGTCTGAGCTGGCCCACAAACTTCTCAGACAGTCCTTGGAGCCAGAGACCTCTGAGCAGCACCAAGCAAAGAGAACAGGCTTTGGGGTCAGATACACTTAGGTTCAAATTATGGTTCTTCCACTCAATAACTGGCTTGGCCCATTTGGGCTGCTGTAAAAGAATACCATAGATTGTGTGGCGTATAAACAACAGAAGTTCATTTCTCAGAGTTCTGGAAGCTGGGAAGTCTAAGATCAAGGAACCAGCAGATCTGGTATCTGCCGAGGGCCCACTTCCTGGTTCATGGATGGCTGTCTTTTCACTATAACCTCACACAGCAGAAGGGGCCCGCCTCAGTTTCCTCTTATATAAAAGGAGACTAATAAATTTACAGTACTTACATCGCAAGGTTGTGAAGACTGAGACGGTATGTGTAAATAGCTTAAGGTGGGGCCTGGCCCATCGGAAGCACTCAATAATTGGCAGGCATCATTATTACTATTATTAGAGGAGGGCAGAGTCATCCAGCGAAAGGCGCCCTGGGAGGAGTAAGTGAGCTTGTTAGTAGCATTCCTGATCCCCAGGAAGCTTTTCAAGTCATGGAGCAGAAAGGTACAGGGAAAGGATAATGTGTTTGTATTTCTAAACCGCAAGGTGATCCGTATCTTTCCTCTTTGGCCCTAACCTGGGCTCTCAGCCCTGGCTGTTGGTGCTCAGATGTTACAACAGGTCTGGACAGCCACAGGCTGAGAGATAACCAGGAAGTGACTATCCCGCCCCACCAGCCTGCCTTGATGCCCTCCCTGACCATCCTGGTCAGCCAATGCCTAGGAGCTGGCAGGATTCCAAGAGCCATTTCCCATGGTGAGATGTCTGTTCTTGGTGCCTTTGTGCAGAGCTCCCGCCCAGTTTGTAGAATGGCAGCGCCTGGGCCACTCCTTCAACCAGAAGGTCTGTGCCAGCAGCCAAGGCTCTTCAAAGGAGGGTGTGCCTGGTGCCCCCCTGTGCTCAGCAGGGCAACCTCAGAACAGGGCCAGAGGGACACTGGAGGAGACACTGGCCTGCAGACTGCTCCTGACACTTCTTATGCTGTTTTTCTGCCCTCTCCTCCTGCACAGGGCTAAGCTGGGCAAGGATCAGAGGAGAATAGAGCAGAGGGAGAGTCACACACAGGAACTGATCACTCAGGACATACCCGGCATCCCCCAGCCCTGCCAACGTGTGGGAGGTCATCCACCCAGTGCAGCTGAACCATGTGTAGAAGGCACTGAAGTGCGGAAACCTGGCACTGTGGTGGGCCCGAGAGGTCCTGGTCTACCCTTGTACCCAGTATGGGAACTTTTCCTCTGGTCCATCTGACTGATAGTTATTTTTTAATGCCTCAAGTGATAGGGGATTCATTACCTCCTTGTCAGTCTTTTTTATTTTTTGAGACAGAGTCTCACTTTGTTGCCCAGGCTAGAGTGAGTGCCATGGTGTCAGCCTAGCTCACAGCAACCTCAAACTCCTGGGCTCAAGCGATCCTTCTGCCTCAGCCTCCCGAGTAGCTGGGACTACAGGCATGCGCCACCATGCCCGGCTAATTTTTTCTATGTATTTTTAGTTGGCCAATTAATTTCTTTCTATTTTTAGTAGAGACGGGGTCTGGCTCTTGCTCAGGCTGGTCTCTAACTCCTGACCTTTAGCGATCCACCCGCCTCAGCCTCCCAGAGAGCTAGGATTACAGGCGTGAGCCACCGCGCCGGCCTCCTTGTCAGTCTTATTTGGAGACTCTGCGTCTCTAGAGGCCCCAAACCCCACTGCAGCTCCCAAAAGGGGGAGGAACCCAGGGTTTTCTAGACTGACTCCCCACAGGGTGAGGAGGGGACTTGGCCAATAGCCATTCTGGGATACCCAACCCTGGCTTCAAACCACATTAAATATCAGTTCATTTCAGATAATATTCTGATATTCATACCTTACTGTAGTACAATTCAAAAGTATGGCTTGGAGTTGTGGTTTTGGTATATAAGGCATTTGCAGTAAAAGAAAAAATTCACATGTACATCTTCGAGTCAGTAAAAATAATTTAGGGTGTTGATTCTAGGTTCAACAATATCATGCATTTCATTCTAGCTTTGGGTCATGGTCGTGCATTTCAAGTCCTCAGCAACCATTCCCCCCACCCCTGCCACGTAGCACAATCCACTTGCCAGCTTTCAGCCAGTGCACCTATGTCCCTGGATAACCAATCTGTGGGGAAAGCCGTACTTGTATTACCTGCCCCCCCCCCCACATGGCCTCCTCATCCCAGGTTCAGCAGTCAGCTTCCTGGGTGGCCACAGGAGGTCAGGGTTTGTCTAAGAGGGTCAGGCCTACAGTGTTGTTGGTCAGAGGAAAGAGAGGGCATCCACTTGGGAAAGACGCAGAGAGGAGGAGGGGACAGAGTGAGTAAAGAAGAGACTAAATGTAAGTCTGGGGAGTAGGGGGTAGTGGCAAGGACCTGTGCTTAGCCACCCCGGCTTCCACGCCACTCTCCCATGGCACAGAGGGCCAGCGTCTCCCCCTGGCACCAAGGGAAGCTGAGGGCATTGGGCTGTGGTGCAGCCAGACAGGGTGCAGACCTGTTTTCGGCTGGCAGTTGCCCATGGGGTGCCTTAGCTCTATTTGGTGGGAGCCCTAGAGTAAACTGTGCATAAGGGATAGAGCCCATAATGCAAACGATTTAACCATAAATAGCACTGATATATCTAAAGAATTGGTGAGCAAAATGATATGTGGCAATAGTGACCTCAGTTAATAACTGAAGTTTTAGGTGCCCAACAATGATTTAAAAAAAAGAATCCCTGCACTATCCTCAGTCCCTGCTCTGGGACACTGGCAGTCTCCCAGCCACCACTTGAAGACAGCCATTTGGGGTCCAGATGTACTGAATTTCCACGCCAAGAATCTGCTCAGCACTCAGCACACAGCCCTCTCTGGGGGCCCAAGGCAAGGACGGCAAGAGTCTTCTCACTTCCTTATTTGGGGAATAGACAGAAAAGTGACCTCTGCCCCTTGTCCCAACATAGAAAACACCCTCTACCCCCAAAGGGCAGTCAGCAGTGAGCCACTCAGAATGGCCATCCTGATCTTAGGCCAGGGCACTGCTGGGACAACCAAGGGATGCCAACTCTGGAACAAAATCACAGGTAGAGGTCTCCTGAATGAACCCCTTCCTCTTTTTGGGGGTGTGGCACTCCTGGAAGCTTTCTCTCCCCCAAGGTCTCCTACCCTAGAACCCTGAGGCCAGAGGGTTCTCAGGACTGAGCAAGGTCTGACGAGGGAATTGGAATCCCATTAAATACCGCTTTCTTGCCTGCACAAGGGGGCTACCCCAGGACAGTCTTAAGGGCCTGTCCAGATGGGACAGAGAGGCCAAGGTGACAAGTTTTGGGACTCCAACGTGGGCTTTAGGACTCCAGGATGTGTGGGTGGGCGCACGCAGCACCTCTCGGGTCCGGGAGAGTCGGCCGCCGCCCAGAGCGTGCGCCTGCAAGCAAGTTAGCGAGTTAAATACCCACGGCCGGCCACGCTCAGCGGATAATGCAGGCCCAGTCTCTGCGTCGCGGCTGTGTGGCGGTGGGGCCGGCCGCAGGCAGGTCGCCGCGGGTGCGGCCAGCTCAGGGTCGGAAGGCGAAGGGCGGGCGGGAGCTGGGGCCAAGTGGTTGGAGCGAAAGAGTTAGGCAGGGTGGCCCCCCTTGGGCACAGAGGCTCCTCGCAGTGGCCCCTGCGCCCCTCGGCGACTTTTCCCGGGCTCTGGGTTCGCCATGTCCTACCTGAGGCCACACCCTGAAATCAAACTCGCGGCCAGGTGAAGCAGGCGCCGCACAAACATGTGAGCGCGGCCCCTCCTAGTCTTTCCCGCGCCGAGGTCCCTCCCGCGGAGGGCGGGCCGGCTCCCACGGCCGCTCCGAGCGTTCCCGGGCTTCCCGCTCGGCAGGTGGGTGCCCCGACCGCCCTGGAAGGCCTGAGAACCCTCTCCTCTCCGGGCCAGGGCTGCGACGAGGGGACGGGCCTCCCCGCACGCGCTGCCTTCCGCACCCGGGTTTTCATTTCCGAAGTTCGGGACAAGCCGGCGCCAAGCGGAGCGGCCTTGCGCGCAGGCACGGAGAGCGCGGCGCCCCGGAGCTGGACCTCCCTCCGCGTGCGCACCCGCCGGGCGCCGGGACTCGCTCCCCGGGGGCGACGCGCTCCAGCCTGCGAGCACCGGGGCCGCGCTGGGTCGGGGTGCGCCTGGGAGAGCGGCCGGCCCCCGGAAGCGGCGCTGCGCCCAGTGTCCCCCCCCCTCGCAGGGAATCCGCCGCCGCCTCTAGCACCTGAGACGGGTCGCTCTGTCGGGAGGCTGGCGTGGGGCGGTTCCCAAAGCCCTGGACTCCAGCCAGTCGCAAAACCCGTGCGGACACTTGCTACATTTGTCACAATGTATTTCTGATATGTTTCTTCCCAGGCCTGCGGAGGACTGGTCCAGGAAGGTCCTTGGTCTTCCCTCTCCTCAGCGCCTAAGAAAGCCGCCCACTGAAGGGTGAGGAGTCCCGAGGAAGAAGAGGAGGAGGGAGGAAGGCGCGGGGAGGCGGTGAGTGAGGGCCCTCCAGCCCGAGAAGCTTCTCCAGACTTCTTGAAGAACAGGCTAGGAGGGACACAGTGGGCAGACAGGTGGCCCTCCTGGGCTGGCTCCTTCCTAGTACTGTTAGGCAGCAGCAATGGTCCCTTCTGGGTGCCATTTCTCAATCCTCAGTGGGTGCATGTTAAGTCACTTCCACCACCTCAGCACCGTGGTAAGCTGGTAGCCCCGCAGGGCTTCAAATGGCCCGCCCTGGCCCGCCCTCTGATTGTCCTCGGGTCTGATGCCTGTCTGGGGCGAGGCTGTGTCACCAAGGCAGAGTACAATGAATTCATGATTGGGGAAGAGGCTCCCAAACAGGAAGGGTGGCAGCAGGCCCAGCGGCTGTGCTGAGCAGGGCGCAGGAAGCCACAGCAGGCCCCTCCAGGAGTCGCAGGCAGAGGTGCCTGCTCAGCACATCCCAGCCTGCCTGCCCATTCCCCAGACCTCCAGACCCGCTGAAGTCACTCCCGCTCCTCCTACATGCAGGGAGTGGCAGCCCATCTGCAATCTTTGGTGTAGGTACTGCTAGGAACACCACCGGCTAAGACATAGAGAATTCCCAGGGTTTAGGCTGCATTTTCTGCCTTTCTGCATCTTGCCCTATTCTGGGGTGTGTGTGTGTGTGTGTGTGTGTGTGTGTGTGTTTTCAGGCTTCTCCGACTTGTTTTTCTAGGTCGGGGAGGGGGACAGGTCTATGTCTGTGCTCATTTTTGTGGCTGGTGCAGCATACATTGCAATGCTGTGGATTCTCCGCCAGTCACAGTATACAGGACAGTGGCTGAGAACACAGCATTTGGAACCAGAAAGGGCTCAGTTCGAATCCTGACGTCGAATCGTTAGGCAAATTGCTTTACTTCTCTGCAAATTTTCAGTGTCCTCATCTGTAAAATGGTGATGAGAATGCCTTCCTCATGGTATAGTTGTGAGGAGTAAGTGTAATGATAAGTGCCGAATTGCCCTGACAGTGGGCCACCTCACCAGCCTCCAGTTGTTAGTATTGGAAAATACTAATCCTGAGCCCTCGTCTCTTGAAGAACTTTGAGAATGGTCTGGCTATTTGGCAGGATACTGTTGCAGGGTGTTAGGAATAAAGGCAGAGGGTCCATGGAAGGCGAGTAGTGGGAGATGCTAATTCAGGGTCTCTGAACCTTGTTGTCAACAGGAGCACCCTCTGTGCTGTTATCATGGGTGCTGCCCGGGGCAGTGGGAGCCTCTGGCTTGAAGCTTCCAGTTCTGTCTCTGATCGCTTCTCGGCCTTTTGGCTAAGATCAAGTGTAGTTCTGTCTCTGCTCTGCATAGCTGTGCGATCCAGGGCAGGTTATTTGACTTCCCTGGGTCCTGAGCATGGTGGGTGAGCTGAGAGCTTGGAGTTGGAGAGATCTGGCTTTGAGTCCCAGCTTCGTACTTACTATCTTGGACACTATCTTCTTTCTGAGCCTCAGTTTCTCCATCTGTAAAACAGAGCTCATACTATCTATCATTAGCCATTAGATGCACCAATAAAAAGCACCCAGCATAGTATCAACATGTGTTAGGCCTTTTATATGTGTGTATTTTCTTTTCCTCCCTTCCTCTCCCCAGCTGCCTGCTGACTTTGAAATGGGCCCAGTAAAACAGGTTCAGCCCATCTCACAGTGGTGGTGTGAGCATACAGTGAGGAGCCGAACAAAATAGAGACCTGGAAAGTTAAGGGCTATAAAAGCAAGGCAGTCTTGTGATTAGAGACTCCAGAGGTTCCTTCTGGCTGGGTGCAGAGGCTTTTGAAAATCTGGGATAGTAGAAGGTCCCTGGGTTACAGCCCTCCCGGGATGGAGACAACGCCATGCCCAGGAAGGCTCTGTGCACTGGAGGGGGCTGGATAGAGGTCGGGGTTCTAGGTGCAGTGACAGAGGTCAGAGGGCTGGTCCGGCTCGGGCTGCTGCTGGGCCAGAGCACTGTCCGTGGAGCTGGAGCCGGGCCTGAGAGGAGGGCCTGAGTCAATATTGACCTTCCTCGGCCTGCCAGCCTGTCTCTTTGGCCTCTCATTCAGCTGGAGTGTTGACATAAGCCACTGAATGAGCTTTATCTTTGAATTCTTTTAAACAACAGCCCATTATCTCTCCCCTGGGGTTCACTGGGGCCTGTGGTGTGGGAATGGTGACCAAGGCAGGGAGCCCAGACATTCTGGCTTGTTACATATGCAGTGCCCTCTGCCCTGGCGCATGCCATGTCTCTCTGGGTCCCTCGAGTGGGACAGCAGAACCTCAAGGTCCGGCTCAGCCTCCTGGGGACTCTCTACACTTCAGTACAGTCGCCCTGGGCAGGTCTTACAAAGCCTGCAAGCAGTGGGGATAAGGACCTCAGCCTTGGGTCTAGAACCTTCCTACCCCACAGGTGACAACTGGGCAGAAAAGCAGATGAAATTTCCTTTCCCTGGTGTATTTTTGGGGGCCAGGATAGGGTGCTGGGGTGCTGCCTGTCTTGCCTCTCATGTCACATGAAGAGGAGCAGTCGCAGGTCCAGTCCCCTGGTAGAGGCTGAGGTAAGACAGAGTTCAGCTCCACACAAAGGATGAGCAGGGACGGACAGAGGGGCAGAAGGCAGGGGCCTTGAGGCCAAGCATGGTGGCTCACGCCTGTAATCCCAGCACTTTGGGAGGCTGATCAGGAGGATCACTTGAACCAGGAGTTCGAGGTTACAGCAAGCTATGATGGCACCACTGCACTCCAGCCTGGGCAACAGAGCAAGAAAGAAAGAAGGCAGGGGCCTTGGGAGAGGGAGGAGCCCCCATGGCTGATACATGAGAGCAGAGTGCAGGCAGCCTCCTGCTGGGAATGCCACAGAGGGACTGAAATTAGGGCAGAGGCAAAGGCAAGGTAGGACACCATCAGGAGTGCCACAGAGCATCACCATCTCTTCTGGGGGGACAGAAGGTTGGCTACAGCAGCATCTATACATGCAGCTCTGTACCGAGCCCACCCCATATGCAGCTGCCTCCTCTCTCCCTAGTGAACCGGAAACGGCAGGGAATCCTACCAGCCTCATTCCTAACAGTGGATTTTCCCACATCCCAGAACTTTGGAAGAAGCAAACTAAACTGCACAAGAGCCAGGGTTTTGTCTGGTTTACCCTGGTCCTCAGAGCCTGGATTGGAGCAGGTGCATGATAGATACTTTTTGAATAATGGAATGAATGATACAATTTTATATTTAAACAAAAGCCAAAAAATAAAGTTTGAGAAAAATCTTCCTGGCCAATGAGAATATTCCAATGAAAGGTCATCTACTCACAGTAACTCTCAACCAGGGGGCCCGGAGAGGCCCATCACTCTGTGTAGAATGTGTGTGGATGGCAGTTCCCAAGGGGACAAAGAACATAATCAACTCTTCAGATCTTAGGGTGCCAGGGTCCTCTGTAGGCCCCTCTCAGACTGGATGGTGGGGTACCAGGGGTACTTTTCTGAGTTCTGTAGGACTCAGGGGGTTTAACCTCTTTCTTGGGGCTGTGATTTAAGGATAAGCCCTTCTCCAAAGTGTCTTGAGTGAGCCTGAGAATGACACAGGGTGGGTGGTGGCCGACTGCAGCCAAGTTCATAGCAGGGTCTGGGTCAGACTTGGGTCTGCCCCTTCTTTGCTGCTCAACTTGGGCAGATTACTTTGTCTGAATATTGGTTTCTTCATCTGCGTAATGGAGCCAGTAATAGTGCTACTCACAGGCTTGCGGTGAGGAGATCACATGTGAAGTGCTTAGCCCAGGGCCCCGTACTTACACTAGGCTCTCCCTGAGTGATGATTATTTAAAATGCCCAAAACTCCTCCCTAAGCAAAACCAGTTGCTGTTCTTTCCCCTCACTGTGCCTGGAGAAGCTGGCAGAGGTGAATGAGTCCATTCCCTGTCACCAATGGAAATGCTGAGGCCTAGAGAAGGAGAGTCGGCCAAGGTCAGAAGCCAGGTCTTGGGAACACCAAGCCCCAAGGTCCCCGCTGAGCCAGCACACAGCCCTGTGGCCCTGGATGTGAGCTCTGATAGGTAGGCCTGAGTCTCCCTCTGAGGAAGCCTGGAGGCGCCTCCCTCTCTCCGGCCCTCTGGCACCTTGAGAGAGCAAACCAGGAGCCCACTCCGCATAGAGTTACCTCCTCTCTTCCCAGCCACCCCAAAGGGGCAGGAAATCCCACCAGCCTCATTCCTAATGGTTTACCAAAATCCCAGAACTTCTACAACCAACTAAATCCTGCCCCCTTGCAGCAGAGTGGCTGTAGACCCCTTTAGACTCGCTTTCTGAGAGCCACCTACCGAGCCTGCGGCACATTTTTGTGAATCCCTTCAGTGGGCTAAGTGTCCTGTCCTTGAAAGGGACGCAATGTGTGGAAACAGCCCAAACTCACTCAAAGCCACATCTGGAGGGTCAAGTGGGCGACCACGTTGGACACTCTCCCTTCTGGTGAAAAGCAGAGTGATGGGTTAGGAGAACAGCTGACATTGACTCACAAGGGCCCAAAGGTGGTTCCGGAAGAGGAGTTCTGGAAATATCCGAGCATGTTTGGAATAGGCAGATACATTCCCAAGAGGTATGTATGCCTCAAAAGGCAACATCCGAGCTCTGGTTCCAGGTTTAAATGCAGACTATGGCGCTGCCTGCTGGGGGCTGTGGAGTCTGACAGCTCTGGTGGCCCTGGCATCCCAGGCCCCAGCACATGGATATCTCTTCTCCCCAAAGGAGAAGAGTGTGGCCCACCCATACTGCAGCTGCTTTTCTGGTCCCTGTTGTGGACACTAGACTAGCCAAGCCACAATGCCAGAGTCCCATTTTGTCACTGTGGAACAGTAGCCTCCACCATAAAACCTCACCCAGTACTCCTTGAGCCAAGCCTACGGGTTGCCAGGCTTCAGGCCAAGACCCTACAGAGGGGCTCTGACTGCGTCCCATGCCAGAGAGAGTACACGCCTGTGGTTTCTGTAGCTTTTCATCTATGCCAGGCCTGACCATCGCAGCCCCCAACATGACCTCTTTGAAACACTTTACTCACCCCTTCTTGGGCAAAAAAACCCATCTGGTTCCATACAAGCTAAGGGTCAGCCTGCAAGTTAGGACAGCCCCAATCTACCCTGGCCCAGGAGAGAACTTAGCCATCTTGGTGGGTCGAGGGTGGAGGGAGCTGGCCCTGGTCCCCCACCCCCTTCACACATACCCCAGCACCCCCCTCCCCACCATTCCTGTCCATAAAGCCCTCCAGGGGAGGAGAATAACAGCAACCCCACTCCCTCCAGGCAGGCACAGTGGATGGAGCAGGGGCTTGGGAAGGAGATCTGGGTCCAAACCCCAACTCAGTCATTTCTAGGGTCTGTGTCCTTGGGCAAGTTATTTAGCCTCTTCGAGCCTCATCTAGATTTGTGGATAATAATTCCTACCCCCTCAGGGTTGCTGTGGGGATTAAATGAGCTAATCCTTGGAAGGGGCCTAGCACATCATAGATGCTCAAGAAAAGATACTCTCTTTCTGTCTCTGAGGCTTCTGCTCCTCCGACACTGTGGTCCCCTCTCCACTGACCCCAGGCCCATGGCTCCCTGAACTCCCCCACTAGCTGTGCCCTCGGGTTCACTGGGGGTGGCAGCATTTCCTCTGCCAGGAACTGTCCGGCTCCCACCTACCCGGCTCTGTGCCAGAGGAGTTTCCTTCTTAAACTGGTTGAGGCTGGACCCTGTCCTCCCAGCACTGGGCACCCTCCCGGTCCGGTCGGCCAGCCCAAAGGAGAAGTGAGCAGACATTCAGAAGAGGAAAGCTCACAGCATCCCGCAAACACAACAGCTCATTTCCAGCCTGGGGAAGAACCCTCAGGGCAGCCTCCCTCGGGCATGGTGTGGGTGAGGTGTCAGCCAGGAGGGGCTGGGGCTGTGGGGGCCACCAGAGCCACCGCCCTGCCTCTGCCCATTTCCACTTCGGGGCCTGAGGCCAACATCATTTCCTTTAGGCTAGGCAGAAGGAAAGGCAGGGATTGGCACTCTGGGGGGAAATCATCTTCCTTCCTCCTCAAGGGTGTCTTCTTTGAGGAAAGCTCCTCTGCTGGATAAATGGAGTGTGGACGCAAAGGTGGAGATACTAGGGATGGCAACGTCAAAGGCCGCCATGGCCCCTTTTGATTTAACTTAACGGCCTCATGGCTGATGCAGCAGCCACCCTCCCTCAGCCCCGGGGCCCTGGGCAGCTGGGGTGGAAAAGAGAGCCCTAGAAATGGCAAATGGGGGGACCCTGGCTGTGCAGGTAGCTGTGACCTGAGAGATGCAGAGGATGTTTGTGTCCTGGGTGATTCACTCCTGGTGACTGGGGATCACTAGGTAGTATGTGTGAGGGGTGACTGTCTCTTAGGCACTCAGTCTCCATGGATCACACTTCTCTTTGTTTAAAAATATTCTTTAGAAAAGCAACCCATTTTCTTTAAGGAAAATTTAGAAGAGCAGAAAGATTGGGTAAAAGGAAATCACCTGTAACCCCACCAGTGAAACACAACAATTAATGTTTTGATGTATTTCCTTCAAGTATTTGCTGTATTCACACTGCGCTGACAAACTAGTATAGGTGGGATCTTTAGAAATAACTCCCCTACTCCTAACTCCTAATTCTGCTTTGGGCAAAGAAAACCTTGATAGTTTATTTCATCTCTGGGACCCATGGACATGGACAGGTTTTGGCCGCAGCAGGTTAGGGGCTCCAGGACAGCCCACCAAGCTCAGGCCTGTGAAGTTACTCACACCACACCTGGGTCGGGGATGGCCAGGCTGTGGGACCCCACTCCACCCCTGTCTCTCCCACCAGCTTTATTCTATTACCTTTTGCATTTAGATCTATGATCTATCTCCAGTTAATTTTGGGGTATGATATAAACTCATTTTTTCCTGTGTGGATATCTAATTGCTTCAGCCGCATTTATTAAAAAGATCACCCATTCCCCAGCCACACTGCAGTGCCACCTTTGTCATAAATCAAGTGATCTCTTATGAGTGGGTCTATTTCTGGATTCTCTCTTCTGTGGAAGGTTTCTTGGTCTATTTGTCAATCCTTGTGCCAATTCCACACTATATTAATTATTGTAGCTTTATAATAAATTTTGACATCTACGTCTTATAATCCTCCAGCTTTGTTCTTTAAGATTATCTTGGCCATTCCTGGTTCTTTATACCTGGTTCCGCTATACATTTTAGAATCAGCTTGTCAATTTCTACCAAAAGAAATATGCTGGGATTTTAATTGACATTGAAACAAATCTGTAGGTTAATTTGGGAATAATTGACATCTTTACAGTATTGAATCTTCCAGTCTATGAATATTCTTTAATATCTTAATAATATTTTATGTTTTTCATATAAAGACCTTGTACATCATTTGTTAGATTTATTCCTAGGTATTTGATATTTTTTTTGTCCATCCTAGTTTGTCCAATTTTTGGTATTTTTAATATAAAATGGTAAATGGCATCTTTATAAAAATTTTATTTTTTTATTTGTTACTGATATGTAGAAATTCAACTGATTTTTTAAATATTGATCTTCAATCAGGGACCTTCTAAATTCACTTCCATAATCCCAACAGTTTGTATGTAGATTCTTCTGGATATTCTACTTACACAATCATGTTGTCCCAGGCAGTGTTGGCCTTACCACATTACAGATGAATCCTAGAGCCTCTTTTTATTTATAAAATTTTTTATTGTTATTTTTTTAGAGACAGGGTCTCGCTGTGTTGCCCAGGCTAGAGCGCAGTGGCTATTCACAGGCGCCATCTCACTACTGATCAGCACGGGAGTTTGGACCTGCTCCGTTCTGACGGGGGGCTGGGTCACCCCTCCTTAGGCAGCCTCCCTTTGTGTTGCTGATTTCCTATTGGCTAAGTGACTGCCTCTGGTTTCTATACCACTACTGCCCCCACCTCCAAAGCCTGAGTTCAGTCCATTGTTTCTGCCTGCTTCCCACTCTCACCACCACCTGCCCTAGACCCTAGGACTCGGGGCTGTCCATCCTGGAATCACTGTTAGGGTGGACTCAGGAGAGGGATCCCAGAGTCATTTAGACCATCTGCTAAAGATGCCCTCCTCCTGTTTCCTGCAGCAAAAGCTGAGCACTTGGGTTGGGGGGCAGGAGTGGGGCAGAGGGACATTCTGGGGGAAAACAGTATTAGCAGCTCTTCTCCAGCTCTAGGGTGTGTCTCTGCCCCTCCAGAAGACTTCACAGAGCTAGGGAGGAGGGTGAAACACTTGGCTAAACTAACCCAGGGACAGAGGGGCCTGTCTAAGAGGCTGGGAGGACAGACCTGCTGAATGAAGACTCTTCTGTAGCAAAAGACAAAGGCTGAGAGGGAGGAGGTCAAATTTTACCAAACCATGAAGGGTCTACATAATGGAGATGTGGTGAGATCCCCAGATCCCAGAGCCCTGAAATCCAGCATGACTCCTTGACAAGTAAATCTGAGAGGAAAGGACTTTGGCATTACTCCCAGACTTGTATCTGCCCAGGTGCCAGTGTCTGGAGGGCCCTGAGCTTCGAGACCAGGATGCAAAGAGAGGTAACACTGCGAGAGAAGCAGCCTCTGCTTACCGGGACTCTGCTTACCTCCTACTCCCCAAGCCCCATGAGCTGCCTTTCATTAACCCCATTGGCTCAAATGGTTTTGGTGACTTGTTCAAAGTCTCTCCAAATTGATGGGAGACTCCCTACAACTCACTTGCAACTCAGACAGATGTGTCATTTCAAAGTGCTTGGTCTGTAGGGGTCCTGCACATGTGGCTTTGCCTTTAGGGTGTTTGACAGACTCCTGGCCCTTAAGGTCCAGCAAAGTGGCTGCCATTCCAAGAGGCATGGCATGGATTCAGGTGGACTCACACGTGGTGACTTCCTAGTGGGGAAGCGGTGGCTGTTCGGGGGCCCCTGCCTTTCTGAGTGGCCACCAGCTGCCTCCCAGATCTGTGACCTCCTCCTAAACCTACTAAAATGACCAGGAAAATGCTGTTTCCTGAGCAGAAGCCAAAAGAGAATGTGCCCGCCCTGCTTTCCAGATCTTTGGATAAATGAGTAATCCAAGCATTCAGTTCAAGAAACATGTTCCAGTTTGTTTTCTGAAACCTGGAATTGACCTTTCCAGGTGACGTAAGAACCCACTGAGCTGTTTTGAGCCTCTTCAGATCCAAAAGCATTCAAGTGGGCACCCCTGACCTATCTTCCATCAGCGTGTGGTTCCAGGCCGTGGGCTGCCCTGAAGGAAAGACTAGAGCGGCCCTTTGAAAGAGTCACTTTCCCTCCCAGGACTCAGTTTCCCTCTCTCAGATCTAGTCAAGCCCATGTCACTCCTAACTGCTGAGGGAGCTCAGCAGGACCTTAGGCAGAGCCAAAATCAGCAAGGCGAGGGATGCATGCGTGACTGCAAGTGATGTTTCGTACAATCAGGGTGCCAAGACCAGAGGGAAGGGTCCCAAGGTGGGGGGGGGGTCTCTGCCTTCTCTGGAGAGCTTTGCCCCTAAGATGGCTGCCCCTCACCCACCCTAGGCTGTCCCCTTGTCTCAGGGCCTTTCTGAATTGAGGCAAAGCACCTGGTGACCATGAGGACCCTTTGAGGGTTCCCTGGTCCTATGACACATGGTCCCAGCCTGGGCAACATGTCTGGGAATCAGCTGGTTGGTTTTTTATTAATGTCGTGTATCACTTTAACAGGTTTTCTGTTGTTGAACCATCCTGGGACAAACCTGATTTGATTGTGATAAAAAACAAAAAACTTTAATGTACTGTTGGATTCAATTTGCTAGTGTTGTCTAGGATTTTCACATTTATGTTCATAAGTGAGATTGGTTAAAATTTTCCTTTTGTTGTACTCTTCTTATCTGGTTTAAAAATCAAGGTCATATTCACTTCATAAAATAAGTTTGCTTTCCTTCCTCTTTCCCCTGTTTTAATTCTTTGACAGTGGAATGATATTTGTAACGGGCTTTGGATTTTATAAAAACACACCCCCAGAGTCTGCCTGCTCAGCAGGGGACTTGGCACAGACAAGCAGACAGACACCTCTTTTCCGTGTTTATAGTCTGCGTTGGCTTATTTATGGCACTTTTTTGTTTCTGGGACTGTTCTGTTGGGAGCCAGCCATTTCCCTGAGGAAGGGGGGGGTGGGGTGAAGGGAAGCCCCAGGTGGTGGACAGGGGAGCTGTTCTGGGGGACCCCGAGCCTGGCACCCCAGCACCGCCTACATCCACCCTGGGGTTCTTGGGCCAAAGCCCAGCTCAACCCTCCCCTCCCCTCCCCTCCCCTCACAGGCACCATGTTCCGCAAGAAAAAGAAGAAACGCCCCGAGATCTCAGCCCCACAGAACTTCCAGCACCGCGTCCACACCTCCTTTGACCCCAAAGAAGGCAAATTTGTGGGCCTCCCCCAACAATGGCAGAACATCCTGGACACACTGCGGCGCCCCAAGCCCGTGGTGGACCCTTCGCGCATCACGCGGGTGCAGCTCCAGCCCATGAAGGTGAGAGGGCCAGGTGGGGATGGCAGGGCCAAGTGCAGCCTCTCCTGCGCCACAGAAAACATGCCTGGCCAGACCCCAAAGGCCCCTGGAGGGACCGCCCAGTTACGAGCTATCACTTAGCCGCTGTTTTAATTCCCTGCTAATCATTCTGCCATGGGGTGGCCCAGGGAGGAGGAGCTTGGGGACACCCTCTCTGCAGGGTAGCAGGGTTACCAGATTTAGCAAACCAAAATATAAAATGCCCAATTAAAGTTGAGTGTCAGGTAACAATGAATCGTCTTTTAGTACATGTCCCATGCAACATTTAGACCTGTCGTCCAAAGGGGCTAGGGCTCTTCCAGACCAGGGGAATTGCATTGTATGGGTCAAGACAGGTAGACCCGAGAGCCTGGTAGGAGTTAGGGTCAAGGGCCCTGTCAGGGTTGGGAGGCCACAAAGCCCTGGCCTGGTGTCTGCCTCCTCAGACAACTCCCCGAAGGCCACAGGTAGAGTTGGAGGATGGAGCCCTGCCCCAGTGCTCTGTGGCTCCTCAGGCACAGCCGCCCACACCGCTGGGCGTGCAGGATTGTACCCCATGGTACTCAGCCATCTGCCCTGCTCACAGGCAGCCTCCTCCCTGCATCCCTGTACCCTGCACCAGCACAGGCCTGACCCACCATGGGCCCTTGGAAATGACTCAAGAATTAATGAGTGGGTCCAAGGGAGGTCCTTAAGTGTTCCTCCCCAAGGCCCCCAAAGATGCTCTCTGGCCCTGGTCTCTGGGCCACCCCTCCCTGCCACGATCAGGCTGCTCACGCACACTCTTTTCTCTCCCCCTACAGACAGTGGTGAGGGGCAGCTCGGTGCCCGTGGACGGCTACATCTCGGGGCTGCTCAATGACATCCAGAAGTTGTCGGTCATCAGCTCCAACACCCTGCGTGGCCGCAGCCCCACCAGCCGGAGGCGGGCACAGTCCTTGGGGCTGCTGGGGGATGAGCAGTGGGCCACCGACCCAGACATGTACCTCCAGAGCCCCCAGTCTGAGCGCACTGACCCCCACAGTCTCTACCTCAGCTGCAGCGGGGGCACACCAGCAGGCCACAAGCAGACGCCGTGGCCTGAGCCACAGAGCCCACGGGTCCTGCCCAATGGGCTGGCCACAAAGGCACAGTCCCTGGGCCCTGCCGAGTTCCAGGGGACCTCGCAGCGCTGCCTACAGCTGGGTGCCTGCCTGCAGAGTTCCCCGCCAGGCACCTCACCCCCCACGGCCACGGGTAGGCGTGGGATGAAGGCTGCCAAGCATGGCTCAGAGGAGGCCCGGCCACAGTCCTGCCTGGTGGGCTCGGCCACAGGCAGGCCAGGTGGGGAGGGCAGCCCTAGCCCCAAGACCCAGGAGAGCAGCCTTAAGCGCAGACTGTTCCGAAGCATGTTCCTGTCCACTCCTGCCACGGCCCCTCCGAGCAGCAGCAAGCCAGGCCCTCCGCCGCAGAGCAAGGTAAGTCGGGCTGGGGCTTCCCTCTGGGGCCACACTCAGGAGGGCAGGGACCTTGCCCTGGCAGGTGTCCACTGGGAAACGGGTGTCAGGGACACAGGTCCTGCCTGGCCTTGCCCATTTACAGCATCAGGGCTGGGGAGAAGGTGAAGGACCAAAATGATCAAGCCTCGGCTGAGGGTTCTACACTGAACCAGCTCAGCCTGCGTCCTCCAAAGGGGACGTGCTCTGCCCCTCCCTCTCCCCAGCACCCTCTGAGCTCTTGCAAAACGGCTCCCTGGACTGCTGCTCCCTAAGGTGACAGAAATATGCATGGGAACCCTTTTCCTAGTGAGGTTGGCTCCTTCCTCCCTCCTTCCCTACCTTTCTTTCCTTCCTTCCTTTTCATCACGGGAGTCGTTTTCTTTCACGTTTCTGTCATTTGGTCCCGAGTGTGTGGCCATATGGAAGGCTGGAGGATTGCATTTGCCTGGGAGCAGCAGGAGGGCCAATTTTGGCGTGTGCGACAGCCTCAAACGCACGTTTTCCTTGTGAGAAAGGAAAGTGAAGGGAGCCCCAGTGGTGACGTTTCTTGGCAGGCAGATTGGAGCACATTTCTGCCTCTTACAGGCCCTATAACGTCCTGTCCACAGTGACGTCACATCCTTTCCCATTTGGCAGATGAGAAGACTGACTCAGGAAGGCTGAGACAGCCCCAGGCCTCGTGAGGCAGTCAGAGAAGGAAGGTGGGAGAGGGCGCTGGCTCGGGGCTGCCTGTCCGTCCTGGGCCCTCTTGCTCTTGCTTACAAGGCTTTATAACCATGGCAGCCAGTTCTCCAGCTCCTTCCTGAGGGGGTTTAAGGCAGGCTAAGAAACAGCTGCTGACA
>VBSM01001044.1:12668579-12707658 GCA_008086735.1 Cheirogaleus medius | reverse complement strand
GAGTATCTGTGAGCTGAGGGGCCTCAAAAACTGTGCCCCTGGGGAGACATCCCCCAGAAAACTAAGGTGGGAGCAGGGCAGGGCACAGCACTAGGGGGAGAGAATTGGAGCTTGGTCTCCCCCTCTGCCTCTTGGGAGTCCTGCTGGGCGGGCTTCAGGGGTTTGGAGAAAGGGGGGTCAACACTGGGCTGGGCACTGGCTTGCATCTTTTTGGGCTCCTGCCAGCAACCCAGAGCAGGGAACAGGCCTGTCCACCCTGCACACTTTACTGAGTACCTACCTTGGGGGGCTGCTGCTGGGTGTGCTGGGGCATCCCCCACACCTATGGAAGCAGCTGGTGGTTGTCTTGGGCTTGGAGATACCACAGTTCCAAATCCAAGTTTCCTTCTAGGCACCTCGGACTTACCTTTCTAGATACGTACTTTTCAAGCCAGGCCTCTAAAAGGCGGGGCTGAGACTTCCTCTGAGCGGCTGTAGCCCGGGGCTTCTCAACCTCTGCACTATTGACATTTGGAGCAGACAGTCCTTTGCTGCGGGGGTCTCCTGTGCATGGCAGTAGCATCCCTGGACTCTACCTACTAAATGCTAGTAGTACCCCTAGTTAGGACAACCAAAAATGCCTCAAGACATTGCCAAATATCCCTTGAACACCCCCATTGAACCACTGCTTTGAACAAATTCCAACATAGATGGGGAACATCAGGCTTCCTCCTCCTCCTCCTCCTCTTCCTCCTCCCCTTCAGCTCCCCTAGGCCCAAAACTAAGCCAACAGCCCTCTGCACTGGGCACATCCCAGCAGTTGACTCTGGACACTTGTAGCAGCTTCCATAGCAGGAGGGTCTGAGTACAGGCCCCAGGGCTCCTATACCCAGCCCCATGCAGCATGGCCTGGAGTCACTCTCTTTGGCCAAAGAGTACAGGAAGACCAGGAGTAGGGACAGGCAGGCCAAAGAGGCAGGACAGTTTGTAAGGAGCTTGGAGGCTTAGAAGTGTTCCACTTAGAGTCAGAAGGGCACACTTGGTACAGCCCCCTAAGCCCACAGCTGGAGAGCCATGGCCCAAAGGAGGGAGAATGTGGCATCACTATAACTGTATGCATGACTCTTCTAGTGGCTTCCTTCCCAAGAGGTCTCAGTCACACAAGTAACTCCAGAATTAATCAGGAGCCTGTGACAATTAATTAATTCCATCATTGCACCCCCATTTCTCTTTCTTGGCATGGCTTAACAAGTTTCATCTGGTCCTCGCTGTGGCTACACTGAGTAAAACTCCCTCCTTGTGGAGACAGGCAGCAAGGCCTATCAAAGGCCACTTGGGACCAGACCCTGCCAGGGTGAAGACTGAGCTGGCTCTCCCCCCACCTCACCCCATGTCACAGACCACACGGGCGCTGGACTCCTGACGGGACCTACCCTTCTGCCAGCCCCCAGATACAGGCTCTGTCCCTGAGCTCGGCCACATAGACAGCAGCATCACCACAGGGGCTGTGACCATGGAGAGAGGGAGGGAACCCCCACCTCACCCCCTATGCATGGCTCACACCCTGTGTCCCCACCATGCTTGCACATCCACAGAGCAGAGATAGCCCATACAGAAGTCCTGGAGGCCAGAAGGTGGAGGAAATCATTTTACAGACTTCCTTAGGAACTTAGGGGTGGAGAGAGGTCAAGGTTGCTATTAGAGCAACCTCAAGAGGAGCTTTAGGTGGTCCCCAAGCTCTGCCCCACCCCACATGGATGGCTGCTCCGAAAGCAGGTTTTCTGAGTTAAGTCCAACCTCGCGGGCCAGCAGGCAGCCTCCTCAGGGCCCTGAGCCTTTGTACAGGGCTTTGGGGGCTGCTTGGGTGATTGACGTAGTGAGCCTGGCCTCCCCTCCCTCCAGCCCTACCTAGTGACCTCTTGTGGAACCTCTGCTCCCAGGAAATGCATCACAGACTCAGTAGTGGCCATGCCCCTCCACCCAGCCCAGCCCTCCCAGAGGCTCCCTGAGGCCACAGAATTCGGAGAGGTCCCAAGAAGGCCTCCCTGCAGCCCCTGAAGTGTCCCTCTCCAGGTGCCTTTAAAAACATATAATCCCCGGTAGGGGTCATGTTGTATGTCAACAACTCCTTGGAAAGAACAGAAGGATGGGCTCCTTTCCTGCTGGGCCTGCAGGAGGGCTTGGGCCCGGAAAGGCAGTAAGACACGCAGGCTCCCGGGGCTGGGCCTGAGCAGGGCTCGCTGGACGTCCAGGCTGCCCTTGGCTGCACCTTCCCTCCCTTCCCCCAGAAGCCACGAAGATAGGCCCCTGCCTTCTCTCCCTTGCCAGGGGTCGTTAGCCAGGAGTTTCATGCCTGGGAGGAAGTGGAAAGATACTTCCCATCCCTGGCCTCAAGGCTTGGGCTTGGCTGGACCTACGCTCCTGCTTCCAGATCTTTCTGGTACCAGATCCCAGCCCAAGGGGGAACACCTGGGAACTCCCAAGATGGTAACATAGCTCTCTGGTCCTCTCCATAACCTCCCAGTAGAGACACACAGACTCCCCATCAGCCCCCAGCTGTGGCTTTCCTGCCCTGGTCCTGGGAGCTGGGCCACAGCTGCTCACAGCCCCACCCCACTGCCGGGCCGTCTTCCCCACCTGCGCCCCGAGGTGGGAGCCTTGGGAGCGAAGAACGCCTCTGACCCAGATTCTCCGAGCAGCCCCTCAGCACAGAGGGGAGACTCTGCCCCACCGTGGCCTCCCTAGGGCCCAGCTGTCAGTCACCCAGGAAGAAATACCCAGCGCAGGACCACGCAGGGACTCGGCCATCTTTGTCTTCCCAGGCCAGCAGAGTGATGGGAAGAGCTGCTGTTTGGCCTGCTCACCCAGGGCAACGGGGGCTTCCCAAGCAGGACTGTGGCTAGGCTTCAGCTCTGTTTGAAAACGTTTGCTCACAGCACCTCCCCAATTTGGTCTGATGCCCTGCCTGACCCTGCCAGTGTCCAGAGGTCACAGTGGCAACCTCCTGCCTTGGGGATGCTTGTTCCAAAATGCTCCTACAGACATGCCTCTCCCTGTTTCTTTCTCTGTCCCTGCAGCCCAACTCCTCTTTCCGACCTCCACAGAAAGACTCCCCTCCAAGCCTGGTGGCCAAGGCCCAGTCTTTGCCCTCAGATCAGCCAGTGGGGACCTTCAGCCCTCTGACCACTTCGGATACCAGCAGCCCCCAGAAGTCCCTTCGTACAGGCCCAGCTGCCGGCCCGCTTCCAGGCCGGTCTTCCCCGGCAGGCTCCCCCCGCACCTGGCACGCCCAGATCAGCACCAGCAACCTGTACCTGCCCCAGGACCCCATGGTGACCAAGGGTGCTCTGGCTGGTGAGGACACAGGTGTCGTGACGCACGAGCAGTTCAAGGCTGCACTCAGGATGGTGGTGGACCAGGGCGATCCCCGGCTGCTGCTGGACAGCTACGTGAAGATTGGCGAGGGCTCCACAGGCATCGTCTGCCTGGCCCGTGAGAAGCACTCGGGCCGCCAGGTGGCCGTCAAGATGATGGACCTCAGGAAGCAGCAGCGCAGGGAGCTGCTCTTTAACGAGGTGGGAGGACAGGGTGGGACATGGGCGGGGGCGTTTGGGATGGGCAGTGAGCACACAACTAGGCTGGGCATGTATGAGCAGGAGCAGCGGGTGGCCAAGCCCCACGAGCACCATGCCCGGCACTCAGGCCCCCTGCCTTCCCCCAGGTGGTGATCATGCGGGACTACCAGCACGTCAACGTGGTAGAGATGTACAAGAGCTACCTGGTGGGCGAGGAGCTGTGGGTGCTTATGGAGTTCCTGCAGGGCGGGGCCCTCACAGACATCATCTCCCAAGTCAGGTGGGCAGCTGGGAGGGCTGGGCCGTGAGTATGGCCTACCCTCCTCATCACCCTGGCAGGGGAGTGGGGCAGCACTTGGGGTACCTGTCAGATCATCCTGGGCCCCCCTGCCTGTTTGGGGTAACTGAGAACCAGGGGTCTTGGGTATAGGGAAGTGAAGGGTGGTCTGCAGCCTAGACGCAGGCCCCAGCTTTCGCCAGAACTATGGCCTGCCTGGGCTGCCAGACAGATTGCCCAGGAGCCATGGGGTTTGGTATCAGGGACTGCTACTCCGCCCAGCCCAGCCACCCTGCAGCCCTGCCAAAGCCAACATTCTCTTCCACCGGGATGCCCTGCCTTCCCTGTCCAGGCTGAACGAGGAGCAGATTGCCACTGTGTGCGAGGCCGTGCTGCAGGCCCTGGCATACCTGCATGCCCAGGGTGTCATCCACCGGGACATCAAGAGTGACTCCATCCTGCTAACCCTCGATGGCAGGGTAGGCTGCTCCCTGTCCCTGGCACAGCCACGTGCCTCCACTTCCCTGCTCCCACCCCTCCTCCTGCCCCACCACTCACTCCCCTTTTGCCCCAGGTAAAGCTCTCGGACTTTGGATTCTGTGCTCAGATCAGCAAAGACGTCCCTAAGAGGAAGTCCCTGGTGGGGACTCCCTACTGGATGGCTCCTGAAGTGATCTCCAGGTCTTTGTATGCCACTGAGGTAACTGTTCCCTCCATCCCCCAGGCCTCCCAAAAGAGGCTTGGGAACACGCAGCTCTTCTGCCTGTGGTCCTCTCTGGAGCCCTCAGACAGCCCAAAGACAGCCCCTGTTCTCAGATCCCACTTAATTAACACCTTCCCCCTTTCTGATGGGGCTGCTCCCACCTGTGACTTTGCCACCAGGGATGGATCCTTCAAGTGCTGCCCCGGTTCAAGGGCACAGTGGGGTATGGCCAGCCTTCCCGTATATGACAGCCTTTGTCAGAGAGAGGCTGACAGCTGTGTCCCTGTAGGCAGTGGTCATTCATGGCCACAGGGCAGGTGACCTGGGAAGGAAGGAGACAGGTTCACTAAGGAGAGCTGGAACCAGCTGCTCCCCTACCCTCCAGCTGCTACCAAGGGGCCGGACTGTGGCACTGTGGTCAGGGACGTTCTCCTACTGCAGGTGGACATCTGGTCTCTGGGCATCATGGTGATTGAGATGGTGGATGGGGAGCCACCTTACTTCAGCGACTCCCCAGTGCAAGCCATGAAGAGGCTCCGGGACAACCCCCCACCCAAGCTGAAAAACTCTCACAAGGTCAGTGGGTACACAAGAGGTGACCCCATAGACCCCAGGTCCCCTAAGGCGACAGGACCAGAGCCTAGGCTCCCAGCCAGGCCCAGCCTCCCCCCCTCACAGAAGCTGGAGGGTCTGGGCTCCCAGAAGAGGCTCCTCTTGCTCCACACAAAACCTGAACCTGAGTGTGAAGCCACACCCACGCACAAACGCCCATGTTCCCTCCAGCAAGTTCACAGATGCAGAAGTACCAGTAGAGTTGCTCCTTGGCAGGCACTTGACAGGGGCCCAGAGACACCTATGGGCAGGGAAAGCAGGGACACCAGCAATCCCTGCTGGCTGGGGAGGAATCCAGGGGAGTTTAATTGAGCACAAACCCCTCTACCCCGTTCGTCAGGAGAACCACATCATGACCACAGCGATCGGCTTGTCCTCCATCTTGACCTCAGCTGAGCCTCAGCTTTCCCCTTAAAACCAGTATATATGTGTGTATGTGCAGGCAGCTAACCCTTTTCTGCCAAATCCACACCAGACCTACGGGCCTTACCTGTGGACACCCCCTGCTGGCAGGTCAGCTCTGGGCTGCTAGATGGCACTGCCATCTGGTGGCCAGAGCAAGAAATGTCCCAGAGGGTTGAAGCCCCGTCTCTAAATAGCAATTCTGTGGCGACAACACAGCTGGGTGGGAGGACCAACAGGAAACATCTTCCAAGACAACTGGTCCTTGGAGCCTGCACTGCTAACCCCAAGATTAGCAGACAGTGGAGAGCGCCAATCGGCTAATTCCCTAGAGGATGTAGCCTCCTGCCCAAGACAGCCTTATCCCAAAATAATGGCTCAAAATGAACGAAGATAAGCCCTTGCCTTAGACGCTAAGGCTCAGAGCAACAAAGAAATCTTCCTTTTCAGGTCCCACCTTAGTTTTTTGTTTTGGCGTGGTTTAGTTTGGTTTGGTTTTTGGTTTTTTGAGACAGAGTGTTACTCTGTCTGTCACCTGAGCTAGAGTACAGTGGCATCATCATAGCTCACTGCAACCTCAAACTTCTGGGCTCAAGTGATCCTCCCGACTCAGCCTCCTGAGTAGCTGGGACTACAGGTGCATGCTACCATGCCCAGCTGAATTTTTTCTATTTTTAGTAGAAACGGGGTCTTGCTCTTGCTCAGGCTGGTCTCAAACTCCTGACCTCAAGCAGTCCTTCCAGGGTGCTAAGATTACAAGGGTGAGGCACTGCACCTAAACCCATCTTGTTCCTTTTTCACGTTTCAAAACACTTCCTTATCTCTGACCTCTTTTTTAATCTCCACTAAAGGCCTATGTAGCAGACAGGGCAAGCATACTTTATCATTAGCCCATTTTGCAGATGAGAAAACTGAGGCCTAGAGAAAATTGCAACTTGCCCCAGGTCAGGGATAGACCCAGGCTGGACGTCCTGATGTCAGTTTCATGCGCCTTGCACAGACCTGCGGAGCCTGAATGCTGAGAGCCTTGAGAATTGGGGGCTAGGGAGCACCAGGAACTAAGAAACCAGAGAATTCAAGATGTTCAAACAGTGGCAGGGCCAGGCAGTCACGTCACACCAAAGTGACTGCATATCGTGGATTCCTCTTGCTGCCCTGTTTCCACAGGTCTCCCCAGTGCTGCGAGACTTCCTGGAACGGATGCTGGTGCAGGACCCTCAAGAGAGAGCCACAGCTCAGGAGCTCCTGGACCATCCCTTCCTGCTGCAGACGGGACTGCCTGAGTGCCTGGTGCCCCTGATCCAGCTCTACCGCAAGCAGACCTCCACCTGCTGAGCCCATCCTGAGTGCGCCTGCCACCTGTGCCCATAGGCAGGGGACACTGGGCAGCCAGCCTGCCGGCAGGGCCTCCCTGCCTCATTCTCTCAGTATTCTCTCCAAAGATTGAATGTGAAGCCCCACCCCCACCCTCCTGCCCCTCAGCCCACCGGGCCAGGCCGGACCTGCCCCCTTTGTCCCTCTCCCTCCCCAGAGTCCCCAGTTGCCTTTGGGATGATGGAGACCCCTTCTACAGGATGACCCTTTGTTATTTGCACAGGGATATTTCTAAGAAATGCAGAGACTGGTACTCCTGGCCACTGTGGCCAACACAGCAGTAAAGGCTGCTGTGGTTTTTTAAAGGTAGTTGTACACTGGCATCCCAGGCCACCGTAGAGGGCAGACTGCCTGTCTTCACACGAATACTTGCTGTTCTCAGCTCCAGCTTCAAACCTTGGGGTCTCAAGAGGGCCACAGGGAAGGTTTTTATTACCTGAGTCCCTCTTCCTCCCTTGTGTCTAACCTCCTGAAGGCATAGTCCCACTGCATAGTCCCTCCTGACCACCTGCCCTGCCTCTCCCCACATGGCCTGCTCAGAGGCCACGGGAGGGGTGGGGGCATCTGCTAAGTGAAAGAGAAAGAATGGGGTTGCTGATAAAAGTGGCCTCACTTTACAGGATGGAGAGAACATCACGTGTATGTGTGTGTGTGTGTGTGTGTGTGTGTGAGAGAGAGAGAGAGAGAGACAGACATGTAAGGGGAGCAAGGAGAGAAAGAGTGTGTGTGTGTGTGTGTGTGTGTGTGTGTGTAAGGGGAGGAAGGCCACCCCGACAGCCCAGGTCCCTTCAGGTCACCCACAGCCAGCTTCAAGAAGGCTGCCCCACCCTCTCTAAGTTCCAGCCTAAAGGGACCTGCTGTTTTGGCCTGGCTTCCCACCTCTCAAGTCCCATGTTTCTACCTGACCAGTGAAGAGGTCTGTGTTGAATCTAACATCCTGGGGTGCAGGAGGTTTCTTAGTTGCTCCTGCACTGTGGAGTGTGAGGGCCAGACACAGGAATGGTAATGAAATAAACTGTTTTACTTTTCAACTTTGTCTATAACCAGGTCATCAGGGACCCATTCTCCTCCTCAGAACCCTATCTGGGGGAGAAGGTGAACCACCTCCCAGGGTTCCATCATGTCAAGGGAAGGGGCACCCCATTTGTGCAAACCATCTGTCCCTGGCTGTCTCCACAGACACCTGAATCCCTGGTCTCCTTCCTCCCCCCTTCAGGGCTGCTGTGAGACAGGGAACTCCAGGGAAGAACTTCAGGTGTCTGGATCCTATCTAGATAATATTTTTTAGATTTCCTCTGCTCCCTAGTGACCTGCTTTGGGGCAAAGAAATTGCAAGGACGTTTTTTTAAGGGTCAGTGTTTTAAAAACAAAACCATCTTCCCTAGACATTTTTGTGAATTGTTTGCACTTGTGCCTGTTTTAAATTAAACTGAGTGTTCAGAATCTCTGGGCTTCCTGTTGTCTCTGGGAGTGGAGCCAGGCCGTCTTTGAGCTGCACACCTGTAGTGGCCCTTCCTCCTCCCCCACGTGAGCTCCTCGGTTCTGGTCCACAGAACACCCAACCACCATGGTGGTGTGCTGGCCCAAATGAGGGCAGAGAAGGAGGGAAACAGGAAGTGAAAGGCCCTTGGGACTGAAGGAGATAAGAAATAGGGCTCCTTCCCAGGGGGAAGTGCTGCCTTTAATGGGGGTGGCCACAGTGGCTGATGACCACTTTCTGCAAAGGCTTCTCCCTTCCTCTTTCGCTTCTCACTCCCTGGACCTCGAGCTTCCACAGGCAGGAGTCTGAAACTGCTTCTAGTGGGAAAGCAGTCCCTGCTTCGTTTCCCAGAACTGAGGGAAAGGTGTGGAGTTGAGAAACAGCAGAGTAGTGCCTGGAGATCAAGAAGCCTGGGTTCTGG
This sequence comes from Cheirogaleus medius, assembly GCA_008086735.1. NCBI lineage: Eukaryota > Metazoa > Chordata > Mammalia > Primates > Cheirogaleidae > Cheirogaleus > Cheirogaleus medius. The sequence goes on along the minus strand of VBSM01001044.1, from coordinate 12,698,835 downwards.
TCCTGGGGCTGAGGAGGAGGATGAAATTATCTTTCCATTTCTAGCTCCATCACTAATTCTAGTACTTCCTTCCTGAGATCTATCCCAACTCTGGGTTCACTGAAACCTCTTAGCTAGGAACAAGGAGCCACACAGACCTCCTGCTCCCCCCAGCACTGGCACCCAGGAAGGTGCCCTGGTCCTAGGTCCCAGCCCTCCGAGATCAGTTGGAAGCAGCACCTGTGACTTACCTTCCATATGGAGCCGGCCATACAAGGGCAGGCGGGGACAGAAGCCCACTAAGGCAGAAACCTCCATAGAAAGCAAGGACATCCTTCCAAGGCTCCAAAGGGAGCCAAGAGTCAGGAGTGGTTGGTAAGGCAAAGAGAGGTCAATTCTCACAATGGAATAATACTGGATTTATTAACTATTCTTGTGAGTTCTAGAAGTCCTTCCACCACAAAGTCTCACTCCGAAAGGGTGTACGCGTACAACCTTTAGCCTCACACGCTGATCAGTACCGAGATCCAGTGGCCTGGGTGACTCTTCACAATGATGAAAGCAACAAGAATTAGGAAAGCAAAATACTTCAAAAAGTCTCTTCTAAGGTGGAGAGAGCTAGAGGGGACCCAGCCTCAACACCCTGGTGCTGACAGAGGAAGCTGAGCGGAGTGAAATGTGGCGAAACATGGAAGTTCTGCACAGAGCTGGGCCTGGCAAGGAGTAAGAAAGGACAGCAAGGCAGTCAGACACACAATTCAGTTCAGACAGGAGCAATCTGCCGCGGGTTTTCAGAAGCATCACTTTCTACCACCAAGCTCTGGGCAACTCCTCAGAGAGAAGCCCCACGGCCATTTACCCAATAAAGAGAGCCCAAGGTGACATTCAACCAGAAAGCCAACATGTCAGAGTCGCTGAAAAGATTACAGCCTCTGATACAATGTGCAACCCAGACTTCATACTGTTTTTAAGCCAAAATACTTATATTCCTACACCATTAAAACCTTCATTAAAATTGAACACAGCCAAAAAGGGAGGAAGTGAGCAAGCAAAGATCAGAAAGAAGCAGTTTGCACTGGGGATGTCCAGTGATCTCCCCAGACCCCCTCCCCACACTTTGCAGGCACTCTGGTATTGTGCACCCACCGCCCAGACAGGGGGACTGAGGAAAAGCAGATTTTGGGGAGAAGAGAGGAGGAGAAAGGCAGAACACCTCAGAAATGAAGCAAACATCATCACAAGAAAACTGCACAACTGGCAGGTCCCAAGGTTCAGAAAGCATAAGGGAAGGGCTGGCAGCTCCAGTTGTTCGGAAGAGAACAGTCTCTCTCGGGTTCAGGAGCCTTAACTTGGGAGATTAACTTGGGTCCTTAGTGAAGGGTCTGGGCTCCTGCTACTCCCAAAGAGAGTTTTTTGTTCATTGTCCTTCACTTCATTGCTGCGAAGTGATTTCAAGTATCCGGATTTAATATTATACTAGAGGCAGAGGATTCCATGGGTAAGTGCACACGGAGGGAGAAATACACAGCCGTGATCACAGATAAAACCAGAAGTCTGAGCTCGGAGCCAGGCGCAGCGGGGAGAGCGCAGCGCTGCCGCCAGGGGGCACCAGAGATCACGTCCAGGGTGCCGGCCCGCGCGGCCTAAGCGGGCGGGGTGGGGTGGTGGAAGGACCGTGGCGGTGTCTGGCACCTGCGCAAGGCCCGCTCCCTGACCTCTCACCCTTCACCCCCCAAGCCCAATTTCTCAGCACGGCCATCTCGCTCTGGGCAGTTCCCTCGGCGTTACTGGTGACAAACCTTCCGTCCTGCAAAGACGAACAGATCGACGTCTTGAAAAGACTGCACCGCAGGCAGACGAGGGGCTGCACGCTCAACCCTCGCGGTCCACAAAAAAAGCCACCTGCCGCCACACTGTGAGCTGGGCGCAAGTGACACAAGTGCTAGCGCTTCCGCAGGGTCCTAGCGCCCGCGATCTCCCAGACCCCCCATCCTCAACCCCGCCCCCTCGCGAGGCGGGTACAAAGAGTAGCGGGGCAGGCGCGGGGACAAAGGACCAGGCCAGTAAAGGGCCTTTCTTTAACCACCTCTCCGCGAGTGCCTGTGACTCACTAACCTGCCCCGTAATAGAACAGGGCCGGCCCCTTTGGCCCACGCGGAGGGGCAGAGGCAGGAGTCCTGGGTCTCGACCGCCAGCATCCGTCATCTGCCCTGCCCTCCATTAGCGGCCCAGCGAGAAGCAGGAGCCGTTTAACAGGCCCCTCGCTGCGCTCACCGGAGTTGGATGTTATTTAAACCTGGACCCGCGGCTCGTGTGGGCTCCCGACTCCCGCGCGCCGCCGTTTAACGTCGCAAACACTTCAGTCAATTATCCCCCTCGCGGAGCTTCTATTTAAAGAGATATTGTCAGGTTCTTAAGCCTCGGATCAGACCCGCTGCTTTCCGCTTCATATACAAAGGCTCCAAACACGAGTTCTTTGAGGATTGGAAGAAATACAATTAAGCAAAGCCTTCGCAACCGCTCCACCCCGCGGGAGCACCCACGTGCGGGACCCGGGAGCTGGGAGGCGTGGGGGCGGGGGTGTGCTAAGTCCTTTCCATTTCAGGCATCTGACAGTGCGTGGAAATAAGGCTGGGCCCCGCGGGCTGAGGCGTTGAACCTCAAAGATGGAATTCAAATGCGTCCGAGCTGAGGAGCAGGCTGACTTAGGAGCCGGAGTTGGGCTGGGTAGTGGCTGAGTGGAGCAGTGACCCCACACTATCGATGAAGTCGAATCCTGGGTCTGAGAGGCAGAGGGAGCTCAAGTTACCCAGAAGCTGGCTCAGGGGACAACTAGCCTTTAACACCAGGGGCTCTGCCACCCCCAAAATATGCTTTCATTGTCTTGAGGCAGGAGTTTCTACCACAGAAAAACAGCGCGATTTCTTTCTAATCAGCCCTTCTGTCCAGAAAGGCTCTGGGGCCCCTCCTGGTCTTCTCCTTCTCCAACGCATAGGGGAAAAGGAGACTTTGGTAGTTTGTGGCATTATTGTCAGCATCATTAGGCAGAGGGAGGGAGCCTGGGCCTTTGTTCTCCAAGGTTGACTCTTCTGCCTGCCTGGCTGCCAGGGTGTTGGGAAACCCAGCAAGGGGAAGGGGGACTGGGCAGGAGCTGGCAGGAACCTAGGCAGACCCAGGACTGTGCCTAGCGCTGGGGAAGGAGAGATCCACCTTCCTGGCTGGTGGCAGCCTACGGAACCGTCTTGCACACTTCACCTTTCAGGGACAGGAAAGGCTGGGAATACCAACGAGCACAAAAAAAGACATAAGATGAGGGTCCCTTTCTCATTTCTGGTGGAGGTCTTGCTTTGGCAGCGGAACAGGCTCTGAGATGGGGTAGGGCTACTGTCGAGAAGGTGAGGGACCTAGAAGAAAGGGAGAAATTCCAGTAGAGCAGAGACAGGCGGGTGGGGAAGCGAGGCTCGGCTCGGCCTCGGCGCTGTTTACCGCTGAGCGTGCAGCACCACAGCATCCGTGCTCGCCTGCCAAGGCTTTGGCCCAGGCACCGAGAGAGGCAGAGCGTTGGCCTCTAACTCCGGGCCACTCTCGGGCCCTGGCGCCTCCCCGACCAGGCTGGGGATGTCTGGGGCTGTGGAGCGTCGGCGCAAACCCAGGCGGCCAGAGCCAGGGCCGCCCTCTGGGTGGGGGCTAAGGCCAATGGGGGCTTGCACTAGGGTTGGAGGCGCTCCCTCCAGCACCTCGTGTGAGCGCCACCGCCCAGTCCCTGACTGGGGCGAGTTTGGTCGGGCCATCAGGGCTCCCGCCCGTAGACGGGCAGCCTCCTCCTCGGTCACCGCACCTAGGGCCAGGCTCATGCTCCGGCCCAGCTCGGGCCGCTCGCTGCCCTGTGCCCGGTGCCGGCCCGAACTCTTGCCCACTACGCCAGCCTCGCCGCCGTGGCCATGGCCGCCCGCCGCTCGCGCAAAGCGCGCCAGCAGAGGCCGCGGTAGGCGGCGGGGGCTGGGTCGTCGACGCTCGGGGCTGGGTGCGGGGGCCGGGCGTCCGGGGGGGCTGTCGGAGTTGGAGCCTCGGGCAGCGGCGGCGGCGGCGGCGCGGCCCCAGGGCCCAGTGAGGGCCTGCACACAAGTCCCATGGCCACGGGCAGCGGCCAGCTGCAGCGCCGTAAGGCCCGCACGGTTGGTGCGGTCGAGGCGCAGGCCGAGGCGGCGGAAGGAGCGCACCAGGAACTCGAGCACCGCCCCGTGGCCGCACGCCGCCGCCCACATCACCGGGCTGTTGCCTGCTGAGTCGGCCGCCTCGGGGTCGCCGCTGAACTGCACCAGCAGCTGCACGGCGTCCAGGTGGCCTCGCTCGCACGCCAGGCTGAGTGCCGTGCGGCCGCGCTCGTCCCGCAGGTTCACGGCTGCACCCTGCTCGAGCAGCAACCGCACGAAGCGCGCGCGCAGCGCGGGGTCCGGCAGCCCCACGGCCACCATGAGCAGCGTGCGGCCCTGCTCAGCACGGCAGTCGATGATGCTGCGGTCCAGCGCGTCCAGCACGAAGCGGGCCAAGTGCACTTTTCCCGCCTGCATGGCCTCCAGGAAGGTGCGCGTACCCGCTCGGGGGCACAGGTCCTTGGGCTTGAGCATGGCCCCTGCCGCCGCACCCGGGCGGCCCAGCAGCTCCGCACGGGGGCGCCCCTGTTCTCGCGTCCCGCGGGGCTCCGGCCTCCGCCCGCGCTCTACCGCCGCTCCCTCCGTGCGTGGGCGGCGGCCGAGGGTCCGGAGATTCCCGCTCGAGGTGCACCCGCGGTTCCGGCTGCCCAGCCGCTCCTCGGCCGCACGCCTGGCGTCTCGCTGCGCCTTCCCCGGGCCTCCCGCCTGTAGGTGTTGATTGCTAGGTACTCTGGGCTCCGCTCCTGGCCCGCCACGAGACGACGGGAGCCGAAGCTCGGCCCCCTTCTGAGTCTCCCGCTGCTTTCCCCGTGTCCGGCGCCCTCAGTCCCTCGTGTTTTGGAGCCGTGCCACTCACCCGCACCCGGGGCAGCCCCCGCTCCCCTGCTGAGACGGTGGCGCCCGCCGTGCACGCCTGCCTCCAGCCCTGGCGGGGCGCGCCGCTCCTCAAGCTGCTGGCGCCGTTCCTCCGCCTCCTCTCCTCTCGCGGGGGCCGGGCCACGCCGGAGCGCTAGCTCCTCACTTGGGGGACTCAGCGGCGCGGGAGCCGCCGCCCGCCTAGGTACCTGGCTTTATAGCCTCGGGGGTCTCCATGGCAATGGCTGCCCTGGAAGCCGGCTGCGCCGTCAGGGCAGAGAGGGACAGGACGGCGGAGACCGCCCCTGACCCCCACCCCTTCGCGGGCCACGAAGTCGGGGAGCAGCTCCTCCTCCGCGCTCCCCTGGGAATGCGGCGGCGGTTGCGGGGCGGGGGCGGGGGCTGCTCGCCGGGGGCCACAAGCACCCAACCGGGCCAATCCCAAAGTCGCAGTCTTCTCTCCCCGCCCTCCGCCCCCACTTGAGTCGGTACCCTCGGCTCCTTAGAAACTGGCGGGATCTCGGGCTCGTCGGGAAAGACTGAGAACTGTCCCGAGTGGTCCAGAGTGAAAAGAAACGGGACGCCGTGAGGGCAGAACTGGACCATGCGACCTGGGGGTGGCGGCGAAAAACGGATGAGGAGTAACTTGGGGGAGGGGGGCACGTGTGCTGCGGGTTGTGGGGGGCGCTCAGTCTGGCTGGGAACTGCCACTCGAAGTGCAGCGAATCACGCACTCACACACGATTGTTCCTCCCGCACACGCTCACTCGGAGCGGTGGGGGGTAATGGGGGTGGGGAGCGCGCTCAGCATCTCAGACGTCTCCAACCCCGACAGCGACAGCGCGGCTGCTTGCCAGCCAGGGCTGCTGCGCAGCAGGCGGAGCGTAGACTGCGCGGCCGCCCCAACTCGGAGCGGGCTGCCTAGCACCTGGGCGTGCTGCAGGCCGGTTAGCAGCTCCCCCTCGGCGCCGGCGCCGGTTCCCCGCTACTCCAGGACTGGCCACCACCTAGGAAAGAGCAAGGGACCCACGCAAGACTCCCCCCCACCTACGGTGCCTGTCTCTCTCTTGAGCACAAGCTACCTAGGGCCACAGGGCTCTGGCTGTGGCTACTAGCTGATCTGTAAGGAGAGAAAAGCACAAATTCCATTTTCCACGAGGTGCGTGGAAAAACCACTGTATCTCCTCTCCTTCCCACCAGCAGCCCCCTCGGTCCTGGGAAAGCGGGGGATACACAGAACTAGGTTGTTAAGGCGCTTAACTAGGGAGTTAAGGCGCTTCAGAACTTGGGGAGTGGGGTTGGAATGGATATTTGTAAAGTAAGCAGTGAACCAGGTATCAACTATATAATTTACTGAGATTTTTCATGATCTGGGCATTGTGTTCCCCGCAGTGGGAAATACAGAGGCAGAAGCTCCGTTCTGGATAGAGGAGACTTAGTCTTTTAATGGGGCAGACCAGACTGTGACATAAAAAGTGGAGGATGTCACCTGAGGGTTGACTACATCTGCTAAATATGAAACCAAGACAGTCCTTGGAGGAAAAGAGTTGTGAGGCGGAGAAGGCTCTGGGGTCTTCTGAAAACAGGACTGAGTTGGTCCTTCAAGGATATGTGGGATCTGGCTGCGAAAAAATGAGGAAGACAATTCCAGAGAGTTATGGAGGCACGGAAGCAGGAAACACACCTTTAGGGAACAGTGTTGAGGGCTGCCTTAAGGGGTCCTTTCCTATAAGAGACAGGAAATTAAGGGAAGAATGAATATGTCCTTGGCCTGGGCAGGGCCATGATAAGATGCTTTGCAGTAGGAGATGCCGGGGAAAGATACGGGGCTAGGAGAGCATTTGCCACTGGGAGGGAGATAGTGGGCTCAGATGGGTGTGACAAAGTGGGCTCATGGCCCTGCACCCTGAGCCTCTCACCTCTCTCTAGCTCCCAGCTCCAGGAATGCCCACCTTGGATTCGGCACCCAGGTCATGGAGCAGAGGCTCCCACTCCCCTCTGTCACGTGGGAAGCATGGGATGTATACCTGCACACACTGTGAAGCCCCACTTTTTGCATTTTGTAAGCCCTTGGTTAGGGCTCTGCCACTTTTCTTTCACGGTGTCATAGAAAGGGCACAGTATTTAAGATCAGAGGTTAAGTCCTAGCTTGAACGCATTTACTAGCAGTGTGGCTCTAAGCCTGGGTATTCTCATCTGCAAAATGGGGCTGACACATACCAGCCCTGCCTGCTTCACATGGGATCGAATGAGAGAGTGTCAGGGAAACAGCTGCATAGTTATTTAGAGTGCAGTCCTCACTGCTCCGCCCCTAAACAGGGCCCCTCCTGAGCTGGCCCCCAGGAGTGGGTAGAGCCAATACCCCCAGTGAGAAGGCAGGCATGCTCTCCCTCTTTACTCAGATAGCAGAAGAAAAGCTTCTCTTCCTTTTATGACTCAATTTCCCTTTTCTGCAGCATGAGGACAATTGCTTTCTTCCCTTCTCTCTGTTGCCAGGGTCAGGAGAGGGAGTACCCCTGGAATCTCTGTGTGGCAGACCAGCCTGCCCAGACAGGCCATGCACCCCCAGGTGGAGAGCGGCTGCAGAAACCCAGAATGGCCACCTCCTTGGTCCTGAAGAGCCATGCCCCTCCTCCTCGAGCCTCCCTGAGACAACTCCACTTCATTTATATCCCTGTTCCCTGTGGTGGATTGAGACAGTTCAGGGAAGAAGAGGAGTCGGGGCAGAGAGCACTGTACTGGATGCCCTTTGAAAGGAGCAGCTGGTTCCATTCACCCCAGCGGGCATCACCAACCCAGCCAGACCCGTGGCAGGCAGGATGGGGGTGGGGGTGCCAGGTCTCAGGTCCTGGAGCTTTTGCTCTGACTTCCCTATGGGCTCAGTATGTTATGAACAGAAAAGAAACAGCAAAGCTGAAAAAAAGCTGAGACTTTGCTGCAGAGCACAAAGGCACCAACAGCCGGAATTAGAAGCTGTCGCTTAGGGAGCTGAAGGCTGACGGGAGATGAAGCCGAGGCAGGCAGGGGGCAGGCAGGCGCTCCACACTCCTCCTCCCCTCCCACCTGCTGAGCCTGTCCCCCAGCAGGCCCCAGGCTGGCAAAAGGGCTTCCTCCCAGAGGCACTTCAGTGTGGTCTGTCACTCTGTCTGCCACTGCCTCCCCCCCGGGGCTCCTTTCCTCAAGTGTCACCAGCCCCCTCACCATGTCACGTTGCACCAGCTCGGCAGGGTTGGGCCTGGTGGCACGTGTCTGGGAGATCCAGAGGGCTGCTGGGGGGTGCAGGGGGCGGAGTGAGTCAGCACGGGACTCGTGTCTGAGTCAGCAATGGGATTGGGAAAGGGATAGGGACCCTTCTCCTTGTGCAAAAGGTGAAACTGAGGCATGATGAGTGGAAAGGGAGCTTTGCCCCAGTCCCACAGATACACAGCAGGGACAGGACCCAGGTGCCCTTCACCTGCCCCAGTGCCCTGAGGGAAGGCATCACCTCTTCCTTTGCACATCCCCTGCAGCTAGAGATTAATTCATCTCCAGGGCCCAGAGATGGCATTTGCCCAGGAGACACTTTGTCCTTTTTCAGAGAACAGAAAGCAGGGAGATGAGTATCCAGGCCTGGCCACATGGGAAGCCCCCAACCTGCTGTGCTGAGGCCTCTTCAGGGGCAGGATTGCATCACCTTCCCCATTTCTGGGCTGTCCGGCTCCAAACTAGGGGCACAGAGTCTGCCCAGCCTGGCCCAGAGGCCAGGGGAAGGCAGCTCTTCCTCCTGAGCAGTCATTGGCAAGAGCTGGGGGCTGCCCTGTGGGCTCCATTTGGTCTGGCCCTGGCTTATGCACACTGCCTGGGTCAGTCAGTTCCTCTAGGCCTGGATCCTCATCCTTTCACATTCTACCCCTGGAGGTGGAAGGAGGAGTGGCTGAGTAACCGCCTGGAGGGTCGAAGACAGGGCAGTGCCGGGGGTGTTGGTGTCTCCCCCGGCAGTATCCACTACAGAGTGGGGTAAGAGGTAGGCTGATCGGTGCCAGGCCGCAGTCTTGTGAATGAGCAGGCCCGCTTGCCTCACCCTGCAGCCAGGACCTGGTAGGATCCCAAACGGCAGACCCCCTCAAGGGATGGGGGACATGTTTATTTTCCGAAGGCACAGGTGCTCACAGCTAATGGTATTTGCTATAACTCCAATAAGAAAACAACCTCTTCCCAGAACCAACCCCTACTCTGCCTCTCCCAAGCCAGTGACTGTGCCCACCTGGGATCTGGGATTATGCCATAGGTACAGGGAGTGGTGGCTTCCCACAGGCCCCTTTACAGCAAGTTTTGGGGCCAACCAGAGCTGCCACAGGGGCCCAAGCATCTGATTGCTGTAAGTTTTCCCTAAAAAGGGGTTCAGGTGGCCTAGAGGTTTGGGAGTCCCCAAAAGGGTGAGGGGCACCTTTGCCCTAAGCTCTTCTGTTCCAGCCTTGAGGGTGGAGACAAGGAAAGGCCACATCTGTGTGGGGGTAAAGAGGAGGTGACATCATTTTCCAGTGGTTATGGCATCAGGCCCAGCAGAAGGAGAAGTAAATCCTTTTCAAGCCCAGAGGCAGGGTTATTTCACTGAGCTGTGGAAGGGACCTCACCCTGGGGTCAGCTCCCAAGGGTTTTTTTCCCTAGCCCATTTTAGTTCAGGGGCACTCCACTCCCCTGCCCACCCCCTATTTCCTAGCTGTAGAACAGAGGCCAGACTTAGGCAGGAAATATTGGGATAGGGTTCTTTAATAGGAATAGGAATAGGAATAGGAAGGAGAAAAATAAATAAACCTCATGAATTCAGGAGAGAAAATGATGCTGACCTTGTCAGGCAGCCTGAGTGGGGTGCATGCTAGGAAGTGCCTGCCGCCAGGCCAAGGGGTGATGCCAGGTTCGGGGTGGGAGAGTGCCTGAGAGGCCACCGCCCCACATGACTCAGCAGCCAAGGGCCAGTCAGCTGAGGCAGTTTTCCATGTCAACCTTCCATTCCCAACAGGCAGAAGGTGATGGAAGGGACCTCGGCCAGGGATCCTAGGAGAGGCCATCCCAGGGAGCTTCGAGGTAGTGCCAGACTCTGCCTCAAGGAGCTGACAGCGAGGCCTGAGATGGGACCTGGAAGCCCAGTTGAGCTGCCCATACCGGGGCAAGAGGGTTTGGAGTTTGGGTTTGGTCCCACTTGAACCACAAGTAGTAGAGTGAAGGTTCCAGATGGGTAGGTCCAAACCTCCAGGTGAGGAAACTGAGTGGAGTACCACTAGTTGCACACTAGGAAAGGCAGGGTAGGGCCAGGATCCCATTTCCAGCTACCCAATCCATATTTTTTTGCCCTCAACAAATATATGACACTTATCCAGAGATCGGGGAGAAGGATGGGAAGCAGCAAGTCAGCTTGGAGAAGACTTCTAGGCCCAGATAGGTCCGTGCCCTAATGGCACCTGCCTCCTGCCTCCTCCTCTGTGCTGGTTGTTGAGGAGGGGGCTGCAGCATCCACGGGAGCCCCAGCCTCCCACAGTCTCCTCGGAGTGCTGGGGCTCTGTTCTCCTGGGGGGATAGAGTCACGTCCCAGAGAAGGGTCTGAACATCCTTGCTAAATGTCTCAGTGGGATGGGGGCATCAGAGGCGGCTGTCCTGGGCGTTGGCCTTTGCTGTGAGTGGGTGCTGCTCACACAGCTCCCCAGAGGCCTCGCAGGCCCTCTCAGGCTTGTCCTCGGCCTCAGAGGGGAAGCAGGTCCTGAGGCAGGCCCTCACCGACTCCTTCACCTCGGCCTCCAGACCCTTCATCCTGGCCTCGTACTCTGCCAGCGCCTCCTGCTGGAACTTCGAGGACAGGAAGGACCACACTGAGGAGGAGCCCCCTGCCTCTGTCCCTCCCTGGGCAGTGGGACAAAGAGAAGCCCAGGCTCCTTGTTCAGAGCTTCCAGGAGACTGGGGTGGGACGGAGGGGCTGGTGGAGTCCATCAGAGAGCCTCGAAGGAGAGGAGACGTCACCCAAGCAGAGAGACCTGCACAGCTGCCTCACTGCAGAGCACCTTGGGACCCACTGGGGAGGGATGATGTCCCCTTGCCCCTGCCCCTGACTGGCAGCTCCCTGGAGCAGGGCCCCTTCACAGGCTGGAGCCTGTCCAGCTCGGCGGGGGCTAGGGGCAGCGGGCTGTTACCTGCTTTTCCATCTCCCGGATCTGTTCCAGGCAGGCCATCTGCTTCTCCTCCAGCTTCTCCTGGTGCCGCTCCAGGGTCTCCGTCATCTGGGCGGGAGCGAGAAGCAGGGAGTCAGGACGGCAGGACAGGCAGCCTGCGTTGGAATCCAGCTGTAATCCCAGCTAACCCCTTGTAAGACTTTGGACAAATTCCTTAACCTTTGGGCAGTCTTTTTAATTTGTAAAATGAGGACAGTATTCCCTGTCTCTCTGGATTGTAAAGGATTATGTGAGACCATTCATGTGAAGCTTCTGGCATAGTGCCTAGCACAAGGCCAGGCCTCAGGAGGTGGCAGCTCTGTTACTGTGGTTAATAACCCCAGGGGAGCTTTAGGCCCATTCTCGGCAGAGCCTTCCTTCCTCTTCGAACTCCTTGGCACCTCAGGAAGCCCTTCTCACTTGCTCTTCACTCACCCACTCCAGCCCCATCCTGCCCTGGCCAGCTAGCCCATATTGTTCCCATGCAGGGGAGCTGGCCAGAGAAAGACCTTCAGGCTGGTCCCTCAGCCTCCACACCCAGGCCAGAACCCAGGGATGCCCCCTCCCACCCCTAGCTGCATGGACAGCTCTGGATAATACATCTCCTAACAGCAAAGTAAAGGCCTAAGGCCTCTCCCCTTCTCACCACTAGAGAGAGAGGGGGGAAAGAGAGAGAATGTGTGTGAAGGACACAGCCGTGACACACCTGCTTGATGACCTGCACCACTTCCTGGATGTGGGAGTTGTTAATCTCTCTCTTCAACCTGTTGGTATAATTGGAGTTTTAGAAAGGGCAGGAGGCCCCTGGGGAGAGTTGAGTGAGGTGAAGTCTCCTCAGGGTGTAGGCAAATGAGAAATCCATCATAGGGACAGGAACCAGCCAGAAGGGAATGCATGGGGACCCGAGAAGGATGTAGGGGGCCACTGGCAGCCCCGGGGCCTTCTGAGGGAACAGCTTCCTCAGTGAAACACACTGTCCTTCAAAGCTTCCATGGGAAGCACGGGCGGGAAGCAGAGCCACCTGAGTGGCCAGGCTGCTGTCCCAGGGCTTCAGCTCTCTCTTTGCAGGCTTTATTTCCCTCCAGTGTGCCCCTCTGTCCAAGCAGTGTTGGCATCTGTGTTTTGCCTACGGAGGATACACTCAGATGAGAGATGACAGAGGTGGGATCACCTTTTTCAAGAGCCAGGGGAGAGGCACATCTTCGGGAAGCAAGTCAGGATGCACTTGTAGAGAGGCCCCTTTCCACCCAGGGTGGGGTCTGCCCAGCACTGGGCCTCCCCTCCAGGGCTCACCTCTCCTGGGCCATCTTGTCTGTGGTGACTTTGGTCATGGCCTGGATCCGCTCCAACCTCTTGGCCTCCAGTTTTTTCTTCATCTCCTTGGTGTCCCTGCAGAGTGACAGACAAGAAGGTGATGTTTTGTGGGGCCCACGCCCTTGCTGGGAGGCGAGAGTCTGGTGTAGGAAGGAGGCATTCGTACATCTCTGAGGCCTCCTTGAGGGACTTCAATTCTGTCGCCTGTTTCTCAGTGGCCAGCGCCATCATCTTGGCCATTTGCTGTGGGGAGAGGAAGGAAGGGCTTGGGGAGAAGCCCCGAGTGGGCCAGAGGAGGTATGCTTGGTTGGGTCGTCGCCCCACTCGGCACCTCAGCCGCGTGCTGCTCCTTGCGCTTCAGGATGCTCTCGTACTGCTCCTCGCCTTGCCGCAACAGCTCCAGCTCCAGCCTGTCCCTCAGCTCCTGCACGCGCGGGTCCGCGCCCTCGGGGCCCTCTCCCGGCCCAGCCTCGGCGCTCTCCTCGCCAGGCAGGGTTCTGCGAAGGCCACGTGGAGACAGGCCCTGAGCCTAGGCCGCCCGCTGCCCGCACGCCGCGGAGGGCAGGCCGCTGCCGTGTCCCTTACCTCTTCTTGCGGGAGCACTTGCCCGGGCCGAGCTTGCGGCATCCGCCGCCGCCGCCGCCGCCGCCGCCCCCGGTGCCCAGAGGCCCGAGCTCCGCCAGCTGCGCCGCGCCCCGCTGCAGCAGCTCCTCCCAGCGCCGCGCGCCGCGCCGCTCCAGCTCCCGCAGCTCCTTCTCGTGTCGCCTCTGCAGCTTCACGACGCCCTTCTGCTCCCGGAGCTCCTCCAGGCTGGCGGTCCTCGGCTCTGCGGACGCCCGGGTGAGGCGCGCCGCCCAGGCCGCCTTGCCCGCCTAGCCCGCCTAGCCCGCCAGGAGCCCCAGACCCTCTCCCCAGGCTCATCCTCAAGACCCCAGGAGTTCAGCAGCCCTTACCCGCGACTTCTTTCTTGGCCTCCTCCCTGGCTCTGGCCCTGACCGCAGGGGCTGCAAAAGCCACAGGATGGGCTGGCAGGTGCCTGGGGCCTCTTGACTCAGTTCGCTCCTCTCCCCAGCCCACGCCCCCTCCACGCCCTGTCCCCTGGGAGTCGCAGTACAGCCCCCTGCAGCGCTTTCCCAGCACCCCGATTTCACACACAGCCCTTTCCTATGCCTGTGGGTGCAGCATTGAACGTGGAGGCCCTTCCAGTAGGTGGGGGACCGCGGAGCGCATACCTGCTGATCCGTTGCTCGTTGGGGCCCATGCCGCGTTGGCCTGGCTGGCAAGTGGACTCCCGAGTGGGAAGGGCTTCTGTGTATGGAGAGCAGGTTAGGAAGTGGCTCTGAGGACCCCTCTCTCCCTGAGTCCTGGAACTCTGTCCCCTCCCCGATCCTCCCACAGAGAGGGCACAGCTCCTGGAAGCCCGCTGCCAGTGGCCCCGGCAACACAGACCTCAGGCAGACCTCCCATGGAGTCCTTGAGCTTCACAGACTTCTTGTCATGGGCATTGAAGAACTTGATGGGGTTGGTGAGGGCCACGGTGAGATCTGGGTGCACAGGGTTACCCGCCTGGTACGTTTGGAGATGTACCTGGAAGCTTCCCCTGTCCTCACCCACTCCAGGATACCCTGTCCTGCCCCACTCTGGAGGCTGGCTTGATGAGGGGGACAGGGGCTCCTAGCATGCCATGGGCTCCTACCTGCCCAGGTGTCAGGTACATAGTCCTTCATCTCCAGGAAGACAAAGAGCGCAGGCATAGTGAGGGGCATGTTGCTCTCACTGTGCAGGCACAGATGGTGGTACCCTGTTGGGCATGGTGGGGCGGACAGTGAGCCAGAGCCCACTGCCCTCCAGCACTGCACACAAACAGCCCACGGCTCAAGGACCTGAGTCTGGCACTGCCCTCTCCTGGCTGTGTGACTTTGGGCAGGTTACTTTAACTCTCTGAGACTTTCTTCCTTTGTGAAGTGGGGATAAGAGTGTCTGCCTCATGTGAGGATCAAGTGAGAATGTGTTATAAGCTCTCAGCACATTTTAAGTGCCCATAAGCATCAGCTACTTGGGAAAGTGCCCCAGTAGTTTCAGAAAATTACAGACATTCTGTTAGGTGGGCAGAGTTCCCACCTCTGTTAGGTTCCTGGAGAGGTACTATTCCTGCCCCACTCCCTAGGGTTGATGACAGGAGGGTTTTAGGTAAGATCTCAGCGCCCTCCTGGAAGCTGCCCCACCCTTTGGGCAGGCTCCTGATGCTGGCTTTGGTTTTTGACCCCTAGGAAGGGCAAAGATAGACCCCTCTCCTTACCAGAATTTAGGGCATTAATGGGGATGATGCGATGTCCGAGAAACTTGTTGCCTTCCTCCAACACAGCCACCCTGAGGGAGGCCAGCTCAGGCATCAAGATCTGGGGAGAGTTTGGAACAGGACAGGCTGGGGAGCGGCAAGGGAGCCAAGCTGCCCCCCTCCTTGGCTCCAGAAGTCTTAGCATCGGTGTGAGAACATGGCGGGTGTTACCGGATTTGATGAAGACAGACAGAGGGCACTCTCTAGGCCACACACACTGACATCCTCACAGCTCATGCCATGGCTGGTCTCACAGTGGGGAGAAGGGCTGGATATGCAGCCCAGGGCTGTGGGGACCTAGTGCAGACTGCCCTTGGCAGCCTTGCCAACAGCTATCCAATGGAAACAAAAGACCCTATGATTCCATGAGACCCTCAATCAACCCAGGGCTGGCAGTTCACATTTCTGTCTCTAATCCTAACATGTACACGGATGCACACATACACACACACACAAAACCAAATGAACATCTGTAAACTTGGGTTTTGGACTCTTGAAACTCAGGAGGGCACAGGATGAGGGGTGGGAAGAGGAGAAGGAAGGTCAAGGAGCTACCTTTATTTACTTCTTCCGATCTGTAAGTAGAGGCCAAGAACTAGGGGCAGACCCCAGCCCCTGCCCTGCCCTAGCCCCCACCTTCTCAAAGACAAAGGGCTCCTCCTTCCAGACAGGATTGATAGAGTTGGTACTGGGTGACAGCTTGGTACGATAGCGCCTCTTGGGGTCGCCAGGAAGGCCAAACAGCTCCACTTCCACATAGGTGCGCACACTGCGTTCTGACAGGAACTGCCCAGAGATCACCTGGGGTGGGGCATGGGAGGCCAGCATCAGATCCCCACCCAGGCTCTTCCCTAAGCGCAGGGGCCGCTGGCTCCCTACAGCTGAAGCATCCATTCTTGGCTGTTGTGAAGAACCCCATTCATCTCTGGCCACCGAGAGGGTCTGTGTGGCTCAAGGATTACAGCTAAGCTCTGGGGACCAAGTGCTCCCAGCACGGAGGCGAGACATGGGCCTCCCACCTCCCTCCCCAGCCAAGGAGAGAACAATGCCCTCCCCCAGGCTGGGGCTCTTGCTGCCCACCCTGCCCACTCTTCCCCCTCCCCCACCCCAGCCTCAACCCTTCCCGTTGGTTTCCATGGGGACCAAGTGGCAGCCTCCAGTGCTGAGGAGGAGGCAGTTTCCAAGGCAACTTGCTATTGCATGAACTGGCTGGGGCTGAAGTTTTCAGGATATTAGAGGAAGGGTTGGGAGTGGAAAGGTGGGCTCCCATGCCATTCTCCTCAAGACCCCAGCCCTCCTGGCCACCTCTCTGCCCCAGGGCCTTGCCGTGATGGAAAGGGTGGTGGCTACCACCACATCGATGCGGTCCACTGAGAAGGGATTGAACTGCTTGTCCGGCCGGCGCATGAACTCATGCTTGAGGAGGTAGCCACTCTGTCCATTGAACTCAAACAGCGCCATGTTCTGCTGCATGGGCAGGTCTGGAGGGACAAGTGTGCTACGTGAGGAAGGCCTGGCCCTGGGTCTGTGCTCAGTTTCTGTTTCCTACACATCCCAGCCTTTCTTGTCTGGCGAATGGGGAAGTGGGGTAGACTGCGAGGGTCAGGGTTTCTCCTGTCCTAGCCCAGCTCCTCAGGCTGTCTCATCTCTCAGGAAGGGTCTGCAAGCTGGAGTCAGTAAGGAGCAAAGCCACACCAGGCTGAAAGCTTGCAGTGGGAGTTGGAGCAGGTGGAGCAGGTGTTCCCACAGACACACTCAAGCAGAGCGGCCAGGACCGATGCCAGCACCTAGGCGTCTTCACACGCATGTTCTCTATGTGCAGTTATACAGGCATGAGCTAATGCATTTATAGCTGGGCATGCTCCCAGAGCCTAAACAAACATCAGGACACCCCCATCTGTTCTAAAGACCCCCCAGGGATGGTGTAAAGGTGGGAGGGGCAGGGGCCAGGGGAAGATTCTTAGGGTCCTGGGAGCGCCCTCACCCATCGTCTGGAAGTTGAGGGCGACCATCTGGCATCCAGCATTCCAGAACATCTGGGGCATATAGTTGGAGGAGTCCATGCGGGTTCCCTTGGGGTAAATCCGGCTCATCTGGCGCTTGTTGTAGCTGCCCCCTGAGTATAGGAGCCCAGCCCGAGGCTGCCTGCACCAGGAGGACCCAACCGCCTACCCTGGGACCCTTGTCCCCTGGCCTCCCCCCATTCCCCACCCCAGCCAGGAATCCTGGCTACTGAAGCCTTAAGGATACTCCACAAACTGCACTGCAGACTTGGAGAGCAGGTCATAAGCCTTGAGCTCGGTGAAGGAGGAGATGACATAACTTCGGTTCTTCTCTGTACAGGGGAGAAAGCAGGGAGTGTCCCTGTCAGGCTGTCCTCTCCCTCAGCCCTGGCCTCCCCTGGGGGGCGGGGCATGGAGGTGCCTCCGACCCAACATTTCCATGGAGGCCTGGGGGCTTAGGGGCCAAGCTCAGGAGGAAACTGGTGGGGAACAGTGCCTGCTGGGGGTGAAGGGTACTCACAGTGCTATGCATGCGGTGCGGTGTGGGCTGTGGTTCTGGACAGTGAGGGCCACATGCCATGGATGGGCACGGAGGGTGTGGGGAACATGCTGGGCTGAGCTCAGGGGGTCAGTAATTGCTGTGCACACACACGGAGTATGAGCATGTGCTGCAGTCTACACAGGGAGTGAATTGTGCAAGCTATGGCTGAACACACGTGGGGGGAGGGGCACACTAAGGGTAGTACTGCCATGGTTGTGCCCAGGCGGGGGTGCAGGCTGTGGGTTCAGGGGTGAGGAGTCAAGGTTGCAGAGATCCAGCTGTGCCCAGCAGTGTACAGAAAGAAGTGCTCATACTGGGACATGCACAGAGAGTGAGAGGAATGCACTGTGCTTGTGTCCAGAGAAAATAAAAGTAAATAGAAGGTGTGCACAAAAGTGGAAGGGCATGAGGGGCATTGTGCACAGGTGGCTTTCTCTGCCTTCTACTGGCTCCCAGGAAGTCTCATCTCCCAGGGCCCAGGCTTCTGGGCTTGGGCCCTCCCAAGACACAGTTCACCCCTGGAAACCACAGAACCTGCAGGAGGCTGCAGAAGCCGCTTGGCCATGCTGGCTGAGGTAGCCTGTCAGTCACCGACACATTCCAGAGCATTCTGTTTGGTGCCAAGTTCCTCAGTACAGTGCTGGGAAACTGGGAGCCACTGCCAGCCACTTAAACAAGCCATTTGCCTGACTCCTTGGCTGGGTATTTATAGACAGGGCCCCAGGTCCAAGGAAGGGGGAGATTCCCCTTCCTCTGGTCTCAGGACAACCTTCTAAATCTAGCCTAACCTCCACTTGCCACCAGCAGCAGCAGCAGCACAAGTGCCAACTTACGGGCAGAGAACTCGAAGGAGATGAACTTCGTGGGCTGGATGTAATTGACAAGGCTGGACATCTCCTCGTAAGCCGTCGCCTCCAGGCCTGCGGTGCCCTAGGGAGGAGAGAGGAGGGAAGAAGAGGAGGCAGTCTGGAGCCCAGGAATGCAGCCTCAGTCCCCCTACCCTGAGTGCCCTACAGTAGAGGATGGTACAAGGGCCTAGGGGCTGTCCCCACACACCTCATCTGACTGCATCTTCTTTATCTCCTCTTCATCCAGGCTTCCCGACTCCTCCTCTTCCTCTTCCACCTCCTTCTCCTCCAGCTGAGGCCCTTCCTCACCAGCCCACACTGTCACACACAGCTCTGTCACACAGGCTGCCCAGCAGGGTCCTCAGGCCCTGCCCCTCTGCTCTTCCACCCAGTCCTCTCGTGACTCACCTGTGTCCTCGCCAGCAGCAGCACTGGGAGGGCAGCTGCCCTCAGCCTCCCCACCAGGCTCCTTACTGGGGGATTCAGGGCCAGAAAACTGGTTCTTCTTGTTCTTGATGAGGATCTTGCCCCTGAGATCCTGAGGGCTGGGCAGGGGGAGGCCTGGTTCCAGCTGTAGAGAGGGGAGAGGGTTCCTCACCTTCCGGGTATAGCCCAAGCTCAGTACCAAGCGTGCTCCCTCTGTCCTCCACCTACTTCTCTCAATTCGCCTCTCACTGCTCCTCTCAGCCCCATTCTGGCCGAGATAAATCAGTTTATCCCTCAGGTTTCAGCTTAGCCATCACCTCCTCCAGGAAGCCTTCCTCGATGCCCCAAGACCAGATCAGAACTCCCCAAGTATTCCCTTAACAACCACTAGGTTGTAATGGCCTGGTTACTTGTCTGTCTCCTCACTGGAGGGTAACAAACATGAGGGCGGGGACTGTGTCTTTGTCACTAACATACTCCAAAGCCCAGCACAGTGCCTGACACATGGTAGGTGACAGAATCCCAGCCCTACAATCCAACCAAGTGAACCCCAGCATCCTCTGGGGACATCCCTTCCCTAACCTGGCCCCCACCTGCCCCAGGCCCCAGGCCCAAACGTCGCACAGTGAAGTCCACTCACTGGGAACTTTTCCAGGGGCTCTGTGAGCAGCATATCCCCAAAGATCGTCCGGCAGTACTCGGCCATCTTAGCCTGTTGGCGGGGTCTGCAGGGAGCAAAGGTGGGTGTGGTTCAGCAGCTCAACCCCAACCTTCTCACCCATCCTTTCGTGCCCTTGATGACCCCTATCAGGGGCCCAGGAGGTCAGGGAGGCAGGGACACAGGCAGGAGAAAGTGGGGTCCCAAGGAAATTGCGTTGAGACCTGGATGACAGCTGGAGGGATGGGCTAGAGGCTGGGGGCTGTGAGGGGAGGGTGGTGGCAGGCAGGGGACTGGGGGCTGGGTGAGATTGCAGCTGAAGGGGCTGGATACGCACGAGTCCACGTGGTTTTCAAATGACAGGATGACAGGATAGGGGGAGGTCTTAAAGGCACTTTCTGCAATAGCCTCAATCGCTTCCTGGAGGAGAAGGGCACACAGTGGGCAGAAGGTCAGTGCTCCGGCTGCCCCCGCCATGGCACCTTCCCCACTCACATAACTGGATGGCCACTATTGGTCCCTGTGCCTTCTAGTCCCCACACTGGTCCAAGGTCTTCCAGCCATTCCTTCCCTCTAGCATAAGTCCCCTCAACCCTAAAAGGCTTCTTTCTGGCCAAGGGCCCTTCCCTACTGCCATTGCCACCAGCCTGCACACCCTAAATCTCACCTTGAAGAAGATGTCTGTGGTCATGGTGAAGCCGTGGGTGATAATGGGCTCCTCGTCCGGGGGCTTCCCCTTCCAGCAGTCTAGCTCCACACATCGGCAGCCAGAGAGCAGCACCTGGCGGTACATCTCAGCAGAGGAAAGGCCTGAGAACTGGCCAGCTGGGCCAGAGGGTTGCAAGGGGCAGGATGTCACCCAGGGCAGTCCAGCTCCCCCCACCCCACCCCACCGCACTCCATCATGGTCTGTGCTACCGCTAGGGTCAGCAGCATGTGGGCAACCCCTGCGGAGGACTCAGGGGACAGGAGCTGCCCCCATGCAAGCAGAGGTCAGCAATGAGCTTGCCAGGGCCCACCTGTCAGGTAGGTGTTGTGCGAGGAGTTGATGTAGTAATGATTGAGTGGCTGCGTCATGTCATGGTGGAGCAGCAGCTTGTCCTGGGCCAGCACGCTGTTCTCTGGCCCACAGAGAAACCAGACCATGCCCTCAGGTGACAGCTGGCCTGGGGGACAGGGGATAGCTGTCAGGGCTGCAGCCCAGCTGCTGGGGTACAACAGGACAGTGGCGGGTGAGGGGTTCCCTTGGTCCTCACCCCTCTGCACGTTGATGCCGCTGGGCTCATACTTGTCGATGAGGCCCTGCACCTGGTCAGGACGTGCTGGCGGGAACAGCAGGGAGTTAAGCCGTGAGTCCCGCTGTTTCTGGTTGATGAATTTGGTCAGGTGCTCCTTAGTCATGTAGGGTTTGGCCTTAGCATGGCTGTAGGCCAGAGAGAGGAGCACAGGTCCATGTCCCTTGGGCCTGGAGGCTCAAACAACCCCCTTCTCCATGGGGCCACCTGATTCCCAGCATGGCATGGGGGAGGAGGGGACTGCTGGCCACCACTCCTTCCCTGTGCCCAGCCCAGCCCAGCCCAGCTCAGCCCAGCCCAGCCCAGCCCAGGAAGCTCACTAGGAGGTGAAGATCTCATCTATTTCTGGCCGAGGACAGAGGCTCATGAGGAAGCTCTTGTAGACAGGTTCTGGGAAGTCCTCAGGATTGATGGCGTCGTTCTGGGAGGATAGTCGCCTTGTCACCCCTGCCCTCCCCTTCTCAGAGCACAAACTAGGCCCAGCCCTGAGCAATGGGACCTGGTCAGAAGAAGGGCTCAAGGCAGGCAGAGGGGCATGAGGGACACCCCAGGCACCCACTTCTCCAGGCCCTGCTTGCTGAGCAGAGAGCATGCTGAGCTGGTTTGCCTTGACCCTGAAATTGGACGGTGGCTAGTCGCTTGGCTGCGGAAGGATTAGAAATAAGAATAACCAGAATGAGGCGGAAATGGGTGCTGCTTCCCAGGGCAGTGGGCTATCTTTGTTTTTTTTCCCCCAAAGTGGAGGACAAATTTTTAAAAAGAAGTAATTTGTATAGAAACATACATGCACCTGACAAGAGTCCCAAAGTACAAGAAGCAAACACTGACAGAATTGAAGGGAGAAACAGACAATTTGACAATAATAATTGGAGACAACAAAAGCACAGGAGAGAAAAAAAAATTAGACTTCATCGAAATTAGAAACTTTTGTGAAGGCCAGGCTCAGTGGCACAAAATCATGTACGTGAATGTTGACAGCCAAAGGTGTGGAAACCCAAATGTCCATCACCTGACGAATAGATAAACAAAATGTGGCCTATCCACATTGGAAATGGAATATTATTTGGCAATAAAAAGGAATGAAGCACCAATTCATGCTACAACATGGATGAGCCTTGAAAACATAGTAAATAAATAAAGCCCAATGTCAAAGACCACATATTGTACAGTTCCGTTTATATGAAATGTCCAGAATAGGCAAGTCTACAGTAACAGAAGCAGAGATTAGTGATACTCAGGGGTTCTGTGCCTTTGCATTTCTTCCCCCAGAACCCACTAAATGTCTTTCAGGGTCATGCTGGCAGGCCAGCATCAGTCTTGGTTGGGAGCAGGGGCTCTAAGCAGGAGAACCTGACTGGGTCTCCGTAAACCCACCCCTGCCTCCGGAGCTGCATTCTGGCGGCTTTCACCCTTGGTTCCGTTCCTCTCCCCCATGCCCTGCAGAACTAGTCCCTTCCTGCAGCTTTCAGATCCCTGCAGACTGCGTCCTGCCACTGCTGACCTTATCTTGCTCCTCCAGGCTGAAAACACTCACGCTCAGCTTTCATTGCCAAGGTAGAATGGGACTGCACGCCATGTCGCTGCTTGCCCTGAGTGCCCAGCCCCACCACCACCGAGGAGTATGGGGTGCAGATGACCTGCCCTGAACCTAGCATCTCACCCCCATTCCCTGGCACCATCTCTGTGCCTAGTATCCTAAGCAGTGGCTCTAGGGTTAGTTGGCTCTTCACGCTATTGACTGGGACGATGACATCATCTCTGCTCCTGCCCCCCATTCCTGGCCAAGTGGCTCTCTGGTGGGTGTGGGGGACCACTCACCTTGCCTTTTGGGAGGTGGCAGGCACTGAGAGCAGCTTCTACCCGCTTGCGGTCAGCAGGAAACATCTGGAAAAAACTGAAGGAGCAAAGAAAGGCAGCAGGCAGAGAGAGGAGCCAGCCTGGAGAGGGAAGGTTTTGGGGGGCTGGGCGGCATGTGGGCAGGGCGCTAGGGAGACTCACTTCTTCACGGGAATCTTGCCTTCAGGGCTGAGCTGCATCTTGAGCTTCACTAGGCTGGAGGGGCAGAGAGCAGCCTGTCAGGGCCTGGGGCTGGGGCTGAGCCCCCAGGGCCGAGGCCAGACAGGGAGGCGCTTACATCTTGTCCAGGAAGGTGCTGCGGGGGGCATTGACCGTCAGCGGGTGCTTGACCAGGGCCAGTACATCCTCAGCCCAGAGCTGCAGGACCACAGAGCACAGCGGTCAGGCCCCCGAACACAAGGGTGCCCCCGACCACCCCATGGCCCAGGCCAGTGTCTCTCAGGACGTCCTGGCTCTCCCAGGTGCCAAGACCCAGACCAGGTGATGCCTGGCGCACCTTGCCCACGTTCTCCTTGTAGGAGACGAAGTTGTGGAAGGTGAGGTCCACCATGTCGGGGCCGGACACCACTGTGAATGTCTTCAGCAGGAAGGTGTTGTCAGGAAAGTCCATGTCAAAGACACCCCGGAGCTTCTGGCTCTGCAGCAAGTGGTGACGTGGTTAGAATGGGGGCTGTGCTCCATCCCTGCCCTGTGTGACTCTCCCTGTCCCTCCCTCTCAGCCCTTGACCTATAGGCCACGGGGGCAACATCCCATCTCTGTCCTAGGAACCACAGGGCTCAGCATCTTCCTGCCCCTCACTCTAGAGCGGGGTGGGAAGGAGAGGCCCATAGGAAGAGATGAACAAAGGCAGCAGGGCCTGGGAGCCCCATGTCTTTTATTTGCCACTTTTGTTTGAAGATGGAGTCTTAGCTCCCAGTCTCAGGGAATCCTGCCTCCTGCCAGTCCCTTCCTGCAATTTTCCTACCAACATTAAGCAAATACAGGCAAATCAGTCGGAGGGTGGAGTAGTAAGCCACACCTCCCAGACAGTCTGGGGTGCTCTAGGGACAGGAGCTGGCTCCACCTCCCAGGTCCTCACCTCTCCCCAGCCAAGCCCAGGAGCAGCCACGCCCCTACCTTAGCTCAGGGCAGATCCCTGCTCCACAGCCCAGGAACCATTCCCCTTGCTCCAGAGATCCGGCTTCCCACCCCGCAGGGACTCTTGCCCTTGCCCTGTGGAGATGTGGAGATGGTGGCTGTGCTGAGTCTGAGCTGCTACCAGGCCCACCTACCTTGGGTATCTTGGCAAACTTTCCGAAGCGGGTGTCCCGGATGCTGGTGATGTCCAGAAACTCCTTTTCCTAGAGGGGCTCACGGTGAGAGTGGAGAAGGCACGCAGGACAAAAAGGCCAGGTCAGAATGGAGAACAGGGAGAAGGCAGCTTCCACACCCGTTCACATCTTGGCCCGCTGCCCTCTCTAGATGCCAAGACTACCTGGGACCACCTAGACCCCGACCCTCCCACAGACCAGGTGGGGGCCTCCTCCTTCCCCTCTGTCTGTTCCTGGCACAGGAGCTGTGGCCAACAGTCTCTCCTCCACCACCCTGGACCCTTGCCAGGTCCCCTTCCCCTCCTTCTGCCCGGCTGCTGGGGCTTTTCCCGCCTCTCTCGGAGCCCTCGCATTAGCCCAGGGCCATGGCTGAGATCAACCATTAGCGGCAGCTCTTTTTCCTTTCTCTCTCTGTCTCCCGAAGGGACGCTAAGGCTGGAACATCTGGGCCCGAGGCAGCTGTGGGTTGGAGTGACCGCATCCTCCCTCCTAGAGCAAACAGCCCTGCCCACGGGAGAGCCCCCAAGGCCACCTTTCCAGGTCATTCTCTACTCTCCAGCATCCCTGCCTCCACCCTGGGCCACCAGGAGGCTGCCTGGCCTCAGTGTACAGCAGGAGCTCAGTCAGGGCCACGGCAGGTAGGGCGTCCTCACCTTACTCTGATACGTCCAGTATAAGTAATAGCCCTTGGGATCCACACGGAGGATAACGGGGGAGGCGACTGTCGTTTCCTGCAGAGAGAAGGAGTCTCTGTTCTCAGACCTCAGGCCAAGCTCCCAGCCCAGGTCAGGGGTTTTGGAGCCCATCATCTTCCTAGAAAGCGCCCTTCCCAGGAATCTGAAGGCATTTCCCTTTGTTCTCTAGAGCTAAGCGCTGGGAGGGATAGTGGATTTGGGCTGCTGTTTCTTGGAGAGAAGAGGTTTCTCTCTAAGTCCCAAAGAGAGGTTCTCCTTGTAGACCGCAGCCAAGGTCTTGGCCCCTACTTTACTGTGGTCTCAAGGGTCATGGCTCTGCCAAAGGAATAGAATGTCTTTCCCCAAGAAATCTCTTTGCTACCATCCAGGACAGCCCAAACTCCTGCCGCTACATCCAAGGCCCCACACGATCCAGTTGCAAGCTAACCGCCTGCATGCCCCAACCTCCCCTCCGTGAATGCCTTCCATCCATGCCACTGTCCCGTAAAAATACCAAGTGCCTCCCCACCTCCCACCTCCAAACTTGAGCTCCTGAACCTCCTCTGCCTGAAATACTTTCAAGAACTAGTGCGAGCCTCACCCTACCCTTCTGAAAAACTTCCCTGAAATGTGCTGTAATAATCTGAGGTTGGGGGCTGGTTCACAGACCTAGACGCCCACCTAGGAAATCCCCAGGGGCTCATGGACTCCCGGGCAGCAAGCTGTGCTATACCACGAGCTTGGTGCTTGCTGAATGAGCAAATGAATGGATGAATGAATGAACTCACCTTCTAAATTCCTGTTGCACTCACTCACAGAGCACATAGGCTACTTTTTATATTAATGGTTTTTGTATGTATATATCACAAGATTTTAAAATTAAAGCATCCAACAGGCATGATAGTTGCCACATGCTAAACCAGACCAAATGCAGCATTTACAAAAGAAGTGATCGAAAAGTTGTTCTCAGATCAGGGGTGGTTAGAGTACGGAAGAAAGAGAAGATTTTGTGAAGAAGCCAATTTTAGAGAAAGTTGTGTTGACAGCTACCTTCCCGCTCCAAGGGAGGGTTGGGGGTGCCTGATCCCTCACCTTAAGCCTAGTGAGGGGTTTCAGCTCTACTTGGTGAGTTTTTGTGGGGCACAATGGACTGACGCCAGACCCCGCCCAGAAAACCACATGGGCTACAGAAGGGCTGACTCTGTATGAGACACAGGAAAGAGATGCTGGTGTATTGGGGGACCCTGCACCCCCAGAGTGTGTTAGGACAGTGGATGCATGAGTGTTTGCTGGGGGTTCTGGAATGGGCCAATTGGAGAGGGGCAGAGGATCCAAAGCCATAGGAAGCTGAAAGTGGTAACAAAGACTGAAGTAATTGTGAGTGACCCCCTAAAATAGAGATGTCAGGGAACCTCGAGAAAGAGATCCTCAGTTTGGGGGCATGGTCTTCCAAGAATCCTCAAAAATGTCCACCAGAAAAAGAATGAGCTTTGAGCTTCTGCTGGGCTCAGAGAGCGTATGCTAGCACCATTCAAGAGAAAACCTTGTTACCCCCTCCCACGTCCCTCCCTGTAGCCCAGCACCAGACAGGCCTGGAGCAGGAGCAGGGAGTCCCACCAAGGCCCTTCTAGAAGGCCAGCAGCCCACCTGAACCCGTTCCTAGAGGGAGGAGGGTGGAAGATGTAACTCTGAATTAAGGTTGGAGTTTTGATTATAACCAGTTTCTGAAATAGGGCTAGGTTTTCTGATTAACAGTGACCACTGGACTATTACCCAAGAGTAAATATAATGTCCCGTGGCTGCTGCGTTTCCTTCCATGACCAGGAGGAGAGCTTCTCCCACCAAATGTATTGTAAAGGGGCCGTGGGAGACTAAATAAAGTTAAGATTTTATTATATCCTAGGCATTGTGCTTATTCAACATGGCACAATATACCCATGTCATCTGCTAACCGGGCCAAATGCAGCCTGAAAGCAGAGCCCTGTCTCACAGGTGCATGTGCCCTGTGACAAGGCTTGGGACAGTCTCGCTCATGCAGGTCAGGATCCAGGGAACATGCAGTGCCCCACCTTGGGGAGGGGAAGGGAGCAGCCAGGCACACAATTGCTGGCTTGGGGAGAAGGCCACATAGCATGTCCCCACCCCTGGTTACCCACTGCCCAGTCAGGTTACACACACTTCCCAGAGGAACTGAGAGAGGCTGCTTCAGTTTTCATTCTGAGCCACTTCCCTCATCCCACAGGCTCACGGGGCATGCTATCTCCATGCCACCGCCGTGCCACATCAACCGCATCTCTGCTAGGAAGCAGGAAGCATCTCGCCACAGGGCCCTTCCCATAGTCAGGGCAGCCAGATTCCTCAGCCTAGCCCGGCCCTGAAGGGCCTAGACCCAGACACCCTCATCCCACCATAAGATGGCCAAGCAGCCATTAGGGCCCGCTCCTCTCCCCCACGAAGCCTCCGTTTCTCTGAATCTCATGGGGGCAGCCCACAGCCTCCCTCCCTGAAGGAGGGTCCCCACACTGTTCTCCCCAGCCCAAGAGAACCCCTGGCCTGCAGCAACATTTTCAGGTTCCAGGAGCACCCGAGGCTGGGCACAGTCCCAGTTCAGGAAGCAGCAGACACAGTGGCGACAGGCACACAGGATGAAGCAGAGCCTTCCCCTTCCCCTGCAGACAAGCGGGCATCGGGGGGCAAGGCTGTGCCCAGCAAGGGGAAGTAGAAGTCAATTAACTCCTTCTCAGGCCCCTGGAAGCAGAAGCCTCCTGTTCTCACTTGGGTCCAGAGACATTTCGTGGCTGCCCCCACGCAGCTGCAGGAGAGCAGGGCTTCCCTGGGACAGGGACAGTGCCCAGTGGCAAGGGGTGAAGGAGTCAGGTGGGGGCAACCCTGCCGGAGCAGAAGCAGAATGCTCAGGCTGGCGGTGAGGGCTGGGCTCGCCTCTCCTGGCCCTGCCTCAACTCCGGGGATGATTTCTGCCCACCAGCTTGAAGCTAGGAGTGACAATCCCTGCTCTTCTTGCCTGAGTTGGAGCAGGACAGATCCAGACCCAAAGAGACGACCGGTGCACACTCGCAGCCCAGGCTTGTTTATCCAGGCAGTCGTGTCGGCTGCCTGGCCAAGCTACACAGGCGCCTGGGTCCTAAGAGACATAAACCAACCCTCCCACACCAGCAAAGCCCACTAGCAGCCTGGCCCTGTCACCCTGCGCCCCTGCCCCTAGCAGCCAGGTCCCTGCCCCACTTACATCGTCCCATTTGATGAAGCGCTCCCCTTGGCTCAGATAGGCCTTCACCTTGGGGGGCAGCAGGACAGGATTGAGAAGAGACATGGTGCCAACTGTCCCTCCCTGGAGAGGCTGGGCAGACACGGGGCAGGCAGGAGGAGGGAAGGAAGCAGGGCAGGAGGGGGAGCCAAGCTGTGCTCACATGGCACCCTTCCGAGCCAGTCCGGAAGTCTGGGTGCTCTTATAGCCCACCGGTGGCTGGGGCTGAGTGCAGGGCTGAGAGCTCCGGCCAGGGGCCCATCTGCCTTGTAAATCAGCCTCCTCCTGCCCTTCCTGCAGCGGGGGCTGTGGTCACTGCTCCTGCCCCGGGAGGCTGGGCTGCCCCTGGAAGCCCCCGCCCCCACCCTGTGCCTCAGCACTTCCTGCTCAGGGCTTCCTTCTCTGTGCTGCTCAGAAGCAAGGTGGTCATGAGGCCTGGTCACCTTGCAGCCAGGGCCTCTCCGTCCTAGGGGTAGCCCCTGGTCAGAGCTGGCCTGGGGGGCTGGAGAACAATCTGGAGACCAGCTGGGGTATTGTTGCCCAGACCTGGACTGAGGGGCAGGTGCAAAGTGCTCAGTAGGGGAAGGGACCTCCACAGGGGTAGGGTCCAGAGCAGGGAGTCTGACCCCAGAGGCTGGGACCACTCTAGAGGTGGGAGTTGGGCATGGGAACAGGCACAGCTGAGACTGAGTGTGGTTTTTGTTTTTGTTTTTCTGAGATAGGGTCTTGCTCTATTGCCTGGGCTAGAATGCAGTGGTGTCATCATAGCTCACTGCAACCTCAAACTCCTGGGCTCAAGGGATCCTCCCACCTCAGCCTCCCAAGTAGCTGGGACCACAGGCACATGCCACCACACTAGCTAATTTTATATATTGTAGAGACAGGGTTTCACCATGTTGCCCAAGCTGGTCTTGAACTCCTGGCCTCAAGCAATCCTCCCACCTCAGCCTCCCAATCCCACCCTGCTGGGATTACAGGGTGAGCCTGGATTGAGTGCTTTGAATAAGCAAAGGTTGCTAAACGCCCAGCTCTTCTTTCTCAATGCTTCCTCCTCATGAAAATGAGGTGCAAGGGAAGCAATCAGCCTACCCTACCATGTGACTCCGTGACTCCTGCCTCTGGGCTTTGGGCCCGATGGAGACCTGGACCCCATGACCAGCCACCCTGCACACAGCTCTAAGCAGCCCTTGCCACCAGCCCCCACTGGGCTCTCCCCCAGGCTCCGCAGTGGGGCCTTTGGTGAGAGCGGTGTGGCGGAGGGCTGCTCCAGAGAGGCGCAGCCCTGCTCAGGGTCCCAGGCCCGGGCAGTTCAGCCCCAGCCCACTTCCTCTTGCCTAACCTGCTCCTCCTATCGCCCTTCTTAACCCAGGCAGGGAGGTGAGGAGCTCTACCCCTGACTTCCTTCCCCTCTCAGGGCCTGGCTTTCTTCCCGGGGGTTCCCCCATGGTCCCTGACAACTGTGAGACCCTCACCCCAGCCCTAGCACTGCCTCTGCTGGTGGTCTGGGCCAGGGCAGGAGGGAGGAAGGACACTGTTCAGCGGGGAATTAAGACTAAGACTAGTAGCCAGGCCTGTAGTCCCAGCTACTCAGGAGGCTGAGGTAGGAGGATCACTTGAGCCCAAGAGTTTGAGGTTGCTGTGAGCTATGATGACATCACTGCACTCTAGGCCAGGCCATGGACTGAGACCTGTCTCAAAAAAAATAAAAAAGACTAGGACTAATAAACTGCCCAGTGGGGGCTGCAGCTAAGGGATTCCTTAGCTGCACAAAAATATTCTCTAAAAAGAGCAATTCTAAGGGCCTGGAGCAAGGCTGTACCTCCTGGAAACAGCTCAGGGTCTCCTCCTCCCCTCCCCATAGCTCCTCAATGTCTCTCCTCTGTCCTCTCTCCTTCCTCCAGTGTTGGGCCCCTCTGGGGGCCCCTCTGGTAGCCCCTGCCTTCTGGTTCCCTTCCTGGGATCAGGTTCCCTCTGGGTCTGTTTGAGTGTATTTTGCAAGGGAAATCCCTGTCCCTTCCCAAAGCCTCTGCACCTGTCACCTGCAGCCACCCTGGTCCCTGCACCCAACTCCCTCCCTCTTACCTGCCCTGTAAGCCACCAGCCCTCTCTCCACTTTGGGCCTGGAATGGCAAGCCTAGAGAGGGAGAGGGACAGGCTCCTCTCCTCAATTCAAGGATTTCAGGAGCTCTTACTCTGGTCTTCCCAATCTCGGGCTCCGACTCCACAGAACGAAGCCTCGCCCATCCTTACCATGTGATGGCACCGCCTGGAGTATTCTTGAGAGCCCAACTGCAGCTTTCTGGGGGCCTGTACTCTCCTGCCCACATCCTGACATCCTGCAAAGCCAGCCCTAAAATGCAGGAAATCCAGGCAGCAAGGAGAGCCAAAAACCTTCGTCAAAGAGGGCTTTTTTCTTTTAAAAATTCAGTTAGATTTTAAACAATTTGAGTTGACAAAAAAAATATATCATGTAAATAACAGTAGAGTGGATATGGAGGAAATCATGGAGGTCACTGGAAGGCCCAGTTTGGGAAACATGGCCTTGGGGCTCCTGGGCTA
>VBSM01001044.1:12647263-12657973 GCA_008086735.1 Cheirogaleus medius | reverse complement strand
AAAAAAAAGACAAAAAACTTACCCACCTGAGTCCTGAAACAGTTTGTCTCTCCAGTTTTCTTGCCTACACTCTAGTTAGCTCTGATCCAAGTTTACAGGACAACAGCCTCGTTTTAAGCCATGTCCTGTTGTGGGCAAGATAATAGCAATTGAGCTGTCACAGCCTACCAGCAGGCTGGTAACACCTCCAAGGTCTCCTGGCTAGAGATTTCTTAGCAGCTGACTAGGACTTTAGTCATTAGGAAGCCTATGAGGCCTTTAAATTTTTGGTGGGAGACTGGGGGAAAAACATAAAATGCCACTTTATAACTTCAATAATAGCCTGTAATTTATATTTACTGTGTGAATTTTTAGTCCTATATTTTAATAATTTGTAAATTGATCTCTTATTCCAAGAATCCTTTGAAATCATAGGAGAATATCTGGGACTCCAATCCCCATCCCCTTCCTGACCCCTGCTTTCTGGACTGTTTAAATCCACTTTGGGATGGATCAGAGAGTCTAGAGAGAGCACTCGCAGGTCCAGCTGCTGGCCTCCGGACTCTCTAAAGCCTTCACTGGAATTAGGACATTTGGTCCAGCCCTAGCTGTGAACATGACCAGAGACATTATTTATAATTCAGCCATTTAAGATATTCCTGTACTCAAAAAGTCCTGTATATTTTTTAAAAGTTTTATTTTTCAGGTGAACAAAAATACATTCTAAGAACTCTGCCTAAGTCTGTGTATGTTGATCGTTTCTCTTATTTCTCTTACCGTGCTTCGTGGGAAGGAGCAGAGGTTGGAAGAGTAAATGGTCTGAGATGTGGGGGATGGATGGTGATGAATAGGTTTAGGAAGAAAAAACAATTGCCCTGCTGTTCTTGGTACCTGATGGCTTGAATGAATTGATGAGCAGAGGCTGGCAGAATCTATCTTAGTCGGAAAGTGATCATGGAGTGGGAAGAACAGTCACCTTTTGCCAATCTTAAAAAAGCTGAGAAGAAGTTCTGCTTTACAGGACTCTGAGCAGAACTGATGAAGCTAAGGGACCAGTAAGCATGAATATTAAGATTTATCAGCAAATATTTAGCTGGCTGAGCGCTGAGGTGAGGATAAGCTGCCTGATAGCATCACTGTTCTCACCTTTAAACTATTGGCCCCTAGATAGTTCAAGAAGTGCTAAGGCCAGGAGAGACTGTGTCTGCAGTGCTTGGTCAGAGCTTTGTCTACCCATGGAGGAGGCGAGAGCCAAGTGGCTGAGAGGTGTGGGTTGCTTCAAAGGTGAGGCTTTTTTCTCCTTAAAGCAAACAAAAAAACATGTGGGTGAAAAGCACAAATATAAGGGATTAGTTATGCTGCAAAATACATGGTAAGCAATTGAGCTCAGCTCATTATTAGACAATGCTGCCCAGTACAAATCTGGAGTGAGAAGCCTGTGTCAGCGGGCCCCCTGAGGCCTGCACTTCAGCAGAGCTGTAGGGGGGGTAGCTACTGTTCTTTTACATCACCTTGTAGTCTGCAGGGAGGCATGGAAAAAGTCCGCCCTTCTTTTATTCCCCTCTTCAGCCTACACAATGGCTTTCTGTGAGAGGGCTTGGTATGGCAGAGCAGAAGGGGAGTGAAAGAGTTTCTGAGGCTCTTGTAGTCACGGCCCCTCCTTTCTGCACACAGCGACATGTGGCTTCTGCAGCTGCACACGGCTTCACATGTTGGGCACATAGAGCAGTACGTGCAGCAGGAGCCTGCTGGCTGATGAGAACAGGGCCTGGTTGGCTGGGGAGCAGTGGTCAGAATAGCTTTATTTTCAAGGGTTGGAACTTAGCTGCAAAACTGTCCAAGAGGTTTTAAGCCAGGAAGGTTTTAAGCAAAAGGGGGTTACTTTCCTTTAACCACTCTGCACTTGGACTGCCAGGACCATTTCTAGGTCTGCCTGTGTGTTACTGTGTGTATTTATTCCCCGACAGCCCGAATTTGAAGGAAGAGATATCGTTTTTGAAAGTGCCATTTTGGAGTGTGGGGTGGTTAGGGAGCCCTTTAGACTGAGTTTGTGAGGGTATCTTTTCTTTCCCCCATTGGTGTTGAGGTGCACAAAAGTATCTCCCTGAAGTTTTAAGCATAACAAATATTTCTCTTCCTAACAGCTCTAGATTTCTACATGGTATGAGACCCCAGTTTTAGAAGCTTTTCTGTCTACCTTGTTTATCAGTTTTCACCGGGGAATTCTAAGATAGTGTGTTCTTTAGTTGAGTATTTATATCCTGTTTTGAAATGCTGAATGCAGAGCAACTACGTGTTTCTACATGTTTCTTTAAGGAGAACTGAAAGGTCAGGTCACAAGCTTTAGGGCTACCACTGCTATTTAAAAGGGGTAATAATTGTCCTCCCTTTCCTGTCTACAGAGAATGGAGGTATTTCTGGAATCACAATTCAGTAACAAAGGGCGACAGCTGTACTTCCCCCCCCGCCCCAGTGTCCCTTGGTGGAGGGAGGGACAGTGGTGGCTTTGCTCATTTCTCATGACCAGTGCTAACTCAGTGCCTGCTCAGTGTTGGTTCATCACCTGGTTGATCACCGTGTCGAGTAGGCTTGGCCTTACTGTCATTGTGGTGTCCCTGTCATAATGCACTTGCTACCCACATCCACAGCCCATAATCTGGTTCAAGGCAGTGGGTTGCTAAAGCAAACCCCTGCAAATCGTAGCTGCTCTCACCTCTCTGGCCTCGTTTCTTCATTTCCAAGTCGAGGGACTCAGGCTTGGCCTTCCTGTTCTTTCCAGGTGCCAGAAGCCCGCAGCTGTCTTCCATGTGGTGCTTAAGGGATATGACCCATTCATTGTCTTCTCTGTTCCAGCGGGACGGCCTAATCTTGGCTATAAAAATACCTGCTGTCAAAAGTTTTTTGGTCACATCTGTTTCACTTGCTGACGCAGCCTGTGGTTTGCTTCTGCCAGAAAGCCTGTGATGCTTCTTGTTCCCTCCGGTAGCTAATTGGGGGGCGGGGGGGAAACTTCTCTTTTCCACACGCCCAGGTCTACCAGGCTCTCCATCCCAAGTGCAGAAACAGCCATGGCTCCCAGTGATATACCTTGCACGTGAGCCACCTGGCCAGGAAGGAGCACTCAGGCAAAGTCAGCTTCCCTGGGCCCCATTCAGTTCTAGAAACATTGGTTAAGCTACTGCTAACAGACCAGAAAATGACCACACAGTTCTTGCCCTCAGGGAATTGACAGTCATACCCACAAGAGTCTTCTGTTCTCTTAACTTTAGTAATCTGTTTTTGCAATAGCTTATCAGTTAAATAGCAATAAGATTCTAACTAATAGTGTTAGGAATATTTTCCACAAGTCACTGCCATTAATTCAAGAACTATTTATTCAGTGTGTACAATGTGCTAAGTGAGCCTCAAAAGTCCCCAAACCAACTGTCCAAAAACAGCAATTCTGTTGATTACCAAGAATTTCCTTTCAAATATGTATATCTTTCTCTGCTACCTCAGTGTTACGGGTCACTAGTTGAAGTCTCCCCAAACTGTGTCCTGGAGGCCCACCTGCCCCCTCAGCTCCCCACTGGTAGGCTGGGCAGTGTAGAGTCCCAGCAGCCAGTCTCCCAGATGTAGGCAGCTCACAGCATCATGAGGACCTGGGTGGGGAGGCAGAATGTTCTTGGGAAAGACCCCTGCCCTGGAAGACAGGAGACCTGGGGACTCGACAATGGTATTAGTTAAGGCCTTTCACCTCTCTCTTTTCTCCTAACCAAGTGGGAATTCATGAGAGCAAATGGAGGTCATAGATGTGAAAGGGCTTTGAGATATTGGGAATACAAGTATAGTGTGTACACGTGAAGTAATATATTTTCAAGGGAATGCTTGTCCCTTTTGGGAAAAAATGATGCATGGAAAGAAAGAAACGTGAAGGGGTGGGTAGTAAACATTACGCCAGTGCCCAGATCAACAGCACCAGCATCACCTGGGAATTTGCTAAAATGATGACACCTTAGTTGGCCCAGCCCAGGCCAACTGAGTGAGAAATTCAGCAGGTAGAGCCCAGCAGTGTGTTTTAACCAGCCTTCCAGGTGATTCTGATGCACACTAAAGTTTGAGAACCACTGGCCCAGCCTTGCCTTCTGATTCAGTAACTTAGGGTTTGGATAATTCTGTTTTGACACATGGTTATCAAGGTGACTTTTAACCCTTTTTCTTGGTTGAAGCAAGCTGTTCAGCTGGGGGAAGAGGAAACACTATGTCCACAGTGTCTGTAAAAATCCTACATTGTCCATTATTTTTGACAGTTGCCAGAGAACTTGCCCTGGAGAGCTTGTTAAGAAGGAGACAGGCTGCAATAGCCCCCCCTCCGACCCCCAAGGTACTGATGTGTTTGCCTCACCTCCTGCCCTGAGGCCTGCTGCTTCTCCAGCCAGTCCTTAAAAGGAGCAGTGGGTGCCACATTTGTTCTTTCTGGTGCCAGGTCTGTGCTATTTCACTTCCCTGGCGTTGAGTGGATGCTTAATGAGAGGCTGTGACGTAGGCCCAGCAGACTTGTTGAGAGAAAGCAGCCTCAGCCCATGCTTTCCGCTGTCTCCTCTCATTCCTTTCCCAACCTTGACTTGTCCCTCTGTGGGATTGTGGTCAGCCTGTCAGCCCTTCCTCATAAGCCCTGATAACCCTTGCGCAGGAGGAGATGTTTGTGGGGTCTGTGGACACTGATAAATGACTCAAGAGACAAGTGAAATGGTGTCTTTAGTTTCTCCTATTCCTTTGTCCCCTCTCCCCCTTGATTTAGTCCCCAAAATAAGAAGATATGGCTGTGTGGGGATTTTTGCCATTTCCTTTGTTCTTTTGGGGGCTAGTACTATCTTTTCCTGGAATTCCTTTCCCTGCAGCTAGGGTTGGGGGCTGAAGTTGGCCGGTGGTTAAACCTTCCAAACTTGTGCCTTCTTTGATAGCTGGAGATCCCCTGCTTCCAAGGATCTGCTTCCCTTGACCGTAACAAAATGCAATCACACTGCTCCTTTGGGTGACAGAACGTAACCCTGGGAGGCATGGAGCAAACTCTGCAAGGAGGTTCGTTTCTGGGGAAAATGAAGAAGCAAAAACCATCGTGTGAGTTTGTGAGATTGCTACTGATGTAAACAGAATAAAAGAGGACCCACTCTGAGCTGTGAGAGCCAGCATTCAGGGGGAAATGAACTAGCACCAGTGGGCAAGGACAAAGACCACTCCCTGTAAAAGCAGGGGCACTTTGTGAAGCTCTTAACTCTACTTTTAAACCACCCCGGGGTTTAAAAGAAGCCACCCATCCAGGAGGGCTGGATAAACTTTACAAACCATCCCTCGGTTCCCTGGCAGTGCACTGACCCCCAGTGAAGATGAGGCTAGAAGAGAAGGTAAAGAAAAAGATAGAAAACAAAGTGGACAGTGGTCACACCAATAACTACTTCATTTATTCAGCAAGTATTTATTGAGTGCCTTCTTTGTGACAGGCCACTGTGACTAGAGAGTCTACTGTGCGCTGTGTACATACTCTTATCTTTGATTTTCTCAGAAACCCTTCATAGTAGGCATTACTAGCCTCGTTTTGCAGGTAGGGAGACTGAGACTTTTAGAGGTTAAAATTGATCAAAGTCACCCAGTTGACAGATGGCAGACCTAGGGTTTGGATTCAGTCAGTCAGATTCCAAGGCCCATGCTTATTCCATTTGACCATGCTGCCTGTCACCAAAACACATGTCCTTCTTGCAGTCTGATCTACTGCATTTCCTTTCTGCCATCTGTTAGAGATGGGCCTGCGACAGAGAGGCCTCTGCCTGTTCCACCCTCCTTGCTTCAAGGCCTTGGGAAAGCTATCATCTCCCTCCTGGCTCCTTCCTACCCTGTGTGCCCTCCTTTCTCAGTTCCTCCAGCCCTGGGCCTGGGCTCCTGATAGCTGTGATTGATGAAGGCCTGCCATCTTTGAAGAGTAGTCTTGTCTATTGGTTGGAGAGGAGAGGGGCATCCAAGAGGAAGGCTCCTGGCCAGGCCTTTAATTGAAGGAGCCAGGAAGAAATACAACCAGATTTCCATGACCCCAAGGCCTGTGGAGGGGTGTCTAACTACACTTCTCTCCTGCTCCTTAGCTGGTTCCATCCTAGAGCCGGAGGGGTGGCCACAATCTGGACAGATAGCTAGGGGTCACCATCATAGCTATTGCTTCCCTTAAGGAGCTCTCTTTTTACGAGAAAAGCTCAGTGTTACTGCAGTGAAGACATCTTAGGCCAGTCGCCGTTCTCTCCAACCCCTGGTAACTTTGGTAACATCCTTCCTCCTATCATCCTGGGTGTCACCCCACAGAGAGAAGCCCTATATCGCCGTAGCCCTTCTGCCCAGCTTTCTCTCCTGCTTAGTCCTGCTGTGCGGGCTGAAGCAGAGCTACCTGATTCCTACATCCTCACCCAGGATCAAACGTGCCCTGGCATATACCCTCTAATGAAGGCACAGCTGTACAGTTGGCAGCATCGGAGGTTTGGGAGCAGATTGTGAATTATGAATCTTAGAATTCAAATTCTTTTTTTTTTTTTTTCTTCCAGAGACAAGGTTTCACTCTGTCGCCCAGGCTGGAATGCAGGGGCGCAATTATAGCTCACTGCAACTTTGAATTCCTGGGCTTGAGTGATCGTCCCACCTCAGCCTCCCAAGTTGCTAGGACTATGGGGGTGCACCACCACTCCCAGCTAATTTTTTTTTTTAATTTTCTTGTAGAGAAAAGTTCTCCCTATGTTGCCCAGACTGGTCTCAAACTCCTGAGCTCAAGCAATCCTCCCACCTCAGCCTCACAAAGTGCTGGGGTTACAGGCATGAGCCACCACACCCAGCCAGAACTCAAATTCTTGATCGCAGTCATTTCTGGAGACACCTGAATTCAAGGGCTCCACTGGAACCCACTCTATACTGGCCCCATCCTTTGGAATTCATGGATTCCAGGGCCTGTGCCACACTCCAAAGACGTACACTTGTGGCTGGAAGACAAGAGAAAAACTTGAGCTTGGAGTCTTCATCCATAGCCTAAGCATGTCTCACATACATAGGAATATTTCCAAGCCTTTCCAAAATTTCTCTGATCAACCTCTCACCAACCTCTTCCACGCCCTTCACATCCCATTCCTGACCAGCTCTCTCACTGTGCACTACAAGAGGTGGGCACCACCTACTCACTGCCCTCTAAAGCTTCTTCTCCAGGACCCTCAGCTTTCCACCCAACTCCTGCCCCCACCACCTGGCAGGGGTAGCACTCCCCTTAACCCCTACACAGCCAGCAGCACACCTTGGAGTCTAGAATCTGTCTTTGTCTCCAGCCCTCCATACATTGAAGTCCAAACCCTCACTATGCAAGAATATAGTCCAGGAACCAGCAGCCCCCAGACCGACTGGATTAGAATCCGCATTACTCTTCATACTAAAGTGGGAGAAGTTCTTCTCTAAACAGTCTGATCTCCTGAAGAGATACCCTCCTCAGCCTCCCCAATAGAGGGGTGGAGGATGGAGCTGAGAGACAGTGAGGAAGCCCAAGCTGGGATCCCAAGCCTTAGGCTTATCACTGAACAGTGCAGAAGTCCTGGGTTAGATCTGTACTTTCACTAGAGCACGTGAGGCCCATGACCCTCTCAGAGAGGGACAGCCATGGCAGGACCAGAGAGGAGGAGAGCAGAAGGGACCACATGGTGAGACCCAGGCAAGGACTTGGGGCAGAGGACAGGATAACAAGAGCAGCAGTGGAATGGTTCCTCTGGGCTCCTACCACCATCCTGCCCCCAGCCCTGCCAGGCACCTACAGCCTAGAACAGCTCCCACTGTTCAGCCTAGATCTGCCGGATGACTGGGTTTCTTCCCTCCCTCTTGCTGGCAAAGCCACCATCGCCTACGGGCTGGATTACTGGTAGTGGGTGCTCAGGAAATGTTTGTTGAATTGAGAGGAAGCCACAGCTTGTGCGGAGTCTGGATAATTCACCAGACGTGGGCCTCAGGGGAGGGGCCGGAATGGAGACTAAGTAGGAAAGACAAGTCCTGATGTCACGCCGCTGTTTCTCCGTCTCTTGAGTCCCTGTCTGAGTCCTTGCTTTTGCATGGCCCTGGTGCGGGCAGTGGGGGAAAGAGGAAGTAGAAAAGGGCAGGAAGTGACCCTGGGCTGCAGGGCCAGGCCCCTGCCTCCATTTAGGGTGCCCGTAATGTCTGGCCTGGGTGTGGGGGAGAGGGCCTGGCCGTGGGCTCCCACCCTGCTGTAGGGCGAGGAGGTCCCCCCCCCATTTCAGAGAGCAGGCCTTTCCAGAGACCTTCCTTTTCACGAAGAAGACCTGAGCTCTACTCATCTGTTCCCAGCCCAGTCCCTGCCAGCTTTTCTCTGGGCCTCAGCCTCTTCTTCAGGAGAGGCAAGAAGCTGGCAGAGATTCCCTCGCCTGGTTCAACTGTCCTGTGAGTCTGAGACTGAGTCACCTGGGTGCAAGGCAGGGCCATGGGAAAGGGCCCAGGCCTGGGCTGGCCATGCCAGCTGTGGAGGCGCCTGGACCAAAGGATTTGGCAGCTGGAGAGGAAGGCCAGGTCCGGGGGATGACAAGAAGCCAGGAGAGCCAGGTGCTGAGGGCGACCAAGCCTTGGTCTCTCGCCATGGCAGAGAAGGCAGCAATAGGCCCAGATCAGGGCTCAGCAGCCTCAGACGCCAGGTGCCAGCGTGGGAACACACCAGGGCTGTGCCTGCACGTGAAAACACACATGTGCACAGGGACGAGCTCGTGACGTGCAGGGAGAAGGCAGCTCCTTGCCCTCACAAGGTCACCTTGAAGGAGAGTTTGCCACACCGATCAGTCCAACTGGCACAAGCCACCAGCAACCAGATGCCCATTACATCGAAGACTGAGTTTTCCCGTTTCCTCTCCCCACCTGGCTCCCAGGGGCTTTGCTCAGCATCTTCCTGCAGGGCTAGGACCCCCCGTCCTGCTCCTCACACCTCCTGTGCCTCTTGCCCTTTGGCCAGTTCCTCTGGGGGGCCTGCTTCTCTGTGCCAGGCCCTGCTGGGCCCCAGCCTTGCCAGACCTGTCTTCTCTGGGCTCTAGGGGCCCTGCTCCTCTCTGTGGCTCAGAGCAAGTCTGGACTTGCAGCTCAGCCTGGTGGTCGTTCCACCCCAGGGGCTGCTCGGAGCCATCTGGCTGGGACGCAGGCCTCTCCTGGGGCCCAGGCCTTGGACTCAGCACACAGATGCTCTCTGTGCTCTCCGCAGGTCCAGCGTTGCTGGCCCCTCCCAGGGAGAGGTCAAGGGGAGTCATATCAGTCTCCTGCGGAGAGCCAGGCGTGGAGATGACCGTGGGAGCGCCTGACTCCCCTTTTGGCCCCTCTGGGGGTTCCAGAGCCGGGCTGGTTGCTGGGGTGCTCCCTGGTCTGCCCAGCTCCACCCCGCTCTGCCTCTGTGCATGTTCCTCCTCACTGGCAGTCTGTCTGGTGCTTTGGTTTCCCTGAAACAAGACAGTAGCCCAGCTGGCTGGTGAATTCAGGGCTCTTGTCCCCAGCCTGCCCCATCCTGTGCCCGGGTACCCACCTCCTGACTCTCCAGCTCCTCCTTGTCTTCCTTCATGTCCCACCTGTAGAAACACAGCACATGGCAGCCCCTATGCTTACCTCCACCCCACTTCATGTCACCCCTCCACAGCCCCGGTGGCCCATGTCTCCAGGGAGAAGCCACGCCCAAGGGTCTCAGAGTGGGATCAATGAGGCTCCAGGATGCTTCCCTCCCAGCCTAGCCCTTCCCCCCAAATCTAGCCATTTCCTCTAAATGCCACCCACCTGGCCCCATCCTAGGTCCCCAGCTGCTGTTTATGGCCAAGTCTACAGCACCTTGAGTTCTGTGGGGACTCCAGACGTGTCCCTGCCTGCGCTGCCTGGGAAAGGCGCACCTTGCTTCCCGGGGGAAGGGAGCTCTTGTAATTACCACTGGCCTCCCTGGGCACCAGGCTCTTGCTGCTGCCGCCTCTGCCAATGGCCTCTCCCAGAAGCTCATTAACCTACTACTAGGCAGCAGTGAGCCAAGAGGCAGTGGCCCTGGGGACAGAGCAGGTACCTAGACCTGTGCCAGTCCAGGAAATTGGGACACCCAGATGCCTGCCTTGATTTTGTCCCCTGCCACCTGTTACCTTCGGGCCCTGCCAGTCAGCCTCTCCTTCCCTCGGGCTTTGCTGCCTGTGGCTGATGCCACCGAGGGTCTGCCAGACTGCCCACCTCGACCTGCGAGAGATGGTCCACAAATCCAGGAGAGAAGAGGGCCATAGCAGCAGCCCTCCCCACCCTGCCGGCTGACAGGCCCCTGCTCGTCCCCCACCAACTCACCTTTACCATCAGGGGACAATGGTGGGGGCTGTAGCTTCCGGTGGCTCCTGGGACCTAAGGGGGGCAAAGGAAATGGCAAAAGAGTGGGGTGGCAAAGGATCCCAGGCAAGAACACAGGTACTTCCAGCACCAGGAAGCTGTCAGTCCTCAGCCCAGTCATGGGCTTTCTGCCCCCCTAAAAGAGCCCTGGGCTGGGGGTTCCTGTGTTTGCTTTGCCACACTCTGGCCAGGTGACTTAACCACCCTCTCAGGGCCCCAGCTTCCTATGTGTAAAATGAGGGGACCAGAAATCCACAGAGCTGTTCCTTCCGCAGGCCAGGGGCAGGGCCACTAGGACTCCACCTGCCAGAGACCAGCACTTGAAAGGACCTCAGGGCAGGCCACCAC
>VBSM01001044.1:12509188-12526644 GCA_008086735.1 Cheirogaleus medius | reverse complement strand
TCAAATGATCTGCCCGCCTTGGCCTCCCAGAGTGCTAGGATTACAGGTGTGAGCTACTGCATCCGGCTTGTTTTGTTTTGTTTTGAGACAGTGTTTCCCTCTGTCACTGGGGCTGGAGTGAGATGGTGTCATCATAGCTCACTGCAATTTCAAACTCCTGGGCTCAAGCGATCCTCCTGCTTCAGGCTCCCAAGGGGCACACACCACCACACCCACCTAATTTTAAAAATTTTTTATAGAGAGGAGGTCTCACTATATTGGCCAGGCTGGTCTTGAATTCCTGGCCTCAAGCAATCCTCCCACCTGGGCCTTCCAAAGTGCTGGGATTGCAGGCGTGAGCCACCGAACTCAGCATGGTAAGTGGGAATTTTCTTGAGGAGAGGAAAGCTATTCCGGGCCCAGGGATATCTCAGCACAAGCAGTATCTCCCCTCCTTGAAGGTGGCCAGTGCATCAGTGGAGGAAGTACAGAGGGCTGCCCTTGCCGGCAGGAGGGGAGGGAAAGAAGAAAGGAGAGCAGTCTAGGGTTGTGCCTGTGCTGACAGAGACAGACATACCTCTAGCTCCATCCCCACACCCCGTTCCTTGTGCCCCTGCAGGAGCGAACACGGGTGAGCACGCACACGGACATGCACACCACCGCACACACCGAGAGAGGCTGTCAGACACGCTGCAGGAGCAGAGGCAAGAAGTGTGAACATGCAGCTGCTCGTGGCAGATAAGCCCAGCACTGGGGGCTGCCTGCCTGGCCTGCCCTGAGAGTCCCCTCACACATCCACCTGGGTTCCCAAGAGGCAGCTTCCACAAAGCCATGTGTTTTCAGGACAACCTGCTCCCCTCCCCCAAATACTTGTTCTATTTTTGGGAATTGGGTAGCAAAATCTCTTGGTTCATACTTGAGTCCTGTCTGATGCTGCCAGGCTGGGCAGGATTGGGTATAAAGTAGGTCCCTTTACTTGTTGAAGTAAAATTGTTTAATGAAATTTACTATAAGACAAATTAAGACTTAAAATAGGAGGAAGGAGGAACCTGAAACGAGAAGAGGATAGTGAAGGGAGACTTGATGTCCTTCATAATGGGTCTGCAGTCTGCCCAGCTCCTCCTTTCTTTCCAGAAACCCAGAGTGGAAGGATGGGGGGCAAGGCTGGTGCAAGGTTGCTCATTAAGACTGGACCTGGCTGGTCATGATGGCTCAGGCCTGTGATCACGGTACTTTCAGAGGCTGAGGCAGGAGGATCACTTGGGGCCAAGAGTTCGAGATCAGCCTGCGAAGCATATCAAGATCCATCTCTACAAAACAAAAAAAAAAGACACACTGGACGTGGTAGTGTATGCCTGTAGTCTGAGCTACTCGGGAGGCTGAGGTGGAAGGATTGCTTGAGCCCAGCAGTTCAAGGCTGCAATGAGCTGTGCTCACGCCACTGCACACCAGCTTGGGCAAAAGAGTGAGACCCTGTCTCAAAAAACAAAAACAAACACTGGACTTTATGTGAATTTTATATGACCGCAGATGCTTGGGAGAGCTGGGATCTGCTCCTCAGTCCTGAGCTGCTTTCAAGGCTCAGAGCTGGCAAGAGTGCAAGCTAAAGAATCACCTCCTGGATAAATATTGAGATCCAGCAAGTCCCAGCTCCACTCAGTGCCTCTCTCCCTGCTCCCAGACACAGAGGGCGAGTGTACTCCTGGGCAGAGTACATCCTCTGGTCCTTCGAGGCTGAAGAAAGAGGTGGTTGGGAAGCAGGCTGGCTTTTGGGATCTCCCTCTCCCCCAGGTACCTCCTCTCCCTGGGAGGCTGCCTGGCTCTAGAATAAAGGAAGCAAGTGGGGCCCTCCTTAGTCTTCTGTGGCCAGGCTGCCCGGGTGCTTGGAACCCTGCCACACACACCCCTATGCCCCAGTCACTGGCCCTCGGGGTTGTCGGAAACCTTCATGCTGCAGTTTTTCTGCTCTCCCCCCTGACCACCCGCACCTCCAAGGGGACTGGAGCCCATGTTCTGGCCTCCTTCACCTGGAGAGAGGCCATAGGGGTGGGGCAGGAGCCCAGGAAGTGCCTCAGAGTGTGGCACCGCTAGATGACAAGACAATCTCTCTGTAGGAGAGGCTGTTAGGCCTCCCAAAGAAGGGTCGGACATGGGAACACAGGTTCCTCAGCCCTCTGGGATGCCTCAGAATGACATTGTATAAACCCCAACAGCATTTCCCTCACTGATGAGTACCCCTTCCCTATCCCATATTCTGCAATCCCAGGAAAACATCCAGCACCCCTCTTCCCCAAGGCTGGAAACCCCACGTGGGTACTGCTGTGGGCTCAGCCATCTCATGCTTCCCCACAGGCTCCTGTGGTATGACCCATGCCTCTGCCCAGCCCCCCCTCTTACCAGGAACAGCCGCCCAACCCATGTCCCTGCCGCCCCATGGAAGCTTCACTGCTCTGCACCTTAGAGAGAAGGCCAGGGCTCCCTGGGTCCCAGCACCCTGTCCCCCAACCCCCCCCAGCCTCTTCCATCAGGCACCAGGCCACCCCCCAGCAGGCATGCCCTGGATTCAGCACACTTGAGTGACCTGCCCCAACATCCTCCTATCCCCTGCTCAGCTAAGAACAACTGGCTTTTGCTGAGTGGCCACTACATTCCAGGATGCCAGGGATTCAAAGACAAATAACAGTATGGGGTCAAAGGAGCTTACAAGTTAGCTGGGGAGATAGACATAAAAACAGATCACTTCAATCACTCCAATCAATTTTAATGCCATCCATTGTTTAAGACCCAGCATGAGCACTGCCCACCCCAACACCTACCTGTCTCTGGTTTGCTGCTGTATCCCCAGCACTTTGCACCTGGCTTAGTGGTGGTGCCCACCCAACAAACACTTGCATAATGAATGCCTACCCTGGGGGGCTGCAGGGGTACCACCTCT
This sequence comes from Cheirogaleus medius, assembly GCA_008086735.1. Classification (NCBI taxonomy): domain Eukaryota; kingdom Metazoa; phylum Chordata; class Mammalia; order Primates; family Cheirogaleidae; genus Cheirogaleus; species Cheirogaleus medius. The sequence continues at coordinate 12,523,730 of VBSM01001044.1, read as the reverse complement.
CTGCTCTCCAGCAAGCTCATCTAAATGAAATCAGATTTAACTGAAACATCAAGGGCAGCCTTGGAAGGGGGAGGGGCAGGAGTGGGCAGGGAAATCTCAAGGCTTTGCCTTGAACTAAATTCTCAGATCTTTTTAATAGCAGCTAAAAGAGCAAGATTCTGGGGCCATAACCCCTTGCTTCTCCGGGAAGCCAGTCACTGGGACTGCCAAAGCCAGAACCATAACTTTTATGCCTCCAGATTTCAATGCATCTGCCTTGTCAAACCCATAGCCACCGTAATCGGTCCTTGAATTAATCATCAGTAAATTTTATAATAAAAATATGCACAAGTCACAAAAAGTACAAACCTGGAGATTCAGAGGCCAAGGTAATGTCATAATCACCCCTGAAAACAGGCAAACTGGGTCAGGAGGAGTGAGTCTAAGGGCAGCAGGCAGAGTCTGGCACACAGTGTGGCTGCAGGAGACAGTTTTCTAAACTAATATGAAAGTCCAGCGCTGTGACCACCTGGAAGAGCATCAGTCTGCAGAGCTGCTGCGGCACAGGCAGAGGCTAGATTTCTCTGCCATTCATTCATCATGGAGGAATTGTTCCTGAAAACCCATCATGTACAGGTACGCTGCAGGCCGTGGGGAAACAGTAGGACCCAACACAGATGTGGTTTGCACCCTGCCTAGTGGGGAAGACAGGTAGATGAGTCACAGCCAGGAATCACCGGCTTGCCAGGCTTGCTAGGGAGGGAGCTTCACAGGTGTAAGAGTGTGACTGAGCCCCCGGGGATGAGATTGGAGGAGAGCCTCCCAGCTGAGGCAGCCACAACTGTCAGGTCAGCTCCAGATTTGGACCTTTCTCCTGAGAGTGAGCAGGAGCCACGGAAGGATTTGAGCAGGAGGGTGCTATGATGCACACTCTGTGTTGGAAAGATCCTTCACTGGGGCAGAGCGGATGAGGGAGGCCAGGGCTGTAGTTGGTGGTTGGGGTGGGAGGAGGAGCTAGGAGGGTCAGATAAATGACAGACAGGCTGTGGTGCCGGATTAGATATGGGTGGTGGCTGCAGTGGGAGAGGGAGGTGCCAAGGATGATTCAAAGGTTCCTGGTTTTTGAAACTGGGTGGGAAGTGGTTCCTTTACCCCCAAATCGAAACATTGGGAGAGCACTGAGTTTGCCTGTAGCTGGAAGTTGGCTGAAGTGTATCCGATGCTCCTGAAAGACCACATTGTTATTTCAGTGTCAATGTGAGCGAAGAGGGCAGGGAAAGGGTACTTTTGATGAGGCTTTGCCAAAGGAATATTCTTTTCATAAAGAAATATGACGATCTACTTGCAACATTTTGCCCCAAATCTAATAGTGAGATGAATGTTACTCACAGAAACTTCATGTGTAAAATTCAAATGAGTTGCTCACAGACGTGTGGAAAACCTAAGAATACAGAATTGTTTAGGGGAGCCCATTTAGGAAGAAGTGATGGAGGAATAATTAAAAGCAATGAGGCTGGGATCTGAACCCTGGCTCCACTACTTATTAGCTGTGTGACCCTGGGTAAGTTACTGAACCTCCCTATTCCTCAGATTCCCTGTCAGTAAAATGGAAATAACAGTTACCTATTTCATAAGACTGGTTGAAGATTTAAAGAGAGTACATAGAGAACTTAACACAGTGCCTAGCTCATGGAATCTCCGAGAATGTTACCTATCACTACAGAATACATGCTTATAGAGGAAAACAACAAAAAAGGCAATTGCTGACTTCCCTATAATCCTTTTCAATAAAGAATTGTTGCTCACATAACTAAATATGATTTTTACAAATGCCCTTGTAAGATTAAAAAAAATAGAATAATACAAATCAGGAAAAAAGTTGTCAGACTTCCTAAGTCTTGGTGTCACCTGTCTAGCTATTTATTGTCTGGCCCAGTCTTGCTTGGGTCATATATTCTTTGATGGAGTCTTCAGTTTCAGAGGATCTCTCCTCTCCTGGGTGGAGTAGTAGCTTTTCAAGGTCAAAAGCAATGCTATCTGCATGGCCTCCCGGGTCTTCTTGGTGCCTGGACAGTGCTTAGCATGGGTGGCACCATGGTTGCTTAGCACCATGCTTGATGCCCAGACTGTGACCCCCCAGGGAGTGTCTCTGCTGGGAAAGGCTGGTCCTGGCTCTTCCTGTGGGTTCACTGAGGTTGAGCAAAGATGGCAAAAGAGCTGCAAGTGATTCTCTTCTTCTGCTCTGGGTTTGGAAGACTAGAGAGGTCAGTGGCTGTGGCTGGAAGCCTGTAGGAAATGGAGCTGCCTCACCTTGGGGAATGTGATTAGGGATGCCACAAAGAATCTTTCCAAAAGAAGACGATGGATGGGGCCAGGAAGCAGCCCTGGTGTTGGGAGGGTGGAGTGGAGAAGCCATGGAAGAGGGGCCAGCCCCTCCCCTAGATGCAACAAAAGAAGCCATCCAGCCTGACTGAAGCCAAAGTGGGGCCCACTACAGTTGGTTGGACAGAATAGAACCACAGGCACTACACTGTTGGGGCTCCAGCTGGAAGACAGGGGGTGCAAGCAGGGGATGCAGGACTGCATTCCAGTATGGAAGCAGGGCAGGCTGCAGGCATGGCCTGATCCAGGCATGATGAAGTCGATTCACAATAGCTAATGCTTTGGGGGCACTTGGCAATGGGTCAGGCACTGTTTTAAGTACTTTATATGTTTTAAGAAGCTGTAGAGCCAGGACTCCCACTCAGGAAGTCTGCCGTCACAGCTTGCATTCTTAACCACTATACTATGTGACATGTAAAAAGAATAAAGGTTTCAACCCTACAAAGGGTTAGATCGCTACTTAACCTTTATGCTAAATGCCATATCAAAAAAAAAAAAAAAAAAACTAAGGTTTTGGAGCCACTCCAAGCCTGTGTGATCTTGGGCAGTTACTTAGATTCTCTAGGTCTCAGTTGCCTTATTCATTTGTAAATTTGAGAATAATATTTAACTACCAGAGTTCTGGATGATTAAAGAAATGTATGTTGAGTGCCTGTGCATGCCTTCTGCAAGACCCCTGGCTTTGGAGGCTCTCAAGACACTGCCCATTGTAGATCTCGATTTCCTCAGCATCCCAGGAGCCTGCAGGTCTGGAACTCAGGAACTATAGGGGATGCACCCCTGGATTCCAGTCCACAGCCTTAGGGTTCCTCAGCAAAGTCATACTCTAGTTTGATATCGGAGCAGACAAGTGTCCTAGTAAGTGAAGGAGCCAACACTGAGGAATCTGAGGTCCCAAGCAACCCACACCTAGATCATCACAGAAATTTCACCTTCCTGGAGTGGTTCTCCCCTTCCCATGTATGTATTAATTCAGTTGCTATTTACCTATCATTTACTATTCAGCTCACCAAACATTCTTAGGCACCTACTATTTGCCAGGTATTGTGCTATGTTATCAGAAGTAGTCACCTGGAAGAGCCCACATCCTCTGGACCATATTTAATTTCCCTTTTCGTTTCCAGCGTGTGTCTATGGATCTTAGAGTACACTCAGTAAACATCTGCACCTGGGGCTGTAATGAAAGTACTTTTAGAGATGGGTGTGGGAATGCAACAAGGCTAAGCAGGTTCAGAAGAAGTGGACACTTTGAAGTCCTAAACCATGATACCCATCCACTTTTCTATGACCACAATGCAGGGCAAGGATCACACATCTGAGAACTTTCAGGGCTCAGGTAGTTCTCATAAATGCCCCAAGTGTCAAGGTGGGACCATGGCAAACTGGAGCCTGCCTGCCCCATAAAGATGGCATTTGCTACTTGGCACCAGCCTATTGTTGCAAGTGAAAATGTGGGCCAAGAGTAGCAGATCTTCTGATTTTTGAAGAGAAACTGGAAATCTGGATTTTTATTTTAAATCTCCAAAAATTTCAGCATTGGCTCTTAATTTTAATCTTTTTTGAAAGCCCTGTGAGAGCCAAACAGAACTTGCCTGCCTGCTGAACTCTGCCCAGAGGCTACCAGTTTGGGACCGCGGAAGAGATGGAGAGCTGTGTGTCCTGTGTGGCCTTGGGGCCAGGGCCCCAAGGAAGCCATAAAGAGGACTTTGAAGCAATAGTCCTGTCCTCCCAGGGGTTTATAATCTCATTACAGAGACTCAGGCAAAGCAGTAGATGGTCAGGAAGGCATGAGCAGGAGACAGTGTGAGTCCCTGGAGTTAAAGGCAGCAGGGAGTAAGGTGGACCTGAGTTTGGGAGACCTTTCCAGGAAGTCAGGCTTGAGACTCTGAGGACGAGGATTCTGGAGGCAGAGTCCAGTGAGCTCCAGGAACAAATATGAATGGGCATGACCTATGCTGGAGACCCCAGAGAAAAGCCCCAGAAGTTTGCTTCTAGGTGTCATGGGAAAACGTTTGCTAGAAATGGCAGGGCTATATATATATAGTATGAGGCTTCACTCACACCCCCACATCGTCACTGGACCTGGCAACTCCAGACGGAAAGGCAGAGAGGGAGGCCCTCCATGCTCTCAGAGGGCAGTGCTGTGGCTGGGCAAGTGGTACAACACCCGCTGGGGTTGAGCCCTAACCTGAGAGTCAGGCAGGCTAGGGTGTGACTCCTAGCCGCTGTAAGCCTCAGTTTCCTGATTTGTGAAATGGCAACAGTAATTATGTTTATCAACTGGGTTGGGGGTAAGGACGAGAAACCGATTCAGTATGTGGTTTGTCCTGTTTTTACCCGGTTTTTAAAATCAGCAAAGTCCACTGCCTGAGAGTTCTAGTCTCAAGTGGGGTGAGGAAAAAGCACCGGGAAGGCGAAGCTGGTCCCCATGTTTTTCTTGTCATTGCTCCAGGAAATGGCACGGATGGTGGGAGGACAGGGCTGCTTACCCTAGCTGCGAGGGAGGAGATGGAGGCACTTGGGTTCTCCCCATCCCTTCCCCCGGAACAGAGAAGGTAGAGCCCCAGCGCAGCCAGCCGCGGGCTGGGAACGGCGCTCAGAGAGGACTCTTTCCCCCAGGATGGACTTTTCCGCTCAACCCACACCTGGGAGGGAGGGCGGGGGCCCAAGGTCAAACATCCCTGGAGTAGGCAAGCACTGCGAGGAAGCGAAGGGGCAACATTTCCCCCTGCATGAATGCGCACACCCCGCTGCTCGCCCAACTCGCCTCGCGGATCTCAGACCGGCAGCTTCCTTTCCTCAAAATCCTCCAGTGTCTTCCCATGCCTTTGGGACAGAGCCCCTCGACAGGGCGACAAAGCCAGGGTAGCCCCACCCACCTCTCCAGACTCATCTCCTGCCTCACCCATTTCAAGGCTCTGCACCTTTGCCAAAGCTTGTTTGTACTCCAGCCTGGGTTCCTCAGCCTTCGCCCTAGCAAAGGCGGGTCTGCGCCCTCACAAAGGCTCTGCTCTCGACTAAGCCCCTTCTCAGAACATCCCTGCACCTCACCCCAGCCCCACACCAGGGGCAGACAGTCTTCCCTCCTCCTCAGCGGCCATTATGTGTTGCTGTCATAAAGTTATCACAGTGCTCTCTGACTACTAGTCCCGCTACCCCCAACCCATCCCAGCCCCCGACTGGAAGCTTCTAGAGAGCAGGAAAACTCTGGTTCCTCGAGGTAACCCTAAGGCTAGCTTTCTGCCTGGGGCATCCTGGCCACTCCACGGGGCTGGAGAGCTGGGCTGGGGCACGGGCAAGTGGGCGGCAGGATGGAAGAACTAGAGCAGCGGATGGGGCCGCTTTTTAGCAGGGGTGGGGGTGGGGTGAGGTTAGTACTTAGCCCTCTGCCCCAGGCTCTGGCCAAACCCAGGCCACCCGGCCCCGCTCCTGCTCCCGCTCCCTGAGCCGTGACCACCCGGCCAGGTGATCTCGAACCTTCTCCCTCTCACACCCCAACAACAAACAACCCTCTGCGATCTCCCTCCGGAGAAAGGAGGTGGAGCCTGACCTCAGCCGGAGGCTGCCGCAGCTGCCGGGGGGTGAGGGGAGGAGGGATCCGAGCTCCAGCCCTTGGGGGAGTCTCCTCTCCAGGGAGTGGCAGGGGTGGGGGCCTGAGCGCGCTCCCAAGCGCCAAGAAAGCCCTCCCCAGGCAGCTTCGACCCTCCACCGGCGAAGGGAGGAGGGGCAGAAGGGGTGGCTTCAGTGAGTGTCCGCTTCCGACACCGTCCCTCAGGCTGGAGTGCCCTCGGACACCCCCTCCATTTACACCCACCCCTCCTTGAACCCTGCAGCCCCAAAGGCAGGGTGAGACTAGGTGCCGAGTAAGCAGTAGGGAGAGGATGCAGCTCTGCTGGGCTCACGGGAGGCGAGGTGTGCCCATCCCCCACCCCCTTGGCGGGGGGCGGGGAGGGTGCTGGGCGGGTGAGACTGACCCCTGGGACACGCCGACTAGGGCAGGAAAGAGCCTAAAATAGGGTGTAGTCCGTGTTGTTGGGGCTGAGGTGGAGGCGACTGGGGTAAGGGGCAGAGAATGCACCCTAAAGGGAAGGCCTGGAGCCCCAAAGAGGGTTGGAGTCCGGACTCAGAAGGAGAATGCAGAAACAGCTTTTTCGGGGAGAGGCAGACTGCAAAGACTTCCCCTGGCCAGCAATCTGGAGGCTAGCGCTGGACAGATGGGGGTTTTGGACACAGCGCCATGGACATGTGTTCCCCAAAGTCTGAGCGCATGTAGCCCCCCTTGTTCCTTCTTGTGCGGCGACTGAGTCCCACAAGGCTTCCCACATCACCTGCCCCCCTGTCCCCCGCCCCCGACTGTGGCAGTGAGTGCCCTTAGGGGAGAGAGAGGTCCTGTTCTTTGCAGGGCACTCAACCAGCTGGCTTCTTGGCGGCAGGAGGGGGCCTTGCCCCACCAGCTCAGAGTCACAGGGGAGCACTTCTGCTTCCCCCCTCCCTAGGGAAGGGGACCCCAGCAGGTAAAGACCAAACAGACTTCTGCACTTGGATTTGCCTGGGGGCAAATAATTTCTGGAGATCCCTTTAAGGAGGGGTGTTCCGATCCCTTTAAGAGGGAGTGGGTCACAGCAAAAGGACTATAAAAGTCCAGCTTTCTTTATTCCCCCACCCCCGGGGGCTTCTTATGATGGGGGAGGGGGCAAATGCTGCAGCCGCATTTAACTGGTGACCTGGTGTCCCTCCCCCAGAGAGCTCTGCCCTTCAGTTTGTCCAGTGGGGCTGAGGGGCCAGGTGGTTCAGTGAGTGTTCCTGGGACTTAGAATTCAGGCGCTCTGGGGGGTGGTTTGGGGAGTGGGAGAAGAGCTGCCCCCTCCCAGGAAAGAAGATGGGACCTGGGCATGGAATGGAGGGAGGAGAAAGTGGTCACTGCCACCACCGCAGGGACTGCCCTGCCCGTTGGGGTGCCCTGTCCCGTGCCAGGTGGCTGGATCTGAGGGCAGGCGGTCCGCAGGGACTGCGGCGGGCAGTGGGGGGAGGTGCCTGCCGGCTGGACTGGAGATGACGGAGCAGCCAGTCTGTCCCGGCTGTCAGTCTGGTTGTACGCGGTGGGGGAGGGGTGTGCAGTGTGTTCTCTCTGGCCCTGGATGTTTTCCTCTCGGCATCTCCCTCTCTCTGCTCTCCTGCTCCGAGGCAGTTAACCCTTCCTGATGGGTCTGGAGGTGCCTGGGTAGAGAAAGCCCTTGCCTGGGGGTAGGGAGGGGATGGCCCTGGAGATGTGGTGGACCCATTCTTCTTTCCTGATCAAGGGCCAAACCATTTTCAGTGGGGGACTTCTGGGCTGCTGAACGTGCCAGGGACAGGAAGGGTGATGGGCTCTTGGCATTGGCATAGCTGCCCTGGTCAACTGGGGTGAGGGCAGCATTCACTCAGGAAAGGTTAGAGGCGCTGAAGGAAGGAGGAAGAGGTAGAGTCCTTTCCAGGTGTGGAAGGGCTTTCGACTGGGAAGGAAGGAGGCCCAATCGCAGGGGTCCCCGAAGTAGGGACAGGAGAGGCCAAAAGGTCCCTTTGGGGGACAGGCAGGGTGTAGCCCCTGGCTTCCTCTTTGCTGGCTTGTTGACCAGCCTTAACAAACAACAGGGTGGAATCGGGGAACAGAGGTAGATGAGTGAGCTGGCACAGGAGGAACACCAAGTGCCTTTAGCCAGCCTGTGTCCCCGAACCATAGCCACTCAGTCAGAGCCTCCTGGGGCAAAGGAGACAGCCACCCACGTGGGAAGACTCTGAGGGTAGAACCCTCCAGCTGCCGGGCAGGCTGGGCAGGCTGGGTAGGTGGAGTGGGGTTTCATGACCACCCTGCCTCCTCTCCAGTCAGTATTCCCTTTTTCCTCCTGCAAGGGCCCCAAATAAGACAATACTTTTCTCCCCACCCAGGACCACTGGATTTTCACCCTCAGATGTCAGGGAAAAGTCCAGTTCCTCCAATCTCATCCTGCCACAATTTCCTAAGCTGAGTGTGGGCTTCCTGCCACTTGAGTCTCCTTCTCTGTGCCCAGGTACATTTCTCTTCTCACCCTCTCAATCCCTGCCCATTGTGGAGCATGAAGCAGCTCCCAAGGTCAGCACAGGCTGGGCTGCTGACAGGATCCCTGTCCCCTCTTCTGCCTTGGCCTGTAGCATGGCTCCACTGTAGCGGCCACCGCTGTTGTTACCCTCTACCACCAATCTCTGATGAGGGGTGTGGGCCACCATTGGGCTAATTAGCCCACAGGACAGAATGGGACAGGGAGAGGGGGAATTTTGTGAGGTGAGGAGTAGAGTAGCCCTGATGTGTGTGGGGGAGGGGACTGTTGGGAATCTGTCCTGGGAAGCTTAGGGAAGGGAGAAATCTTTTAGTGTCCTACTTTTATAAGTTTGGGGATTTTGCTTTCCCCAAGGGTGGGACATGGGAGAAGTAGGGGCAGTTGTCTTAGGAGAAACTGGCCCTTTGAGAAGTTTCCAGAAACATACTTCCCTTGCTGGGTGGACCCCTCCTTTAAAGGTGTCCCACAACACAGCTAAGACAGCATAGGACCCTTGACAGCTCTGGAGGCCGATGGGGGAACCCTTTGGGGGGGGGTTAATTTCCTAGCCATAGCTGCTAGCAGTCCTGATTGTCTTAAAGGCTGCCTGAGTGAGAGAGTCCCAAGGTCTAGAAAGGCTGGGCACTGTGTGTGGTGCAGAGGAGCCCCTCTGGAGAAACCCCTCAGCCACACTCCCAGGCTGGGTTTTTCTGGCTTGCCTAAGCAGCCTCAGCACTCTGGGTGCTTCTCTCAGCCCAAGGCGTTCCTGGGCCCAGCCCCTCCCTGGGTTGCTCCTGCTCTCAGCACTCCAGTGACTTGACACTACCCTTTCTGCTGCTGTTCCTTTTACCTCCCAAAGCTCCCCTCCCCCGCTGAATTGGGAATGAGGCTTTGTTCAGGGGTGGACTCCACATTTCTCAAGAACCTACTGTGTGCACATCTAGTGCTTGTTCAAGTGAAGTCCTATGCAGGCTCTGTTACTACAAGAAGCCCAAGACAACAGCCCCTTTCCGCACTTAACAGGGACCTCCCACCTTTCCTTGTGACCTCAGCCTGCTGTGCCCACCCACCCCGCTGACCCCGCGAGCGTGCTCGGGCTTGGAAAGACACGTCTGTGGGTGTGAGATACGGAGCCACAGCATTTGGTGACTAGGAGGAAGCCAGGTAAGTGTCTACACTTGGTCCCATCGTGGTTGGGGACGCGAGTGAGTCCAGCCGCGCCTGTCAGGTTGCCCGCCCCCTTCTCCCTCCCCCAGAGAGCTCGGATGTTCCCCGCGGTGGTGGAAGAGGGTGTGTGGGTGTCAAGGACTCACAGACCAGGCTCTGCTGTCAGCTGGAAATGGATGAGGGTTCCACACTCTGCTTTTAAAGAGGGTGAATTAGGAGCTGGGGTTGGGGGCGGTAGGTGAAGGGCAGAAAGAGGAAAAAAAGATGCGGGTGAGGGGTTACCGAGCCAGGACCGACCTTGCTTGAAAGGAAAGGAGACGTGGCACGCAGGGAAGTCGGAAAGATGAGGCAAGGGCGGGAGGGGCTTCTCAGCAGTCGGGGCCCTTTCGCTGGAGTCTGGGGCCCTTTCTGCAAGAAAGGGGGGTTGTTCTCGCTTGATTTTCGGCTGGTCTTCCCGAAGCTTTGCCCTAGGGGCAGCAGCCTCTAGCGAGGGTGGGGTGATCCTCGCCTCCAGTTTTCTCCTGCCAGTGCTGGGACGATGGATAAGGGGGGAAAGGGGATGTAAAGGGGTGACGGTCAGGGCGGGGGCGAGATAAGATTTCTCCAGGGGGGCAGCAGCTGGGGGATTGGGGCTCCAGGGTCGGGTCACCATGGGATACGGGCTCAGGCTCTGGAGACGAAGAGAAAATCCAAGAAGCCGGAAAGAAAATCATCCCCCCGCCACCACCCTTGGCACCGTACCCCTCCCCCCAGGCCCCACCACTCCCCGCACCGCCTCCCCCGGCCGCCTCGTGCTGCCCCCTGCGTTGGGACGACCGACCCACGGTTCTGATTGGTCGAAGACCGGGAGGGGGAGCCGAGGGCCGGATTGGCTGGCGGGGCCAGCGCAGGGCGGGGCGTCTGATTGGCGGAGCTGGCCTAGGGGCGCGCCGCTGATTGGCTGGGGACGAGGAAGCAGGAAGGAGGGCGGCGGAGGCTCCGCTCTCGGGGAGTTTGTGGGGGAACCGCGAGCGGCGTAGCGGATCCCGGAGCCCGGCCCCCGCCGCCCGCCCGTCCGGCTGCTTGCCCCGCCCGTCCGGCCCTAGCCGTCCGCCCGCCCCGGCCAGGCGCGCCCGCCCCCCCGACGGCCCCGCCCGGCCGCGGCCCCCGCTCCGCCCGCCCGGCCCCGGCCCCCAGGAGGAGGCGCTGACGCAGCAGCGTGGAGCCCGGGAATTGAGCGCCCCCGGGGGGTTCCAGCCGCCGGATTCCAGCCCGGCCGGGGCCTGCGGGCGCCCAGAGACGCGCCGTCCGCGCCGCCCGTTCCGGTGAGCTAAGGGCTGGGGTCGAGGAGGGGGAAGGGGCGAACGGGCAGGCGGGAGCGAGCGAGGTAGGCAGACGAGCAAAGGGGGAGAGGACCGGCCGCCCGTCAGCGCGCCCCACCAAGCGCGCCGCGTCGCCGCCCCCGCCAGCCCGGGAGGGGACGGACGGACTACGCGAAGCAGGTGCGGCCGCCCACCCCCTCGCCCCCTCGCGCCGCCTCCCTCCCTTGGGTCCGGCGCCACGGTCCCGCCATCGGGGAGCGCCGCGCGCCTCGAGGTGACAGCCCCCGGGGGCCGCCCGCCTTGCAGGCCGGGGGCAGGGTGGGTGGCGGCCGCAGGGTGGCAGCTTGGCCGGGCGGCGGCGGCGCGGGCGTCCCGGGCTGCGGAGGGCGGGAGGACGCCGGTCGTTTCCTCGCCGCCGCCGAGCCGGCTCGCCTCCGAGTGCGCGGGCGGCGAGGCCCCCGCCGCGCCCCCTCCCCCATCGCGGTCCCCGAGGCTAGGGGCCGCGGCCGGGGGCGGCGCCGCGGGATCGCCCGCTCTAGGTGGGGGGCGCCCTCCCGCGCTGGGAGCTGACCGGTTATCGCTGGATGGGGGGCAGGAGATGGGGGCCGCGCCGGGGCACGGGGCAGTGTAGACCCGACCCGGTCGGACTGGGAGGAAGGGAGGCGCCGAAGACGGAAGGGGACCGGTTCGAAAAGCGAGTGTGGGCCGAGGGAGGCCCGGCGGGGACCGTGCGGGGCGGCGGCCGAGTCCGAGGTGGGGCGGGGGGAATCGAAGTTGTCAGACCGCCTCTAAGTGACAGCGGGACCCCGTGCTCGCGGTCCGGCCTGGTCCTGCCTTGCCCGCTCCGCTGCTGCTTCTCTAGAACTGGGGGCCGGGTCAGGTCGGGCCCGAGGGGCCCGCTCGGCTGTGAAGGCGGCGGACAAAGGCGGCGCCCGAGCGGGCGCAGGTGGTGGCGTCGGGGAGGGGAGCGGGTCCGAGGCACCCACCCCGAGGGACGGGTGACCGGGCCGGACTCTGCCCCTGCGACTGCGGGGGCCGGGGCGCCCGCCGGGAGGAGCTGCGGCACTGGTTCACCGCTCCAGCCGCTGATCGCCTCACTGCTGTGGAAAGAGTGGGGTCGACTCGGCCAGGGCCGAGGGGCAGGGGTGGGGGTGTGCGCACAGTGCGTCCTGGCTGGTGGTGACAGGGTTCTGGACACACCAAGGCGACTCTCCCCGGGAGCCACTTAGAGCCTGCCAGGAATGAGGGGTTTTCAGCAAGCAGAGTCTGCCTCGGGCAAAGGTTTCACCCCACCTGAAACCATCTAGTCTTCCATTGTAGACAGTTCTAAGAGTGCAGAACACTAGTTGGATTGGAACTAGGAGACACCCCCAAATGTGCTCCTGCAATCCCTCTACAACTGCTTTCAGCACTTTTCCTTAGCCAAGGAGGTACCCACATAGGGAAATGAGAAGCTGAGTTTATAAATCCAGGCAGGAATTTAATGATTAAATAAAAAGGTTTCCAGCCTTTTTCCTTTGTGCCACCTGAGACTTTCCTCCCCACCTTCTTCACTTCCATGCCTTCCATAAAAAAGGAGAAAAGGCCTCAGAAGGCCCACCTGTCTTGGAGGGACACCACTGTCCTTGGTCAGCTGGAGGACACTTAGGAACCACTGGCATAAGCTGTGAGTCCCTCCAACCCCACCAGCCACCAGCTCTAAGCTGGATGTGTTTACCTGCTTGTAAAAACTCACTCAGAACTCCCTGTGCCCCCTCATATGGACACCACACCTAAAGGAAGAGTTGGGATCACAAAGACATGGAAACTCAGGCTGTTTAGAATGTGGATTTTTGCTGAGAATCTAGGTTCGAGTCCCATCTTGGGGAGGGCTGGTTAGGAGCTGCCCTCAGCTGTGATTGGCTGTTATCACCCCCACTAAAGCTGCCTGCCTGCCATGCCAGAGGGGTAGAATGGGCACAGAGTTTATTCATGGCCACCCCCAATACCCTCCCCAGAAGGGTCTAGACCCCAGTCTGGGTGGAGTTGAAGCTTGTGGAAAAGGGAGATATTACCTCACACTGGAGATGAAAGTTTGCTCTGAGGGAGTTTAATTGCATGTCTAAAATCCAGAGAATGAAGAGTCTCAAGGCCTTTGTGCCTTCTGTGGGGCTATAGGGTTTCTTTGGTGACAGTCAGAAGGGGGTGACCTGGTCTAGCTACTGGAATATGAAGAGGAGTTGTCAAAATAACATTTCCCTCTTGGATAAGGGTGTTCTTACCTGGCAGGAGACTCATGCCAGTCAGATCAGTGTTTAGGAGAGTCTGCTCTGGGGCATTCAGTTGGTGATTAGGTTGTTTCTTTTTGATACCTCCTTTTCTTCCTTTCTATTGCCCTGCTGTCCCCACGTCAGGCCTGCGTTGTCACAGCCTCCATTTCCCTCCTGCTTCCTCTGGCCTTTCTGATCCAGTCTGTACAGAACGTTCTTCCTAAAGCTCCCCTTCTCCATGTCACTCCCCTCCCTACAAACTTGCAGTGGCACCCCTTTTCCTGCAGTCTGACCCTACACAGTGTCCCCTCAGGCTCTTCCCTGGCCATGCCATGCACATTTATCTCTGCGCATCTTTGCTCCTGCCACTCCCTCCCTTCCTTTTCTTCCACTTGAGTCCCACTTGTCCTTAGTCTCGCTGTTGCTCAGGCCACTCCAGGCCAGCGTATTCATTTGCCTCTGGATTTTCTAACATGGCATCTTCTTGAGTGGTTTTGTATGTTGGAAGTTTCTTAAGGACAGGGAGAGTATGAGTGTTAAACCTTTGTATGTGTGTGTGAGTGAGAAATTGAGTGAGAGAATAGTCCAGTATTTCTCGGATAGAGCTGTTCACGTTGTTTTTGTTGAATGAATAAATGCAGTTAGCTGCTGAGTTGAGTGGAAGAGAGGGGAAACCTTTCGACTTTAGTTTCTCCAGAAAAGCTCAGTGTGAAGTACTTGGGGGTTTCCAACCTTTTCTGTCAAAGGTAAAAAGATAGGGCATGTTTGGGGTGCTCTAGCATGGGACATTGAGCTGCTGTTCCTGATATTTATGGTGGTGAAGAATCTGTCCTGTGGACTGCTCGCATGATATACCATATAGACATGAATTGGAAAAGGGCTGTAATCTGTTTTCCTCCTACCTCACCAGACCGTTCTCTCTAACCAGCTTTGCTGCTCTCATGCAGTTTTCCTTGTTGTCCGTGCTAAATGAATCCATATGTTTTATCTCTTCTCAATCCGAGTGTAAATGAGGGAGAAAACACAATTCTGAGAACAGAAAAGAAAAATACTCCTGGGTCTGGCCCATGGATGGGACTTTTGGGGCTGGTTTTGGAAGTGGTATTTATGGGGGCATCACTGATGTGAGAGGCACAGTCAGCCCCACATTGGACCCATCAGAAAGGAAAGCTACAATCCCAGCTCTCTAAGACTTAGGTTTTTGTTCCCCATCAACCCCAGATCATGGGGGAAATGGAAAGAGGACTGGTGACCAGTTTAGGCTAGACAGTGAAAAAATATATTCTGCATCCATCCCCTTTTCCCCAAACCTCCCTTTTGTGCCCCAGTTTGATGATTAATGGACCAGCATTTCCCTTCCAAGCGGGAAGGCCACCCCTCACAGTTGCCATGGCAATGCAGACCGCTCCCC
>VBSM01001044.1:12461398-12509088 GCA_008086735.1 Cheirogaleus medius | reverse complement strand
AAAAAAAAAAAAAAAACCCCGTCTACACCTTCTCTGGTGTTTGGAGGTATACGGTGGGGAGCGTTTGACATCCATAAAGGAAGTTTCAGTAAACCTGGAAGGAATTCAGCCTCCTAGCATATGTACTTCAAAATGGAGTTTTGTGGGGATTTTCAAAATTATTTTCATTCCTCCCCACTTCTCTGTCCCAGCATCCAGGAGGACTGTGTGTTTTCATTTTATCTGTTCTTATTCCTCTTGGCCTTGCTCCGGCAACATCTGGCCTCAGCGCCCTGTCGCAAGGTGAGTCATTAAGGAGAAAAAAAAAAAACTTAAGGAAAAAAGTCTCCGGAGTTGAGAAGTAGCCTGTGTTGAACTAAGGCTGCCAGCCGAAGCTGCCGAGTTTATGGAGCATTATACGAACAGCCCCGACATTAAAGGGCCTCCTTTTTATGAATGAGTTGTGAAGAATGTAAATAAAGCAGCATCTCTCAATGGGGAAGCATTTTACATAAGCAGTACTACCCCAGCCCAAGTATTTATGGGAATTTGCTAGCACAGTCTGGCAAGGCTCACTTCCTTTGTGAACTTGCCATTGTGCTGGGGACTTTAGAGGGACAAGGAGAGTGTGCTTCAGTTCTGAGGGCAGCCCCGGCAGCCCCAGCACCCCCGCTCTGCAGGTTTCCCCAGCCTCGACTTAATGGTCAGCTCATGGCTGGAAGTGCCTGTTAGCCCTGCAAAGACAGAAAGGACAGCGTGTAGTCGACAGCTCATGGTGATTAGAAGCACAGGCTCCTAAAGCCTGCAGTCCCAAGATTCTGCAGCTCCGGAGCCCTCAGGCTGCCTAGACCTCCCCAGGACAGGGGACAGGGAGGTCCTTGATGATGAAATCCTGCCTGGTTTTATAGGCGGCACCTAACTGGTGTAAAATGGACTGGTTTGAATTTCAGCTTCTTTATGTTTCCCCTGCCCACCTCCTGGTACTGCCACTAATGAGCAGTAAAATGGCTAAAAGGGAGGAGGAGGAAGAGTAGCAGCAGCAAGGCTGCAGGCGGTCTGACAAGCGCCCTTCTTTCCACTGAGTCACCAGCCCAGCCAGTGGGAATGTTGGTATCCTACCCTAGATGACTTGTTCTGAAAACTGGGGACCAGAGTACTGTGGGTTTAGGGAGCAGGTCCCAGGGCTCAGTCATGCCTAGGACTTAGTTATGCCCAGGGTCAGGGGATGGGGAGGACAGGGGAATCATCAGATTCTATTTTTCCCAGTGGGAAACACCTGCAAAGATGGTTGTTCACCTGACTCAGTGTTTGTCCCGCTCACAAAAAAATAGCATTGTGTTTGAGATCTTCTGCAGGCCCAATCCACCAGGGATAAAAAATGAGTTTGTCTCTCAGCCTCGCTGATTTGAATTGGGAACTTATTTCCGAGCACCCTGACCAAGTTACCTGCATAGAAAAACGATAGTGAATTTTCTTAGTTGACAGTATCAATGCCAGACAGGAACTTGGGTCTCAATATTTTTCTTGCATCAGTTCCTTTTCCACTGGGGTTTGGAGAGGAGAGGTGCTTTGACCCCCTCTCGTTGGGTAAGGAGGTGGGACCTGTCCTTCTGCCTTTCTCATGACCCCAGCCATCTCACCTGAAGTGGGGCTGACTGCTCCTACTTTCATTCCGTCTGCCGTGCCTTTTTGGGATTCCTAGCCTTGGTCCATGCAGCTTTTTCAGTTTCTTGCCTATAGAGGAGAGGGGTAGCCCACACTTATCACCATTCTCCTACCTGCACAAAATGTTTGGGGATCATTCAGTTTGTTAATTACATTGTCATGTGACCAGGTAGTTTAGAGGTGAATTTACTGGTTTTTAGAAGACCTTTGTAGAAATCATGGGAAAGGTATTATTAGGGTGTGACCTGATGCCAGGAGATCCTGACAAGTATGCCACAAGAAAGGATGGCATCCACGTTTCCACTGTAGTCAGAACCAGCAGGATCCTCCTTAGTCGTTAAGGTGTCTCTTTGTTCCTGGAGGGGCTTAGACAGTTTGGACAGAATGTAGAAAAGAATTCTAAAAATGATTGACTGTAAGATGGTCTTCAGAGAAAATTGAAAGGATTCAGATTTTTTGGCCCAAAGAGAGGCAGCCAAGGGGCAGTTAACATGTCTCCACATATTAAGGTGACTGTTAGAGTGTGATTGCAGTCTGGGCTGGAGGAAGGGGATTGCATCTGAGGCAAGAGATATGGACAGACACGTGGGGGAAGTTTACCCTTTTCTGGATTTACTGTGAGGTCAGGACAACATATCTTTGAAGCCACCACCCTTTCCTAGGATGTAAATGTGTTTGTTTCAAAAGTGCAGAAACAATTTTTAAAATTATGTTCCCTGGCCAGCCCACAGATGCAGTTTAATTGGAGTGCATCTTCAATTCCTTAGCGGCGAAAAATCAGGAAAAACTAATAATGTGTTGTAATGCCAATAATTCAAACAACACAGAAAAATAAAATTGAATGTGCAGGTTATCAGGCTGGCATGGAGAAGCACCGTTGTAGCTCCCTGTACCCTCAAACTCGTGGGCTCAGACAAACGTGTAAGTTACCTCACATGTTGGTTGGTCTGTGACCCAGCAGCTGTCCTGTGAGGCCCTAGATAGAGGCAGCGTGTTGCAGTGCGGGATGTGTGGGCTTTGGGATGGATGTGGATGCCTGCCTCTGCCCTCACTCCCAGCAGGATTGTGGCAACTTTTATCTCTCTGTGCTCGGTTCTCCTTCTAAGGATGAGATGATAACAACTACCTTCTAGGCCTGTGAGGATAAAAGAGATAGTGAATGCAGTATGCTTAGGGGGGTGCCGGGTGCATAGTGAGTGTGTGACAAACATTGGCCATCCTGTTCTAATAGAAGTCTCTTCGCCAAATCGGAAATTCCCTACCTTGCACCCTTAGGGGGTTCGAGGCAGATATTGCTAACTCTGATTCTTTGCTGCTGATTGCACCTTAATATCTGTGGCATGCTTTGTCTTGATACAAGTGTGCCCAGTACTACACTCACTTGCTTAATGGTTTGGGGATAACAAGTAGAATATTTTCCTGAGGTAGCTGGGAAATTTGGGAGAGAAAAGAAAGAGGATGGTAATGGAGGGAGGGTTGTGCTGTGTAAATACAAGAGGTTTCCTAAAGTAACCCCATTGAACTGTGAGGCACAGTGGACTCCTGGGGATATGGGAGGGGAGAGTTTGGGGGTCAGAGGGCGCTTGTCCTGGGCTCCAAGTGGTGCTATTGGTCTAGAAATGTTATATGGGGTGGGGCAGATGGGCAGCCACATCTTTGTTTATTCAACAAGCTCTTAAGTCCTATGGGTGGGGGAGATGCACTTCTCTGCCCACGAGCTTGCATCCTGTTGGCAGTGGCACTAGGCACTTAGTTACATGAGAGAGATTTGAGTAGGGTGCCCACAACTCTGGTAGGGTCTGCCTCGTGATTCTGCTCCTGCTAGTGGAGTGTTGGGGAGGCTGGGAGCAGAGCTCCATTTTGGCCTGGCTGGTTAGTTTCATCTGAAAAGCAAGCCATCTTAGCAATTTAAGTTGTTGGTTCCTGGGGTGTCCTGGTGGTTGAACCAACACACATCCTTTGCCCTTCTTGGGCAGGTGCTCGGAGCAAGTTAGTGCATTGCTGGCATGTTTTTTTGAAGAATGGTGCATCAGTAAAATGAAGATTCTCCCTGATTCTGCTGAGGGCCTCTTGCTGAGCTTTGGGGCACCCCATCCCGTTTGTTCTGTTTTATTTCACCCATGTGATTAACTGCTCAGAGAAAAATGGGTCCTGGCCCAACCTGGGCAATGTGGCACATGTGTGGGAGGGTCTGAGGGAGCCTTAGCCCAGAGCTCGGGTTCCCCCAGCCTGGAGTAATCCGACATGGAGCCGAGAGGGGTGAGTCTCGGAAAGTTGCATTTGTCTCCTGCTTTTTAAGACTTCAGCTTTTGTCTGTCACCCCTTCTTGCATCCAAACATTTATGAAACGAATTTCTCAGAGTGCTGCTCACTCACTACTGGGCTTTCATTCCCAAGGTACACCTAGCATGAAGTAGGCTCTCAGTAAGTGTTTGAATGAAGGCTTGGCTTAGATATGCCCTCTGAGAAGCTGCCTTGTAGGGGATCTCTCAGCCAAACTCTGAGCATGCTAGTATCCATCCTAGCCCTTGTCATACTGTCTTGTCCTGTCTTCCTACCAGCTTGTGCTCCAGTTTCTTACTCTTTTGCATTTTTTCCCCCAGTACTTAGCCTGGTACATGTAGGGGAAAGGGAAAAAGAATGAGCTTGTGCTGGGTGTGGTGGTGTGCACCTGCAGTCCCAGCTACTAAGGAGGCTGAGGTGGGAGGATCGCTTGAGCCCTGGAGATTGAGGGCGTAGTGTGCTATAATTGTGCCACTGCACTACAGCTTGGGCAACGAGCTGCCTTTAAATACAAAGTTTTGTATTTACCTGCCTTTAAATACAAATTTTTTTTTTAAAAAATGAGCTTGTATTGAGCACCTGCTATATTCCGGATACTCTGCTAGGTACTTCACACACACATTTTTTATTAAACTGATCCTCACAACAATTTTGCTGTGGAGACAAGGAAACCAAGGCTCAGAGTTCAAGCCGTTGACGGAGCCCACTTAGGATTAGCAGTGGCGTGAAGTGGCTTCCAGCCCTGCATAGGTCTCACCTCTGCTGTGTGGGGCCATGGCAGGGGGCCAGCAAATGTTGGCTGAACGGGCAAAGGTCAGAAGAGGCGCTGTGTGCCTGAGAGTGAGCAGCAGGTCCTCTGGCTTAGCCGGGCGGGTACCTGTGGATGCACGTCTGCCCCATGCACACGGGAGCTGTGCGCTTCCCCGGGAAGAAGCCCGGGGAAGGCAGATCCCTGGAGTAGGGACGTGTACCTTTAAAGAAAGCCTCTAAGGACTAGTTTTGTATTGCACATGATTACCTTCTAATTTGTCAGGTTAGAGTTTCTTAAAGCAGAACACTGGTATGGCTTAAAATACCATGCTCTCTGCCCACCATCCTTGCTCAGGGATCTGTGTGTTTTATAGCAACTTTTAAATCCAAAGGGTGTGTTGTCTTGTCTCTCACCCTCAGCCTCTATCTGTAGGAAGGGCCTTGCCTCAAGTCTAGGGTGTTGGCAGTTTCTAACTATGTGGGATTCTACCAACTCTACTGTTACTATAGGCCTGTACTTAGTTGAATTTCTAATATAAAATGGAGGAGGCCACTTTATAGTCTAAAACTCCCCTCCCTCCCCACTGGGATTTAAGTTCCTTTACAGTTACAGGAGATGGGATGTCTGACTTTGGCTCCAGAGCTGGTAGTAAGCAGAGGCTCTGGACCCTTGGGTGCAGTCCCGGACCTGTATGTCTGGACTCCCTTGCTGGGATGGCCAGTGGACAGGAGTTGCCATAGGTGGGACCTGGCTGCAGGGCTGGGCTGGCTGATGCACCGTGCCCTGCCTGCGTGGGCTGAGTGTGAACCTTTCCTGCCTCCTGGTCTCCCAGGAACCCCCAGTGTGCAGTGTGAGGAACAGGTGGCCTCACAGGCCATAGGTAAGATCATTGCCTCCAGGGGGCTCTCCTGGCTCTTTAGATGGCCACCAGACCTGAGGGCGATCTAAAAAGAAGCCTGTGTCCAGATGAGTTAGGCCAGTTCCCTTAGGTTGTGCACCATGCTTTCTGCCCAGGTGTTTTAGGCTCTCAGCCTAGCTACAGGATGAATTGAGTGCCTGTAGCAAGTGAGGCTGACTGGGCACCAAGGAGGTGGGGTTGCCTCTCTTCAGCGTAGTACCAGGGTTGGAACTTCCTGCCACAGAGCTGAGGCTTCTGCTCTGTGTGGCTGCGTGCACTGAAGCCTCAGTCCAATGGCAAGAATAGGCAGAACAGACACCGTCTGTCCCCATCCCCGGGGTCTAGCTCTGCCCTTAGAATCTGAGCAGCTCTCCTTTCACCTTAGAGTTGAGTGCTTCTTACAGCACAGAGCTGATGTTCAGGGTCTGTTGGGATACACTTCCTGCCCCTGCCTTCTTGCTCTGTTGTAAACCGAGCCCCCTACAATTCACCCCTCACTCAGTCCTGCAAGGGAGAAGAAGCATTGCGATTATCGTCATCTTTCCTTAGGGTGGACACTTGAGTGTTCTCAGTGGAAGAGAAGCAGAGCAGGGTTCGGGCACAGGCTCGGTTTGCAGCGGCAGAAGGAAGCTTTCTGGGCTCCTGCTGTAGGGAATCGCCAGGCCAAGGCTGAGCTCCTCTGTCAGGTCTGGGGGAAGGGAGGGACATTGGCCTGCCCCGTTCCTGCACTCTGCTAGGCTCCTGCACAGTGACAACACTTCACCACCACTCTTAAGTACGGTTCCTTTGGTATATCCATTTTAGATGAGGAAGCTGAAGTTTAGAGAAGTTAAATAAGTTGCTCATGAGGGGGCAGAGCTGGCATTTAAATCCAGGTCTGCCTGACTCAAAGCTTGAGTTCTTTCTACTTTACCAGCTCTTCAAGAGATTCTGTAGATACCAGTCATGTCTTTACCTGGCTTTACTGGAAGGATTGCAGCAGCTTCACCTTCTGTGTCTCTCTGTAAAGTAACAGCAACTACATTTAAATGAAAGGGAGTCTGCCTTTGTGCTCTTACCACTTTTCTTCTCTGATAAAAGATTCAGGAAACTCAGTGCTCATGACAAGTCTTACTCCTGTCATGGGAGGGAGAGGTTATTCCAAGAGAATGCAAAGGAGGACAGTGCTTAACTCAGTTCCAGTTGTGTGGCTTCAGCCGAAATTAGGGGGAGGTGGTTTGGGGCAGCATCCCTCCCGGCCCTCACCTAGGTGACCACTGGTCTGCCCTTATCTGAGACCCCCCCCCCCCAATACTTCCCTCCCAATAAAAATGAATCAGAAATGCCTGAAAAGCCAAGTTTAAAGTGCAGTTGGTAAGAGAGGATTTAGGAAGGGCAGTGGGGCAGGGCCCTGCGACCCGAAACCCTGAGGATGGTGGTGCGGGGTGCAGCCCAGAGCGGGGTGGGGTCAGTGAGGGCAGAACGGTGGCCAGGGCTGAGGCCCTTTTCCTGCCCCGGGGGCAGCCTCTGCTTGTGGAAGTGGTCTGGGCTCTGACCTGCCCTTGCAGCCCCCCATGCCCCTGATTTCCCCTCAGTGGTGCCAGCAACCTGTGCTCCTCCAGGCCTCTGGCCCTGCCTTGCTGAGCCGTCAGCTGGGCACACAGCACCTCAGGTGTGCCCTGCTCGCCTGGTGGTGCTGCTGCCGCTCGAGGGCAAGAGACAGGACATCTCTCCTTTCTGCCTCCGTGGAGATGACTTCTCCCAGCCCTGGGCAGGCTCGGGCAGCAATGAGGCCCAGACCCCACCATGACACTTCATTGGGGCCTGGTCTCCTCCTCTATTTTGACACGCTGATGCACCCAAGAGGCAGAGATGGCCTGCTTGCTGTTTTTAGAGTACATTTGTGAGGATTTTGGATTCAACCTGTGGTTCTCTGGTCTTTGGCCTGGGGGTCTGTCGGCCAGCCACTATCCTTCAAGACAGCTCTGTCGCTGGGGACAGTCAGACTGATTTTCTTTAGTGAGAGCTTGCTTTACACAGTCTAGGTGAGAGGTAATGTGTGTGTCCGCCCCCCCCCGGGGTGAGGGGGTCCCTCCTAGGAATGGCTTCCCGGAGAGGAGCGGTAGTGCTGAGCAAACCCAGTGCATGGTGTCCCCTGGCAGTGGTGGAAAGTTCCTGGGTAAGCTAGTACATAAGTGGGAGGGACAGCAGGAGGATTGGCAGGGCAGGAAGGGGAGCCAAGCCTGCTCTCCTGGGATCTTCTTTTCCCAACCAACCCAGCTGGGCCACCCCCTGCAGGTTGGAGGGGCCCTGGCAGGCTGGGAGCCCCTCCACCCAGCCCCACCCGAGGGAAAAGCTGCAGCCAGCTCCTCACTCTGGCTTTAAAGCATGACTCACACATGCTCTCCCCAGATTGCAGCGCTGAGACCCCAGCCCCTCCTCGGGATTCCAAGTGGCTGAGTGACTTCGCAGCCGCCTGAGGCACCACAGGAAAGCTAAGAGTTGTTTTGCAATGTGCTTTTGATGGCCTTGGGTGTTTTTAGCGGGTGACGGGATTTGGCAGATTCAAGGGAGGTTAGCAGGAGGCTCTTAAGCTTGATTTGGAAATGTGACTCGCACCCTGTGATTCAGAGGCTTCGCAGGATCTGTGCCCACCCCTCGGGAGGCAGTGGGTGTCCCTAAGGGACTGGAAAGCTGAATGGGAGGTTAAAGAGCGAGATAGTCTACAGGGAACAAACTCTCAGGTTCTGGGGACAGACTCTTGAATGTGGAAGGTGTGTCATCAAGGCCTCCACTCTCCTTCCCACCTCTCCCTGCTTGAGACCTTTGTGTGTTGAGAGGGTGACTCTGAATGGGGCAGGTGTCCTAGGACCCAGGGACCATCCGCCCATGCAGCCAGCCCCCCAGCAAGCTGTGGGGGAGTGGTCATCCCCTGCTATGAATGCTTCTACTAACCAGGCCTGAAAGAACCTCCCTGTACTCCCTCTTTCCTATCCACCCCCTCCTTGCTCTGTACTTGGTGTCCTTGTCCTCAAAGGCCACAAGCCCAGGTGATCTCAGCCTTGGCCCCCGGCCATTTGTAGGCCCAGCCCCTCTGGTAACTTGGGGCCTGTCAAGGGGCTTCAGCCTCTGCCCAGCTGCATGGTCTGTCCACTCATCCTCATTTCCAGGCCCCTTGGGAGTGGGGGAGGGCCGGGCCTGGGCTTTCCTAGGAAGTACAGATATGCCTTTGCTGCTTCTCTGCTTGCGCCTCCACCCCCAGCACAGGGGAATCCTGGGTTTGAGCAAAGGGCCTGTGGGTTATAAGCAATGGGATGCTTTTGAGAGTAAAAGGAGGCATTGGCACAAAGCATGCTGAGCAGACAGGGACCGGTGGTCACCCTGATTAGAAGCAGGAACAGTCTTATGGAGCCTAGCAGATGCCTGGGATTTTTTAGGAGCTCTCCGTCTGTGCTTCAGGAATGCATGGATTTGCCTTCTGTGACTCTGTCTTGCCTGGGGCCGGGTCTCTGGGCAGTGGCAGGTCCCTGCACGCACGTGGCCATTGCAAAGCCTGGCACACTGCCTCTCCTTTCCAGTTTTCCGAGTCCTGTCTCAGGGCTGAGGGCTGCTCACACTACCCTCCGTCTGGTTTTTCGAGTACTCTTTCTTGACTAATGCAGCATGTCTCTGGAGAAAGCATGCCCAGTGATCCCAGGCACTGACCCAAAGGCCACAGGAGCTAGCTAGGAAGGACTCAGGGATCCCTGGG
Organism: Cheirogaleus medius; assembly: GCA_008086735.1. Classification (NCBI taxonomy): domain Eukaryota; kingdom Metazoa; phylum Chordata; class Mammalia; order Primates; family Cheirogaleidae; genus Cheirogaleus; species Cheirogaleus medius. Next base: position 12,499,782 of record VBSM01001044.1, on the reverse strand, counting down.
AGCCCTCAGGCTTGGGACTTTCAGGGTTAAATCCTGGCCCAGCAGGGACTGCTTCCAGCCTCTCTGTGGAGTGAGTGTGAATAACAATAGCAGTGGGGAAATTAAGCTGAAAAGCCTGGGCCTGCTGGGTGGGGAGGGGTCACAGGGGTGCCTGGTGAGGGGCAGAGCTTTGTCTGGCACCTTACTTGGCAGCTCCTGTGCTTTGGATTGAGGAGTAGGTAGGAAACAGCTCAGCAGTCTCTGAGTGTCAGTAGTCTCGGCCTCCCCCACCCCCTCAGTTCTTGGTTCCCAGTGCACAGTCAGCTCTGGCCTCCTGCACTCAGAACTGGGGTCCAGGCTGTCCCAGGTGGATGCTGGGGGACTTTTGCCAAGCCAAGTAAAGTTAGGGGATGATGCTTGGTCATGAGTGTTTTCTGTCAGGGGCTCCAGGGTTCCTGAGGCTCTCCCCACCTCCCTCCACCCTGCTCTCTGCTTGGCATGGTGCCTGCCAAGAGGGAGAACTAAGGAACAGGGCAGCCCATTTGTCACCTGTGTTAATTTTTCTCTTTGATACTTTCTTTTCCCAACTCTATGTGGGTGACGGGAGTTTAAATCTGTATTACGGGGTCCAATGTGCAGTCCCTGAGTTTCCTGCACCCCCAGGAGTATGCTGACCCCAGCCTTCCTGACACCTTTCCCCCAGGTACTGGCACTCTTTGAGCTGCCCTTCCTGGCATTTGAACCAAAGTGGGCCTGGCTCCTAGGGCTGCCTGAGATCTCCCTGTCCATGAGCTCCTCAAAGCAAGACCCTTCATAGGGACAGGGCTTTTCCAGCAAGATCCAGGTCATGGCTGTCCTGCTTTGTGTGCCAGGTAGGGAGTCCTCAGAGGCTGGATTTTGCCTCTTTCCAGCCCAGCAGGCAGGTTCCTCATCTCAGTTCCTCAACATCCATCTCCTTATCCTCTTGTGGCCAATCTCGGAAGGCCCCGTGTTGGGGGAGGAGGTTGGTGATACTTTGGTAATACTTTGAAGGAATAGATGGGCTCCTGCCACCCACTCCCCAATCCTGGCTCAGCGTCTTCAGAGATTCCCCCTGTCCTGTGATGAGTACCTAGTAGGATATAGAGCTTTTCTACCAGCTCCTGTCCCCTGACCCTGGGGTCTGCATTGTGCCTAGACTCTCCAGGGGCTTGGTTCAGAGAGACCATAGGCTCAAAGGAGAGAGAAGAGAAGGAACTGGTCCTTGCACAGATGGTGGTAGCCCGATTCCACTGGCCCATCACATTCTGGAAGGGGGGTCCTGGGAAAATCCATATTGGAGTTGGGGTAGGGATAGGCCAGAGTTCCTGCCGGTGGGGCTGAGGGGTGCTACAGTGGGGGAGAAAGCAAGCAGGGAGGGCTCCTCTTATTGCCTGCCTTCTGCCCTGCAGATTGGAAGTACTCCATGACACACACTCGGAGGAAGTCCCTTCCCATGCTGAGTTCAGGCCCCACTGGCCGCCGAGAGCCCCTGCAGATGGAAGACAGCAACATGGAGCAAGGGGCTGAGGGTGTGGAGCCAGGCATGCCTGAGAGCCCGGGGCACCTTGCAGGGCGCCGCAAGAACTACCCATTGCGTAAGCGCCCACTGGTTCCTGAGAAGCCCAAGGCCTGCAAAGTGCTGCTGACCCGCCTAGAGAATGTGGCTGGTCCCCAGAGTGCAGATGAGGCTGATGAGCTGCCCCCTGACCTGCCTAAGCCCCCCAGCCCAACCCCATCCAGTGAGGACCCTGGCCTCGCCCAGCCCCGCAAGCGGCGCCTGGCTTCCCTCAATGCCGAGGCCGTCAACAACCTGCTGCTGGAGCGGGAGGACGCCAGCAGCCTGGTAGGCACCCGCCGCGGTCGAGGGGGAGACCCCCACCGCAGCCGGGACCGTGACCGGGCCACTGGGGGCTGGTCTAACTCCAAGAAGCGGCCCCGGCTGGCGGACCTTGGAGGAGGAAGTCGGGACTTGTCCCCAGAGGCAGCACCGGATGAAGGTGCCCGCCGAGATGGAGACCCGGCTCCCAAGAGACTGGCTAGCCTGAATGCAGCCGCCTTCCTAAAGCTGAGCCAGGAGCGGGAGCTACCCCTGCGGCCGCCTCGTGCCCACGCAGAAGCAGATGGGCGCTCCACTGAGCCCCTGGCACCCAAGGCCCTGAGGCCAAAGTGGGCCAAAGTGAATAGCAAGAACTATCTCAAGGCCCGGCAGGGGACTGGCTCTGGGGAGGCTGCAGGGCCACCTGGCTGGCAAAGGCGCCCTGATGAGCCATGGCCATCTGCCACACCTCGTGGGTCATCCGGCCAGCCACCTTACCAACCCCTGAGCAAGGGCCTGGAGAGCCCCTTGCGGCTGCGCCCCCACCTACCCCTACTGATGGGTGGGCAAGCAGCCCTGAAGCCAGAGCCTGGGCGCCCAGGCGAGGAGTCACCTGCCCCCAAGCAGGAACTGCATCAGCCTTCTTTCCCCACACCTCAGTTGTCCCCACTGCCCATGCCTGGCAACCCTGCCGACTACAGTGGCCTGTGTGTGAGGCCTGAGCTCCCTGCAGGCAACTTTTACCTGTACTGTGGGCAAGATGGGCTGCAATGTGGGGGCTACTCCCCCTGCCCCATGCTCCCGGAGGGCAAGCTGTCCCCAATAGCTGCACCTAACGAGGGGCTCCTCCTGGCCCCGAGCTCAGTGCCCTCAGGCACCCCTTTTCAGCACCCTCCCTGGGGCTCCTCTCGCTACTGCTCTAGCGAGGACACTGGAGTGAATGGCTACAGCATCTGTGGAGTGTTGCCCCTGTCCCTCACCCACGTTGGAACTACCTGTGGTGGCTGCCCCTACAAAATGCCTTTTGCAGCAGGTAAGCCTTCCTGGGAGTGGGATATCCTGAGAAGACTTTGAGATGTGGCATGCTGGGAGGGTGGGCCGTGGTTCTGGGCAGGAGCCCCCCTGAGGGTCTAGCTGCTACCTGGAAGGTAGGGGGCTTTGAGAATGTAGAACTCCCCTGATCTTCCCCACTCCTAGGAACATTCCCAGGAAGGGGGCCCCATATTTAGTTCTTAACAGGGCTTTGCCCAGGCTGTTAGGGAGATTTCTTGGCCTGGCATGAGGATAGCATTGTGATGGTGGAGGGCACAGGAGGGCCTCCCCTCCCTCCTCATTAGGATACCCATTCATTCTTAGACTCTTAGTGGCAAGTTAGGTATTGAAATGAGGGCTTTTACCAAGTTGTTCTCATACTCCTTCTGCCCTCCTCGAGGAAAGCTAGAATGTCTTACTTTCCAGAAGCCAATACCATCTCCATTCAGGCAGAGTTCAGCATTCATGGGAAGGGTGATAGGTCCCAGGCTCAGGAGGCAAGCAGTAGGGTAGCTTTGTCCTGGCTCTACAGGCCTTGAAAGAGAAGAGGTACCCAGACTTAGCATCACCTTGCTAGATGTGGGCACACCCTGAGAACACACAGGCCAAGTTCACTGGTACAGATGGGATGGTTGTCAAGGCCCGTAGCCTTGGTGTCTGCCTTCCTAGCAAGACCCAGACACCTAAGAAGCTCTTGTTCCAGCTAATAGGACAGCCCCAGAGTCATTTCTCTTCCCCTAGACTGGTTATAGGGGTATTCTCAACTCCCTCTCCAGGACCCCATCCCAGCTCCTGGGTGGAAATGAAATGACCAGAGTGACCCTGGCCAGCAGTTCTGCCCTGTTGCTGGGGAGGTGAGGGCTGGGCCTTCCCAGGGCTCTCGGCTCCCCCACCTCTCTTACAGGGGTCTATAAAACAACTTTATAGACCAGTTGGCTCTGGACAAACTGGTTGTTTCAGGTTCTAGCATGAGTTAGAACTCTAAGAAATGAGAAAAGGCTTTTTCTTGGGCTTTTCCTTCTCCTTTATACCACTCCTCAAGTCCAGACCCTAACTCCCTCGGCCTAATAATGACACCAGTAAATGCCATGTGCCAGTGACTGTTCTAATGCTTTACGTATGGGAGGCTGCTTGGCATGTAATTGAGCACAGACTAGAGCCAGACAGCCTGGAGTGAAATGTTCTTCTCCACTTCCTTAGACACACGACTGCGGGACACAAGTCAGTATAACTTGCTCTGTCTCAGTTTCCTTAACTGTAAAATGGGGGTAGTGGTACCTACCTCATAGGGTTGTTATAAGGATGAAATGAGTTATGTTCATAAGAAAAACAGCCAGTTCTGAACATGTGTGGTATTTGTAACTACTATTTATATTGCGCTGAAGGGCAAAGTGACTTGCCTGAGGTCACACAGCTAGTAAGTGGCAGGTCCCAGGCTGTCTGACTCCAGAAACCCTACTCCTAAGCACTGTGGAAGCCTTAGAGAAGTTTACATCACAGCTAAAGATGTTTCTACTACCTCTTTTTCTTGAAGGCTAGAAGGGGAGGTAGAAATATCTGCTAGTCAATCTCCAAGATTGGGAACTGCCCCACTCCTTGGATAATCACTAACAGTCCACCATGAAGCCTCTGATCCCACCTGCCATCTCAGTGGCCTTGGAGTGCACACTTAGAATTAAGACAGGAGCAGGCTTTGAAAGCAGGTGGTTGAGGGAGTTACTGCTTGTCCTGTCCTGACCCACTGTCTCCTTTCCTAGAAGGCTGCAGGTCCCTAGGCCAGCTGGAATTTCCTCTCCCAGAAGCTGGACACCCTGCCTCACCCGCCCACCCCCTCTTGGGATGCCCTGTACCCAGCGTGCCACCTGCAGCAGAGCCTGTCCCCCATCTTCAGACACCCACCTCGGAGCCTCAAACAGTAGCCCGTGCGTGCCCTCAGAGCGCCAAGCCTCCCAGCGGGTCCAAGTCAGGTCTGCGCACGGGCGCCGGCTGCAGGCACACTGCAAGGAGCAAGGCTGCCCGCAGGCCCAGCCACCCCAAACAGCCACGTGTCCAGCGCCCACGCCCTCGCCGCCGCCGCCGTCGCCGCACTAATGGCTGGGTGCCTGTTGGGGCTGCCTGTGAGAAGGCCGTGTATGTCTTGGTGAGTGCCAGCTCTTAGCTGTTGGATAGAGGGAGGGTGGCAGTGGAGACACGGGAACTGCAGTGAGGGTGGGTCTCAGGAACCCCTGGCTCTCTGGCTACTCTGAGAGGTGACAAGGCTCCAGGTTCGCTTGTGCCCTAGGAGCCAGTCATGTTGGCCCGCCTGCTCCCCACTCCCTACTGATCCTACTAGATGCCTGGTGAGAGCAGGGGACACACAGACACAGCTGGTGGCTGCCATATCTGTGACTGACTTGGGGCAGCCATCTCAGTGTCTTCCCCTTTCATGCCTGCTCACTGTCCTTCCATCCTGGATCGTGAAGCGAAGGACTTTCATGAAGGTTTTTGGATAAGTTTGTATAGGGGAAGTTGGGATGTGCAGAGAAAATGAGCGATACAGAGACTGTCTGGGATGATGAAAGAGTGTCAGCTGCAATTGATCGAGCACCTCTTAGATGTCAGAACTGAGCTAAGCACTTTGCATGCATCATCCCCTTTAATCTTCACCCTACCCTAGCCTCTGTGGTATGTCATGTTCCTATAATTATCCCCATTTTACAGATGAGGAAGCAAGGCTTAGCCGTAGATTAAATAACTTGCCCAAGGCTATGCCACTTATGATGGTGGTTTAAGGGTTCAGACCCAGACTGTCCCAGTGGGAAGCTTGAGCACTTACCCAGTGCTGGGGGGTTGGAGTGGGAGGGTCAGCTGCAGGGTGTGGTGGTCAGAGCTCAGCCACAGAAGCTTCAAGCCAATTTCCCACCCCTGTTCCCATCTCCCACCCTTTCTCCAACCATGGGAATCCCTCACCCCCATCCTGTCCCTGAAAGCCAGGCTCAGGGAGAAGAGTCCAGCATGCAGGCATGCTTAGTGGTTTGACTACCCTGAGGAGGTCATAGAGACAACATCGTTCTCCCCTCCCTCCATCCTCATTCTGAGTGTGGCCCTGCAAGCTTTTTTGTATCATTGGTTTCTTGCCTAGGATGAGCCGGAACCAGCCATCCGAAAGAGCTACCAGGCGGTAGAGCGACATGGAGAGACAATCCGAGTCCGGGACACTGTCCTCCTCAAGTCAGGCCCGCGAAAGACATCCACACCTTATGTGGCCAAGATCTCTGCCCTCTGGGAGAACCCTGAGTCAGGTACCTCTCTTTCTGACTGGGGACCGAAGGGGCCGCTGCTTTTGGCAGGACTATAGGCCCTAGAAAAGCCCCTGCCTGGAGTTTGACCTGGCATGAGTCTCCCCATGTTCCTGGCACAGAGCATGCCTCCGCTCAGCTGGGGTCTTTCTGCTGCTGAGGGCTGCGGACAGCCTTGTGGCTTGGGTTGGATTGGCTCATTAACTTTTCCAGCTAGCAGGGCCTGGGCACCTGTCCCCCCACCTCACCTGTCAGTGCCTTCTCCCCCTTCTCCCTCCATGCCTAACAGCATTCCAGGCCACCGAATGCTTGGCCTGGGGCAGGAGACTTGGGTGGACGGAGCCTGCAGGATTGGCCCAGGCATTCAGGTTGGATGAGCCTCCAGGGCAGGCGGCCAGGCTGTCTGCCTGTCTGAGTAACTTGGATTGCCAGCTCAAACCATGACCACTTATGTTGTCCCCTCAGGAGAGCTGATGATGAGCCTCCTGTGGTATTACAGACCTGAGCACTTACAGGGAGGTCGCAGTCCCAGCATGCACGAGGTGAGCTGCCTTGCAAATAGGGCCGGGGTGGCAGAGGGAGAGGTGGTGGTATGGGGAGGGCAGCCATGGGCAGTCAGGTCCCTGGGTTCGTCACCTTGGACTCGAGAGAACTTACGGAAGGGCCTGGGGTTTAGCCTTTTTTTCTGACATTGCCCCAGTTCATGTTTCAAAGGGAAACTGGGGCATTAAGCTTTTGTCTTAAAAAGGAAACAAAAAGGGAGCCCTTGAGGGCAGGGGGTGCCAGAATGAGAGAAGTAGGAGAGGTGAGGTGGAGCTGCACACCTGGCCCCCTTTGGGGGTGTCTGCATGATGAGGGGGAGAAAAGACTCCTCACACCCTAGGCTCTGCACTAAGCCATGTGCTGAGAGAGGTAGCTGCCATCTGGGTGTGGTCTGGGCTCACCTTTTATTTCGTTTCCCCTTGCAGGGACTTTTCATCTAACTGGGAAGATAGGTACCAATTCCCCTCCCCTCCTCCCCTGGGCAGGGGTAGGGGTTCAGGAGGTCAGTGACAGTCAGGGGGCTGCTCCTGAGAAGGACAGGACCTAGGAGATACATAGGGGGAATGCCTGGGAGCAGTAGGTGAGGCGTCTGTACTTAGGCTGAATTTCCAGGGAAGCTCCGTGGCTTTCTGGGGTCACTAGCTGAAGTCATCTCAGGTCAGCAGTCCCAGCAGAGGGGTTAATGTCTGTCTCGCTCCAGGAGTTAGGTGCTTTCCAGCCCTGGTAACCAAACTCCACCTGCCTCCCCTTGAGCCTTTGCAGAATGAAGTCTTTGCGTCGCGGCATCAGGACCAGAACAGTGTGGCCTGCATTGAGGAGAAGTGCTATGTGCTGACCTTCGCTGAGTACTGCAGGTGCGTCTACCCTGCACCCTCTGGCTGGCCTTTGCCCTCAATTTCCCCAGGGCTGTTTGGGGGCTGCTAGGATTCCCCAAGGGGACCTCATTCTGCTCTGGGCCTTATCTCACTCACTGGGCCTAATCTCCTAGAACTTTTCTTCTTTATGGCCTGCCTCCACCATCTGATTTTTTTAGAAGAAAGAAGAAAAATTGTTGCCCCACTGAGGTAGAATGGTTGGAGCAGAATTGGGGGGTGACAGTACTGCTCTTGGAGAAAATCTGGGAGAATTGGCAAGTGATTGGAGCGAGGCCTTGGCGGGTGTGTTCCTCAGTGACAGAGAAGAGGGACTGGCGGTTGGCAGAGCGGGCATAGCCCCCGTGACAGTGACGGGGCGGAGGCAACACCACCCCTTGGAGGGCGGGGGTGTATCCCAGCTCTCTGGGCAGGACACGGAGGGAATTGGTCTTCCTGCAAAGGTGGCTGGGGTAAAGACAACGAATGGTGTGTCACTGCAGATTCTGTGCCATGGCCAAGCGCCGAGGTGAGGGCCTCCCCAGCCGGAAGACAGCACTGGTGCCCCCCTCTGCAGACTACTCCACCCCGCCACACCGCACAGTGCCGGAGGACACAGACCCTGAGCTGGTGTTCCTTTGCCGCCATGTGTATGACTTCCGCCATGGCCGCATCCTCAAGAACCCTCAGTAGCCTCCTCACGCCCACACTGGGGCTCCCCACGGGCAGGTGGGGCTTGGGGCAGGGGGCACTGCTTGAAGCACAGCACTTGGTTAAGGGGCCACAGGAGCCTGTGGTTGCTGGCCTGTGGTTCTCTTGGGGGTGGGAAGGTCAGGGGCCCCTACAGGTTCTGGGCCCTATGGGAGGGAAGGGGAGGCCGGTGTATAAGAAAAGCATCAGAGCCCTCAGCTTGGCTTGGGGTACCTGTCTGCGGTGCCCTGGTGGAGACTCAAAGAAGCAGTCTTCCCCAACGCTGGGCCAAGCCTGAGGGACATGGGGCCCTTGGAGGGGAGGGGGTAGAAGGAGGGGCAAGATCCTTCAGGAACCAGGCCCAACAGGCCCTCTGGAGCCTCCCCCAAGCCCTCTAAGGGGGAATGGGAGCCAGCTTTACCTCACCCACTGTGACCCGCTGCTTCCCCTCAGCCTGGGACCAGGCTCTCCCGCATTCTAGCACAGCTCTGAGCTTGTTCCTTTGAGGCATAGAGAGCCAGAGTCTGGCTTCCAGAGCATAGACTTCCTCTTCCTGGACTCGAGGCCTTTCTCTGGCTTTCCTCCTTTGCCCCTGCAGTAGCCACTGGTGCTGGGACAAGTTGACCCAGCCCTGACAGTTATAGGTGTGGCCCACTCATGGGAGTCAGTCTCCTGTCCACCTCCCGGAGAGGGCCACCCAGCAGGCCTGGCTTCCCAGAAAGGAAACTGATCAACGTGGGGTTTGTCACGTCTGGGAGAGCAGATGGGTGCTGGGAGAGGGTGGGGGGCAGGGGACAAGGAAAATTGCTACCTGATTTGTTGAAGATTTTTCCTCTTGCCTTACTCTTGGAGGTTCCAGGAAACCTCTTACAGAACTTCACACATGACTCTTCAAGCCACATCCACCTGAAATCAAACCAAAGGAGTGCTGTGGCCCCCCTTGCCCTGCCACCCCTTACCTAGTCTTTTGTAGATTGCACTAATTTACATCCCATCGAGAATCAACACTGTATCAGTCCACAGACCTGCTGAGCTGCAGCCACTCACTCCAGGAGCTAAGGACCTGCATTTTCAGTTTGTTCCTGTTGCCCAGAGGCCCTGTTCTCACCTCATGCTGCTCCCCAGAGTAGATTAAGAGGCTCAGCCCCCTGTTGTCCTTGCCTGGACTAGATCCTGGCCTTGGGACTCTTTGTGAGGGGGTTGGAACAGCCTGGTTATTTCCTATTTGTACCAAAGAGGAGCATGGTGGGGAGAGGGAGTGGAGTGCACTGTGGCTCGGGCCTGGCGCTGGGAACCTGCTAGCTGAGCACTTCCACAAGGGCATACCCCCAGGGACAGGAGCCAAAAAGGGCAGCAGTAGGTCCTCCCTTAGGGAGGAGGGGCAGACACAGACCCAGCAGGCTGAGGAGGTGGCACTGGAGGAGGACAGTCAGGCAGGGGCTGCGGAGAGAGGTGGAATCCTGACCTCTCCCCTGCCAACCCCCATGCCCTGCCCTGTCCCTTAGAAGATAACTTGCTCCTGATTGGTCATTAGGCTTGGGTGCAGCCTGGAGGTTTCAGAGGTGAAATTTATGCTTGGGAAACCCGGTCCCAAACCCGAAGGGAAGGGACCTGGGTCTCCTTGTATTGAATAAGCTGTTTGGGGGAAGGTGTCTGTGTGGGAGGATAGGGCGGTCATTAAGAGAGGTTGGTAGAGTGGCAGCAGGGGCTCTGGAGAGCCAGCCTTGGAGCCTGCTCATTCCCAGGGTGCTGGGCCCTTGCTGCCAAGGAGCCCAGCCTCGCCCAGCAGGAGTGGAGATCAAGGTCCCTCCTTCCAGGAGGTAGAGGCTGCCGCCCAGAATTTAAATGCTTTTGAAATCTCTTAGATGTGGAAATATTTTTTCGAACCTGAAAATGCAGCTGGTAGAATTTCAATGGAAACATAATCCATGTAAAATATATTTTAGTTGATATTTTGTAAAATGCACTTTTTGTGTGTGTCGATCTTGGTTTCCCAGATCTGTATTTCAGTGTTTACAAGGGAGGGAGAACCTTTCCTCGCTTCCCTTTTGACAGAGATAGAAGTACTTCTTTAAGAAAAAAATAAATTTGAGAAATTGTATTGATTTAGAAAAGGATCATTTCCTGTGTGTCCTGTCATCTTTTGGTATTTGGGTGTGGAGGGACTCACTATTCTTATTTCCTGGCTCCCTTGTAAGCCTTGCAAGGGCTGCCTGTGCTTCACTGAGGCCAGTAGGTGAAGAGGGCAGGAAAGTAGGGGGAGAGGAGAGTGAGGAGAGTCCACAGAGGAAGTGTAGGGACTTGGAGCTGGCTTCTTGACATGGTGGTGGCCACAGTTGCCTGTTTAGGTCTGTGTGAAATCCTCGGGTTGCCAGCCCTCACCTGTTCAGTGACCTGGGGACTGCAAGTGAAGATACCACGAATCACCTTGGGGAGCTGGCCAGCAGAACCTGTCCTAGGTCCTTAGTGTCTTGCAACTGGCATTCCTTGCTTGCTGAGGGAATGAAGGCCACGTCATAGGCTAAGGGGTTTGTGACCAATTGGATCCCTGCTCCAGCCCAGAAGCCACGGTGTTGACTGTGTTCAAGGTGGGGTGGCTCTGAGGCCGTGGGGGTTCCTGGGAGGCAGATCATGGCCACCAAACCAAACCCTCTTCTAGATTTTGTTATGGACATCCGGTCACGGGGGCAGGTGCATTTCCATAGAGGTTGTTAGTGGCACGGACACCACCACGGACTTGCCATAGCACTGCCTTCACTGTCCACAAGAGTCCCTTGAGGTGGGTGATAGCCTATCCTCACTTTACAGACAGGAAACTGATACGGAGATAAGTACGCTGGCCAAGGACTCCCCCAGAGTGAGACTGCCTCACCCTGACTGCCAACACGGAAAACTGCCCTCTTACAGAAATGAGCACATGTGGCCAAATTATCAAAAACCTTTTTAAAGGCCCTTTTCCTCTCCTAGTTTAAAAGACACACTTATTGGAGAAAAAAAATGATCTCAGTATAAAATCTTACTGGAATGCTACTGGAAGCAAGGAGCAGTGTGGTCAAGGCTAAAACTTTACACAGACTTCTCGCAGGGGGTGGGCATGTGGTGGCCTGAGAGTGCACCCCAGCACTCAGACTGAGATATGGGGAGCTGGAAGACCACAGGCTTCCCTCACCTGCCCTGTGTGCTCTCATGTTGCTGGGATTGGGGGCATCCATGAAACCTCTAGTGCTGTCTTGCCCCTCAGAACCCCCTCGTCCTCAATTCATCTGATCAGTGGTAGCTCCATTTTCCCACTGGCATCTTCTGTTCCTTTTCCATCATCATCCTTCAGTACAGCCAGCCCCAGCATCAGCTGCTTCCTCCCATCCGTTCCACAACGTGCTCCATTGATCTCGGAAGGATTGTGGTTAGGAATTTAGGTTTTAGAATCAGAACGACTGTAGTGAGGCTCAGCTTCCCTGAGCCTCTTTGTTACTTCAGCTGTAAGAGGGGAATGCCTTACTAGGGGAGATAATGAGTACAAAACGCTTAGCAGGCGCCAGCCTCAGTACGCTTGGGCTCTGCTCATACCTACTCTGCTTCAGAGCCTTGCTGGCTCCCCACACCGCGCACAGCGGAGTCTGGATACTTAGCTAGGCTCCCAGTTTAGATAGGTACGGGCTGGCTGCTGACGTCCAAAGCACTGGTGGGGGGGGGCGCGGGAGTTAGCCTGGTACCATTGAGCACACATTGGGCTCCGGGCAAGGAGACTGCTTGCCGGTTCCCTGCTGCTCTGTGCCCCCAGCTCCTCGCCCTTCAAAATGTGTGCTGGCCACACCAGCAGTCCCGAGGCACCAATTGGTCATTAGTCCCTCCCCAGAGTGCCCCAGTTATCCCAGTGCTGCAGGCCTAGGGGAGAGGAGGGGAGACTCCATTTCCAGACATTTCGCCTTGCCCCGTGGATAAGCACTGTAGTCCCTAGGTATTGCTAAACCCTATGTCACCATGGAGACATCGGTCAGTGTGTGACAGTCCTGTTCCTCTTTCCTGGAGTGGCCGGGACCTGCGAGGCCGAGGGGGGTAAAGGCAGCGAGAAAGAGCACACCGAGAACTCTGCTAACAGAGAAAGCCCGGCCCCCGCGTGTCTGGAGTGGCGGCGAGCGCTGTGGTCTTCCTGCCTCCAGACCGGCTGTCTGAGGAAGGGCTCCGCCAGGCCGGAGTTTGCGGCGGGCGGTAGTGCGGGTCCTCATCGTCCAGCTCCCTGAGTGCACACGCTGAGCGACAGGGGGCCGCAGCATGTATCTTTTCCGCCTTCGAGGTCTCAGTAGCTTTTGTCCCCAAGCCTGGAGGACCGGGGCGGCCCATGCTTAGGCGCCCTCTCCTGGGTAGGGGTCCGCGTGCGCCCTCCCCAGCCCGCTCCCCGCAGGGGTGCCCGCCCCTCTCCCCGCCCCCGGCGTGGGCCCGCCCCGCGCCTGTGTCACGGCTGGGCCGGGGGTAGAGAGCGGCCGGGCGGGACATCCGGCCCTGGTACCTCGCCGCGCCCGCCCGCCGCTCTCTCCAGCGCTGCAGCCCGGGAACCGGCCACCCCCGCACGCGCCAGGGCCGCCCCCCAGCCCTCCCCTCCCCGCCTCCCTCTGCCGGCCCAAACCCTCTTCCCGCCCCCAGCCCGAGCCCGCCTCCCAGGCAGCCCTCGGATCCGCCGGGCCGGCGCAGGCCCCCACCCCGGGAGCACCATGTTCCCCCGCCCGCTGACCCCGCTGGCGGCCCCAAATGGCGCCGAGCCCCTGGGCCGGGCGCTGAGGCGGGCCCGGCTGGGCAGGCCCCGGGCCGGGCTCGGGGGGCAGCCTCTGTTGCTGCCGTCCATGCTCATGTTTGCAGTGATCGTGGCCTCCAGCGGGCTGCTGCTAATGATCGAGCGGGGCATCCTGGCCGAGATGAAGCCCCTTCCCCTGCACCCTCTCAGCCGCGAGGGCGCAGCCTGGCGTGGGACAGTCCCCAAGCCTGGGGGGCTGTCCCTGAATGCTGGGGACTCGGACTTGCAAGTGCGGCAGGACGTCCGGAACCGGACCTTGCGGGCGGTGTGCGGACAGCCCGGCATGCCCCGAGACCCCTGGGACTTGCCGGTGGGGCAGCGGCGCACCCTGCTGCGCCACATCCTCGTAAGTGACCGCTACCGCTTCCTCTACTGCTACGTCCCCAAAGTGGCCTGCTCTAACTGGAAGCGGGTGCTGAAGGTGCTGGCAGGTGTCCTGGACAGCGTGGACGTCCGCCTCAAGATGGACCACCGCAGTGACCTGGTGTTCCTGGCGGACCTGCGCCCTGAGGAGATTCGCTACCGCCTGCAGCACTACTTCAAGTTCTTGTTTGTGCGGGACCCCTTGGAACGCCTCCTGTCTGCCTACCGCAACAAATTTGGCGAGATCCGAGAGTACCAGCAGCGCTATGGGGCTGAGATCGTGAGGCGGTACAGGGCTGGAGCTGGGCCCAGCCCTGCGGGGGACGACGTCACCTTCCCCGAATTCCTGAGATACCTGGTGGATGAGGACCCTGAGCGCATGAATGAGCATTGGATGCCCGTGTACCACCTGTGCCAGCCTTGTGCGGTGCGCTATGACTTTGTGGGCTCCTACGAGAGGCTGGAGGCTGATGCCAACCAGGTGCTGGAGTGGGTGCGAGCACCATCCCACGTCCGATTTCCCACTCGCCAGGCCTGGTACCGGCCAGCCAGCCCCGAAAGCCTGCACTACCACCTGTGCAGTGCCCCGCGGGCCCTGCTGCAGGACGTCCTGCCTAAGTATATCATGGATTTCTCCCTCTTTGCCTACCCACTGCCTAATGTCACCAGGGAGGCCTGTCACCAGTGACTGCAGGTGTAGGGCCAGCAGCTGTTGTGGACTGGTTTTAACAACACCAGCTTCTTGAGCTTCTTCCTGCCATTCTGAGAAACCCCAGCTCTGGGGTTTGGGGCTTCTCCAGATGCCTGGATGGCAGGGTCTACCCTCAGAAGTTCCTTGTCCAAGGTGGGTGCCCACAGTGGCTCAGAGGACAGGGCTAGACAGGAGGCCTGCTGCTCCCCACTGGGGAGATCTCCTGGGAGACTGTGTGATCCTTCTTGTCCCAGCAGGGCCAGACACCAGTTTGCCAGGGAAACAGCACATCTGATCTAAAGACTGGCTCCCCGCCCCCAGCTGCTGGGATTGTGCAGTCACTTGGTCCACCTTAATTTAACCTGTGGCCAAACCCAGAGGTGGCACCAGCCAAGAGCAACCATGACCAGAACCAGGAACCCTGTGGCTCTGATCCCCCATTTATCCACCTCATGTGCCTCAGGACTGGAGTGAGCAGTTGTGCCTTATAAATGACATTTGTGCTTTCTGCTCCAGACTCAGAATTTCCTACACTTGCTAGGTTCTTTCTGTTTTTCCAAGAAAAGGAAAACTGAAGCAGGGCCCTTGCCTGGTAGCTCTAGGATCCAGCCCTGCAGGCATCCAAAGACCCCTGTGCCCAGTCTCTTCCTAGGGCTCCGGGAACCTCCTCTCTAATCCTCCCTTCCTACCCCAGAGGCCTTCGAGATTGTGACTGTGGCTGGTATGTCTGGCTGCCACTTTTCTGATGCATTTATTTAAAATTTATACTTTTTGATAGAACTCTTGTAAAGGCTTTGTTTTCCTAATAGCTGAATTTTTAATAAAGCTGTTTTGTATATAAAGTGAGCATCTCTGTGATTCCCCCTCTGAGGTCCTGTGGGTCCAGCAAATCTAGATGTCTGTCTCCCCAGGGCGGGAGAGGGAGCTCGCAGGTAGAGAAGGTAAGACGAGGTGTCACCTGCTTGGGCTGGTTCAGTGGGCCATCGCCATAGAGCCTTTGGGGGCTTCTAATAGGCCATAACAGATCACAGGCTCAGATTCTGGGGTGTCACCAAAGGGTAAGCCCAGTTAGGAATGGCCCCAGAGAATCCAGAGAGTACCTACATAGATTATTCCCTGAAGAAGGGGGTGGGTAGGAAACATGGGCTCCTCTTCCTCTTAGGCAGGAATACTTCGTGAGTGATGAGGCCCCCAAAGCGTTTTCAAATGAAAAAGGGGATTGGTGTGTGAGCAAGAGGAGGTTATTGCTGGCGTTGAGCATTGGAAGGAAGGAAGGCAAGGAGGTTGTCAGGAGTCAGGGGCAAGCTCTTGCTGACGTAGGTCCAGAGGACGTTGTGGGAGGAATAGTCAGAGCAAGAGGTCAGCCCTCTGTGGCCTGGTCCCCCACAGCTCTCCAGAGAGCCCAGGCCTCCCACGGGATGGCAAGCAGAGGGCTGGGCCTGCTGTGCCCTTGGGAGAGAGGCAAGGCCAGGGCTGTCCCTTACCGAGTGGTCCATTTCATATGTCCCCAGCGGGAACTGCTCTACTCTAGGGACCTGAGGCTGTGGTAAGAGGGGGGCCCAAGGGCGTGAGGCAGGGAGGTGGGGAGGGCCCCCTTGCAGGTACCTCCTGTACCTAGCTTTGCTATTGATCAGATTTTGGAGAGGAAAACTCGCCCCATTCCCAAATTTGGGAGAGGGACTTCTATGGGCACTCATGGCTCTCTGCCGTGACTCATCAGGTCGTGTCACTTTCAAGAGGCCTTACCTGATCCGATATCTGGGTCCGATGCCCTTCTTCAAGGTCCCCTTGGCTCTGGGGACTTTATCTAGACTGATCAAGTCCCAGCTCTACTCTTCACCAGCTGCCTGACTACCTCTCTGAATCTCTGTGTTTTCCACTCTAGCATGGGAATAATAATGCTTATCTTATGTGCATTGCTGGGAGATTGATGAAGACATAATGGGTAAAAGGACCCATCCCAGCACTTGGCTTGATGGATGTTCTTTGAGAGGCTCGTTGAATACCTGATCCCTCAGAGGCCTGGGGGACTTGGGAGAAGCCAGGACACTGTGTCCAGCCCAGTGCTGGAGACCCCAGCTGCCTCTGGCAGAGCCCCTTTGACCCCTGGGTTCACTTCCTCTACCAATGACCAGTCCTCTGAGCTTCTTGCTCCTTGGGAGCCCCTCCTGCATGCCACCTCCTCTCCCCCTTTTTCCTTGCCTGGGATCTATAGCAACCGGTCAGTCCCCTCACAAGGGCCCGCAGCTTAGAACCCGAGAACCCAGAGAATGCTGGGCCCAGATGTTGTATTCGCCTCATCTCATTGAATCCTCATGACAGCCCAATGCCATAGGTGTTATCCTGTTTTACAGACATGGAAACTGGTACAGAGAGATTAACCTGCCCAAAGTGTCCAACCCAGGTCTGTGTGCCTCCCAGATGGGAGGCAGGGAGGGAGGAAAGGAGAGCCAGAGAGCTCATAGAAGGCGCGGGTAGAGAGACGAGGGAATAGGAAGGTGAAGGTAGAGGGAGGGTAGATGGGGTCTTAGGGGCGTTTGTGAACATTCTCCTTCCTCAGTTCTTCCTTTGCAACGAATCCAATTCAGCCCAGCTGACTTTTACCAGTCCCTGCCCTGGAGGAGTGGGGGGCACATGAAGTCCCTTGAAGTGGTTAATGTATCAGCGACTCGTTCCAGGCAGAAAAGGGGTGCTGGGCCATAGAGCATCCTGACAGCCACAGCTGGCCACCTGTGGCGAGGAGAGCAGGGTCTGAAGTGGGAAGCGGGAGGAGGGCTGGTGAGACAAACTGCCGCCTACTGGCTCATTTTTATTTCCCTCCAGTCAGCCCCTGAGAGACTTAATTTGTCATCCACCCCTCCTTTCAGGACTGCTTAAAAAAAGCTGCCACGGAGGTGGCGTAGAGTCGTGGGATCCAGCCAGCCCTGGTGGGATCTGCTTTGTACAAGGTGCCCAGGCCAGAGCGGGAGGTGCTGCAGGTTCTGGGCACCACGGGCCAGGGCAGTGGCATTCCCAGGGCTGGAATTCCTCCTTTTCACTGGGTCTGCTCTGATAATGACACGGAGCCAAGCCCTACGGTACTGCCTAGTGCCTAAAAAGACAAGGGGCCCCTTTAGAAGTTTCTCCACCCTGGACAACCCACATCCCCTGGGCACAGAGAGACGGGGCTGGTGGTTATTTTAACTTCTCTCCCACCTCTGTCCCCACCCCCCAGAGCATCACACCACACAGGCCCCCTGCAGGAAACAATAAGGGCAAATGGAGCAGCTGAGCCACCCACCTGGGTGAACATACAACCCTCACCTCTCCCGGGGGGGGGGGCATCACCAGAGAGGGCCAAGCTCCCAAATCCCCTCCCAGATGGATCCAGTGTCTTTCTTTTTGAACCAGCTACTGCCTGGTTCCAAGCAAGAGGAAGGCATTCTTCCTCTTCCTAAAGGGAAACACTAATAATTAACAACAGCTGCCTTGAATTGAGGGTACCTGTGCCAGTGCTTTACCCACATTATCCTCTTCACTCTTACAAAAACCCAGCAAGGTAAGTAAAACTATTCCCATTTTATAGATGAGGAAATTAAGCCTAAGTGACTTGCCCAAAGAGTTGGCGGGCTTGCATTCAAACTCAGCTCTTTCTCATGTTTTTTCCCCCAAAAGTGAACATGCACTTTAAGTTATCCAGCTCGTGACATTTGCCGATGAGCATCATATTCATTTTCTCTGATTTTTACCCCCTTTTGCAGCCCTCCTTCCCAACACTGCACAAATGATTCTGTCCACAGGTCTCTCCAGCTATTATAAAATTACCCAGATTTGCCTTCCCTGAAGATCAGCTTGTCAGTACTGTTGGACCCAGACCATGAATGTTCTAGACTGTCAGTTCAGGTCCTCCAAGAAGCAGATGCAAAGACAGAATTAGATATGCAAGGTGAATTATTGGTGAAAACACCTGTGAATGATAAAGGGGAAGGAGGCAGGCTAGGCAGAAAGAGCCTACACCTGTGAAAGGAGAGCAGGTGGAAGAATTGGGTGGGAAGAGTCTCAGACTACGGTGCAGCTCTAAGAAAGTCTCGGTCAGGCCAGTGGGAACTCCAGACAAAGATTGCCTATTAGAAGAGCCCTCCACGGGCAGAGATGGTCCAACTTCAGTACCCCCAGGAGTGCTTGGTCATTGGCTGGAAGCAGCCAGGGGAAAGGTGAACACTGAGCCAGATAGAAGGTGCGGAGGCTGGGGGCTGCCAGCCAGCTGCACTTCTCCCAGCAGGTTCTCTTGAAGAGAGACCTCCACACAGACCCAACTTAGCCACTCTGACTTATGGGCATTGGCCCCCAGGGGTTCTGTTGACATGATGGCTTTTTTTTTTTTTTAAGACAGTCTCACTCTGTTGCCCAGGTTAGAGTGCCATGGTGTCAGCCTAGCTCACAACAACCTTAAACTCCTGGGCTCAGCGATCCTACTGCCTCAGCCTCCCGAGTAGCTGGGACTACAGGCACATGCCACCACGCCCGGCTAATTTTTTCTAATTTTAGTTGCCTGGCTAATTTTTTTTTTCCTATTTTTATTAGAGATGGGATCTCGTTCTTGCTTAGATTGGTCTTGAACTCCTGAGCTCAAAGAATCCTCCCACCTCAGCAGCCCAAAGTGCTAGGATTGCAGATGTGAGCCACTGCACTCGGCTGACATAATGGCCTTTTGAACAACCAGAACACAGCTGCTGGCCTAGCAAGAGCCACTAGATGTCTGGGGGATCCTGAACTAAACTCCCCAATGGCCTCCCCAGGCTTTACAGCTAGACTGCTTGCCGTGCCCTTCGCCATGCTGTAATGTTCAGGATGTTTTCTCTGCAGTTTACCCAAGTCGCTGCAAGTAGTGATTACGTTTGGTTTGTGTCTCTGTCACCAATTGGTGGATAGTAATGATCACTTTTGCCCAGTTTCCCTCTCTCATAGGTCACATCATTCAGCTGGGAGGGGAGAGCAGACTCACCCAGAGGTTGAGTCTCAATGCTGGTGTTTCGGATGCCCCAGGGGATATAGCCCAAGCTCCCTCAACTCCAGGGACAGCCTGGGAGAGATGAGAAGTTCCCCCAAAGAGAATGTCCAGGGACCCGCATGCATGTGAGTGCCAGAGTGTCTGTAGCATCCCTCTACTGGGCTCTTCAGCTGGCTGCTGCCAGATCGTGGCTGCAACAGGGGACCCATCTGCAGAGGAGTCTCCACGGAGGCAAACGGAGTCACAGGATCAGCCCTCACTTTGCCATTGTGAGGGGATGAGGAGAACCAGGCCAGGCCAGGTCATCCACTGCCCCTCCACCCTCCAGCAGGAAAGCTGTGCCAGCTTGGGCCTTGGGGTGGGGATTTGGGGGGCAGAGAGAGATGAGGAGCTTCAGGAGCTCAGGAAGGAGGAGCCTGCGGTGCTAGGCCAACAGCTGGTTTGCAGATGGAGAAAACCAGACATTCAGCCTCACAGCAGCCCAAGGAGCAGGAGACCATCAAGCATCCACCTGATTACTTCTCCAGTCTCAGCCCTGGAGAGATTAAGCTGCCCCTGGGACCCCAGCCAAACCCCAGAGTCCTTAGAGTCCAAGCACTGTGGCCAGAGCAGCCATCAGAGCAGAGGAGTCCACAGGGGAGGGGGTGGAGACACGGCTGGACCCTACACGTGCTGCCTGGAGGAAGGCACTTGAGGCGGCCCAAGAACAGTGGGGTTGGCTGAGCGGGGGCTAGGGCTGAAGGGTCTGGCTTTCCTACTGAGGAGCTAAGCAGATTTGGGGGTCAATTGGCCCCTGGCAGCACAGGCATCCTTCCCCACTCCCACCCATGACAAGTTCTAATGAGCTTCTCCCACAGAAGCTGCTGGACACGTGGCAGCCTAGTCCCCTGGAAGGCCCCCTGCCACCTAAGTGCAAGTGTCTGGTAATGAGAAAGAGAGCTGTTCTGACAGATGAGGGACAGCGAGCTGACCTAACTACATGGGAAAGCCAGGAAGGAAAAACCCAGCCCCTGTGCAACTTATGGGGAGGGGTCTTTATTTTTGACCACGAGACTAGCCTCGGCTGCGGCACCCACAGACAAAAAAGTGACTAGGTGAAGATCTGGGGGAGTGGTGGCCACAGAGGAGGGACAGAAAGGGAAGGAGGCTCAGTCCCAGCGCAGATGCTGGCCCTCCCTGACTTTCTCAGCTACTGACCATCTAGCCCTTCCTTCCTCTGAACTTCTCTGTCTTCTAGGAGAGCTTTCAACCAGTGGTGTTACTTCTCTGTCCTGAAGACTGAGGTTTCCCAAAGGCAAGGGCCAGGCCCTGTTTCTCTTCGTACTTAGTACAGAGTAGGTGCTCAATAAAGGTTGAATCCATGGAAAGCCTGAGGACTGGATCGATGAACACATGGGTGGATGGCTAGGGGTGAGTGTGTGCGTATGTGTGTGTGAATGGAAGGACGGATGGCTAGATGGATTGGTAGTTGGGTGGATAAATGGATGCATGGATGCCTGGCAGGGTAGATGGCAGCAAGGGGAATAAGGGAAGATGAACTTCTGTGGGAAGAGAAAGCAGGAATCGCAATGAACATCTGGCAGTTGGCATATTGCCTCTTAAAAGGAGGAGACGACTGGAAGGAAGGACATGTTCCACAAAGGAAGCAATATCAGGGGTCTGGGGTCCAAGATGGAAGAAATGACCCAGGTAGGGCTGGGTCCTGGGCTTGCTGAGATGCAGGAGAAAAGAAGTGGCATCTGGACTGACAGGAACATAACTAGGTGAGAGACAGATGTCATGAAAGGTGGAACCAAGAGAGGACGACCACGAGAATTCCCCAGAGGGAAAAACTTCAAGTGATCAAATGGCTTCCCTAAAGCAGAAGTAAAAGGGGGCCACATTCACTTGCTCATAACCCACCCAGGCAGCACCCTAGAGGAGAGTGTCCCAGCCTTTAATGGTTATTAGGGAGGGAGTCCCTTGGGGAATAAAGGTGTAAGAACAAGAAGATTCCTGTGTTCCAGTCCAGACCCTGCCACAAGCCTCTGATGATCTCAAGCAGGTCCCTTTTCTGAGTCCAGTCTCCTCACCTGCCCCTTTCACCACCTTAGCTGCGTTTGCAGACCACACAAGGAAAAGAGTTTTTTTTTTGGTTTTTTTTTTTGAGATAGAGTCTCACTCTGTTGCCCAGGCTAGAGTGAGTGCCATGGTGTCAGCCTAGCTCACAGCAACCTCAAACTCCTGGGCTCAAGCAATTCTTCTGCCTCAGCCTCCCGAGTAGCTGGGACTACAGGCATGTGCCACCATGCCCGGTTAATTTTTTTCTATATATTTTTAGTTGTCCAATTAATTTATTTCTATTTTTAGTAGAGACGGGGTCTCGCTCTTGCTCAGGCTGGTTTTGAACTCCTGACCTTGAGCGATCCGCCCACCTTGGCCTCCCAGAGAGCTAGGATTACAGGCGTGAGCCACCGCGCCCGGCCAGAAAAGGAGTTTTGCATAGCGTAAAACACTGCACAAACAGAAGCATGGAGTGTGGCAGCGGCATGAGAGCTTAGGAGTCAGGAAGTCCTGAATTCAGATTCTCACTCTAATGCACTCACTAGCTGGGCCAATTGAGTTAGCCCCTAGATCTTTCTGAGCCTGTTTCCCTGCAAGTGAAATGAGCAAAGTAACATCTATCTTGAAGAGTTGTTGTGAGATCTCAAAACAAGTCACAGAAAGTGCCTGCCAGTGAATAAATGGAAGCCAATGTTACACACAAGGGATTTATTAGAGCTGCTGTGTGTATCTCGGCAGCAGGGACCAGGACACAGGCTGGAAGGAAGAGGAGAGAAAGAGCACCACCTTCTCATTCTCACGCAGGTGCCATCTGCTCTCCAAGTTCTGCATCTAGGGGGCTGCCTCTGACAAGCCTGGGATGAAAAGCGTCATTTCCAGCTCTAATCCATTCCCTGCCACAGAGGAGAGGTCTGAAGGCCAGGTTCCGAACTTGTCTGATGACCTGAGCCAGGAGTGCCTAGCATCCTCCCCCAACAGCGGGGGGAAGATCATGACGCTGCCACCTGTGAGTGGGGAGCCCTCTGTGCCCAGGAGCACTGTTCACACCCCAAGACCTGCCACCATCCTGTGCCAGAAGCCTGTCACTCCACTCTTCTACAGCATTGTTCTCTTGATTTAGGAAATCATCTCCACATAGATGCAAGAGTCAATTATTCATAGTAAGGAGCCACCATTCACTGACTGCTTCTTTGTGCCAGGCCCTGTGCCGAGAGATGTCTGTACACCTTTTTTCTACTTTTTTTATTTTGAAAATGTTCAAACCTACATACAAGTTATAAAAATAGTACAATGAATACCATGACCTAGATTCACCATTTAACATTTGCCACTTTTGTTTTATCTCCTTGTATATGTGTGTTTTGCTAAACCATTTCAGAATAGATTACAGACATTGTGATGCTTCATCCTAAAAACTTCCGCACGTATCTCCTAAGGAAAAGAATGTTCTGCTATGTAACTGGGTAGTGTAATCAAAATTAAGACATTTTACATTAATAAAATGGTATAAATCAATATGCAAATTTCCCCAATTGTCTGAATAATGTCCTTTATGACTTTATTTTTTTAATCCAGGATCCAATCAAGGATAATGCACATTTTCTTGTCATGGCTTCTTAGTATCCTTTAATCTAAAGCAATCCTCCATCTTTTTTGGAGAGAGGGGATCTCTTATGCTAGCAACATTTTGAAGCATTCAAATCAGTTGTTTTGCAGAATATCCCACAATTTAGATTTTCTGATGGTTTCCTCATGTTAGATTCAGGCTGACCTGCACATTTAGTCCTCATGCTGACTCTGATGGCTTTTTCTTCTTTGTTTTTTGGAAGTGGAGGCTGAGGCTTAGAGAGGGTTGTCACATAGCTACCGAGAGGCTGACCCAGGATTGGATGCAAAGAGTTTGACTCCAGTCTGTACTCATACCTCGTGCAGCAAGGAGCAGCTGTGAAGTCTTCACAGTTGGGTTCTTCTTATGATAGATTCATTTATCAGCCCCCTTTAGCACCTTGGCCACAAATAGCAGATTTTGACAGAGCTTGGGGTGGGAAGAACAGGGGTAGCCCAGGGGCAGGGACGCCTGCAGCATCCTCTCTGCAGTGAGCCCTGGCCTCCGTAGTCAGCCTTGTCTGGAACCGTCCCAGCCTGCCCCAAGAACTCCTTTAGCCCACCCTAGAAATTTGACTTTTTCTTCCCCTTCTAGACCTCCAGGAGAAGTGATGTGTCACATCACGCATACCACACACCACACACTACTGAGGATGTAACATTCCTCTGGGTACAGTCACCTCTCAATTCTGTCCCGTTGCCTAGCAACCCTAGGACATTTCAACCCTTTCCAGCCAGAGGGTGGGTGGAGGGGGCAACAACATGACTAGTTGGTTCCTTCTTACTCTGGGAGTCTCCTCATGACCAGTTGCCTAACAGCCAAGTGCCTAACTTGCACTCTGGGAAGTTACCCTCCTCCTCCCAGGGGTCGGGCAGTGTGGGCAGTGTCTTTAGGGTCTTTGCTCCTGGCCTGGGAGCCACGTAAATGTACCATGCAACGTGGGGCTCCTCCTGGGGAGGGGTGCTGAGAGCTAAGGGGAAAATACATACCTCCCTCCGCAGTGACTCTTTGACGAGAAAAGGGTAAAAGGAGACAATCCAGGTAAGAACCCCATCATGCCAGGAGACTTAGGCTTGTCATAGGACAGTTCCACAGGTGTTCAGAGACCTGCTGGCCAACAGGGCTGAGTTCAGGTCCTGGCCATGCCCCTCTGTGCAAGGAAAGAGATGGACAGTCCACATACCTGGGCAGCTCCCTCATCATCCCAGCCTGCAGCTACTCTTGAATACATGTGTATTACTTTCACCATTTTATTTGGGTAAGGTTTAGGCCAAGTGTCATTACCTGGGGTCCTTGGGACCTCTTAGGGGTCTGTGGACAGAATTCAGGGTGTTGAAAAAGTTGGGGAGAAAGATACCTCTTAATTTTCACTAAACTCTTCTTTAATGCATAAAATATTTTATGAAATGTTAGTAAATTAATAGTGTTATGAAATATTAATATTAGCAAAATCTGTGGCTTTGTCATCTATAGAAATCATAGATATTTTTATATCACTTTACAGTTGCTGAAATACCATTTATACTCACTACTACTTAGAAATTATGGGAGTATTGGATCTGTCACTAGATCCTTAATGTGTTCACAAAGTACGGTAGTCCCCCAAAGTACAGTAGTCTCCCAAAGTACAGTAGTCCCCCCTTATCTATGGGATATGTTTCCAAAATACTCAGTGGATGTCTGAAACCGCAGATAGTTCCAAATCCTATGTACACTACGATTTTTCCTATGTGTACTTACCTATGATAAAGTTTAATTTATAAATTAGGCACAGTAAGAGACTAACAACAATAGCTAATAATAAAATAGGACAATTATGACAATATACTATAATAAAAGTTATGCGAATGTGATGTCTCTCTCTCAAAATATCTTATTGGACTGTATTCACCCTTCTTGTGATGAAGAAGGAGCAGGGTGGGATGGCTCGAGATTTCATTGCACTACTCAGAATAGTGTGCAGTTTAAAACTTATGAATTGTATATTTCTGGAATTTTCCACCTAATATTTTCAGACCAGAGTTGACTGCAGGTAATTGAAACCATGGAATGCAAAACCATGGCTAAGGAGGAACTACTGTACATACATAACAATATCATATTTTTGTTTTTTAGTATTTTGATAATTCAATTTCAATATAATTGGTTTCCTTGGCAATATTATGCATTTTTTTATGCAAAACATTAATTCTGAGGCTTCACTAGAGCACCAAAGTAGACTGTGATACAAAAAAAAAGGTTAGCCTTGGGTTTAGGCTATGGAACTTTTTGTCAAACCAAGACCCAAAGAAGTATTTCGAGGAGTCTTCTAATTCTGAATTTTCATTGTTGACAGTAATGTAAACAAATTATAATATTCCTACTGGTTTGAGACTATCTTCTGAGTACTGCCACTACCTCAGCTTCTGAACTACAACAGAGGTGGTGCCAAACAGCTCCACCCAAATTGTTCCATTCCAATTAGAAAAAACAGAGGCAGACCTAATATGTAGATGGTGATGATACAAAAAAAAAAGAAAAAATGGTGAGGTTGAGCCCTTGGTAAAATGAGTGCTGGCTGGGCGCGGTGGCTCATGCCTATAATCCTAGCACTCTGAGAGGCCGAGGCGGGCGGGTCATTTGAGCTCGGGAGTTCGAGACCAGCCTGAGCAAGAGCAAGAACCCGTCTCTACTAAAAATAGATAGAAATTAGCTGGACATCTAAAAATATATAGAAAAAATTAGCCGGGCATGGTGGCGCATTCCTGTAGTCCCAGCTACTCGGAAGACTGAGGCAGGAAGATCACTTGAGCCCAGGAGTTGGAGGTTGCTGTGAGCTAGGCTGATGCCACAGCACTCTAGCCCAGGCAACAAAATGAGATTCTGTCTCAAAAAAAAAAAAAATATGAGTTGCTAAACTGAAAAAACCTGTACTCTAGCAGTGAGCACCATAGTCAGGCGGGTAGAATGCAG
Organism: Cheirogaleus medius; assembly: GCA_008086735.1. Taxonomy (NCBI): domain Eukaryota; kingdom Metazoa; phylum Chordata; class Mammalia; order Primates; family Cheirogaleidae; genus Cheirogaleus; species Cheirogaleus medius. Next base: position 12,474,138 of record VBSM01001044.1, on the reverse strand, counting down.
TTGCAGAAAACACAGTGTCGTTTGTCACATAAAATTAATGATGCTAATTCAAATTGTTTTTGTTGTAATTTCGTTTGAATTTGTAAATTTCTTTTAGCTTTTACAATAGCATAATAACTATTAGCATAAGTATCTTTAGCTTCATGTCTGTACTTACTTGTGTAACATGTTGATGCCAGAAATCTGGGCATTTTTTTCTTTTCCTTTGATCGGGATACATTACTCAAGGGTGAGAAATGCTGGCTGTGGTACTTACTGATAACTCTTTGTTTCCTTCTCTAGCTAACCCCTTTTTCTTTTGAAGAATGACTGAGTTAGGGTCTCAAGCAATGGAGTGATTTGATTTCAAAGGCTTCCTAGATACAGGATTACATAGCAAATTACTTGGTTATTTCTGGAAATGTCAAGTGTGTGATTCCTTGGTTTGTCCGAAGTCACTTTCCCACACTGTGGGAACTAAAGCTTATTGGAGGTTTTATTACGGTAAGCCTCGCTGGACTGCTGTTTGACTTTCTCAAGATACGGCTTCCTTGTGATGTCGGCACTAATCATGAGGGGAAGGGACCATACTGTCATGAGGTCAAGGGGACAGGTTGGGCTGAATGTGGGGGACAGGAAATATTTCCCTTTCCTAATCCACTTCTGGAAAGCATTAAAATCATGCTTTCTATAGTTACATACTTATATGTGTGTGTTTATGTCTATATTTAAATCTGTAGCAAGACCTGTAAACCTACAAAGTGTCAGAGGATTCAACTTTAAAGTCTGTCTCAAAGGAGTCAAAAAGTGGTGATTAACTTTGACTCTCTTAAGGATCAAATACCAATCAATTTACCAGTGTTGGTGTTTTAAAATGATATGTAGCCTTTGTTGGACTGTGAGTCCTGTTTAAAATGGCAATGTCATTCCCAGAACTTCAGGCTCCTCTCTGTCACCCCCACCCCAATCTTTTGAGAGTCCCAGCTGCTCACATTTCCCATCCACAACGTGGGGACTGTTCCGGGTTGTCCTGGTGACCTCACTCCTGTTTCCATGCTACTCAATAGCCTGCAGAGTGGCAGCCAGCCTTGGACAGTGAGTGCTCTAGCCCCACGCTATGCCCCTCCTTCAGAGAGGCTTCCTCCCCCTGGCACTACCTCCTCTCTGCCCCACTGGTGTGCAGTGTCACCTCCACCATCTTCCCCTGTGCTGCCGTGTCCTTACTTTCCAGTGCAAGTCCCTGTGCCACCACGCCTGACTCCTTGAAGTCGGATGGTTTCTCCTCTGTCATTCCAGCTCTTGAAATGTCCAGAAAGCTCTGTTTTACATTTCTTTTCTAGACAGATCTTGGAAAATAAGTCTTCCAGGGCCTGGATAGAGAATACTGCTTGAGGAACATCACTCAGAGCAGCATTAAAGGAGGTTTCTAGACCAGGGGTTCTTTCTTTAAATTATAATTGTGGCAAAAAACACATAACATAAATTTACCCTCTCAACAATGTTTAAATACAGTACAGTATTATTAACTATATGCACATTGTTGTACAATAGAGTTCCATAACTTTTTCATTTTGTGTGACTGAAACTCTATACACATTGAACAACTCCCCATTTCCCCTTCGCCCCAGCCCCTGGCAACCACCATTCTACTTTTTGTTTCTATGAGTCTGTTTATCTTAGATAACTCATATAAGTAGAATCATGCAGTATTTGTCTTTTTGTGACTTGCTTATTTTGCTTAGCATATCGTTCTCAAGGTTCATATATGTTGTAATATATGCCAGTATTCCCTTCTTTTTTAAGGCTGCATAATATTCCATTGTATGTACATATCATGTTTTCCTTAGCCGGTCATCCAACAGTAGACATTTAGGTTATTTCAACATCTTGGTTATTATGAATACTGCTTCAATGAACATAAGCATGCAAATATCTCTTCAATTCTTTTGGATATATTCCCAGAAGTGGGATTACTAGATCATATGGTAGTTCTAGTGTTAATTTTTTGAAGAACCTCCATAATGTTGTTGTTGTTGTTTGAGACAGAGTCTCGCTCTGTCACCTGGGCTGGAGTGTGACATCAGCCTAACTCACAGCAACATCAAAGTGCTGAGCTCAAGCAAATCTCCTGCCTCAGCCTCCCGAGTAGCTGGGATTACAGTCGCACGCCACCACACCCAGCTAATTTTCCTATTTTTAGTAGAGATGGGGTCTTGCTCTTGCTCAGGCTGACCTCAAGTGATCCTCTTGCCTCGGCCTCCCAAAGTGCTAGGATTACAAGTGTGGGCCACTGTGCAGGGGCTGTGCCCAGCCTAGTCTTGGCATCTTTATGGAAGATAATTTGACCATCTACGTGCAGGCTTATTTCTGGGCTCTCTATCTTGTTCCATTGGCCTAATGTTTGCCTTTATGCCAGTCCCACACTATTTTGATTACTGTAGCTTAGTAATGTTTTGAAATAAGGAAGTGTGAGGCCTTTAGCTTTATTCTTCTTTCTCATGATTGCTTTTAACTATTTGGGGTCCTTTTATATTCTATACAAATTTTACGATGATTTCTTTATATTTCTGGAAAACCATGTCATTGGTAGACCAGGGTTTCTTAACCTGTGGTCCCAGAATCCCTAGATGGCATGCAGGGTGCTGAGGGCCCCCTGCCACAGTGTTTGTCTGCCTCTGAGCATTTTTATCTGGTCCCAGGAGCCTGCAGATTAGACTCCCATTGCACATACTCCACAAAAGTCAAAAGTGGTGGCCCTGGACAGTAGATTTGTCATGATGCAAGGGGAAAATCACAGAGAGGCATGACAGCCAAAGGAGCTCACAGTACTCAAATCAGGCTTCATTGGTACTTAATATCGTTGCTGCTGGGTTTTTCAGTTAGCATTATGGACGCTGCGGTGAAAAGATTGCCGTCTTACTCTGCACCCTTGTATGAGACTTTGTTACGCACAAAGCACTAACTGATTAATGGAATGGTAGTGTTTTGCCCTAAAATGGATGTCTGCTTTCCCAAAAACCATCCTCCTTTTCTGTTTGGGTCTCTGGTGGTGTATCATCTCGGACTGCAAGTCCCATGGGAGCAGGACGGTATCATTTTTAATTGTTTCTGCCTTCATCTTGCTAGGTGTAGGAGTTTGTGATGAAATTGTTACTGTGCGTGTTCCCTGGTGGTGTCTAAGCTGGTTGGGGAGCAGCTTTACAAGGTGTTGACACATTTTGTTCAGCAGCTTGTATTCTTAAGCTTCTATTGGGACAATAAACTTTCAAAACCAATTGTTAACATAATCGTTATTAATGAAAGTTACTGATTAAAACAGAAGTCAAATAAAAAGATCTTATGCTTTATTTTTCATAATTCAAGGCGCCCCTTTCCTCCTGGAAACCACCACCTGAATTGCAAATGTTAAGATAATATAATGTTTCCTTGGACCAGCAAAGCAAATTTTCCCCTCTCGGCATTGGCTCCCTCCTCTGGCCCTCTGTTTGCCCAGAGTGGCTAAAGGTTTTGTCCTCAGGGCCCCTCCCTCCTGAGCCACAACTTTACTCAGGTGTCTAGAGATGTTTTACCATTCAGAGTGTGCTGTCACTAGCATCACTGGTCAGGGAAGCATCCGTGCATGCCACGGTCATTAGTGGGTGCCTACCTTGGGCCAAACCTGTACTAGCATTTCCCCAGAGGAACACAAGTTGCATTCTGGTGACAGGCCTAGTGGAAAGGTTTGGTGGGCAAATATGTTGCGTAAATCCAGTTACACAGAATTTAAAAGATGACTGCAGGATGGTTTTTCCCCTGATATGTTCATGTGTCTTGTTTCTTTGTGTGGAAGGTGGAGACAGTGGAACCCATACTGTCCTTCCAAACTTGTCTGACTACATATTCCCTTTTTCACAGGTCTGGGGGTCCTCTGAATCCACTTTGGGAATGCAGATCTGTAGGAGGCTCACACCAGCTCCTAAACCAGCTTTGCTGTGTTGCCTGTCTCCTCTAGATGAACACATGTACTCAGTGTTTTCATCTACTTCTAATTTCTTGATCATTAGGTATGATTCAGGTTGAAAGATGGGGGGATAGGTACATGACTGTTTATTACTCTTTGAAATATGTATATATTTTTATATACTCTTTTGTATGTATAGTTTTTCAAAATTATGTTTTTCTCTTGCTTTAATAATAATTACCATAGCTTTTATAATCCACATACCATTATTTGTTGACTCTAGAAATAGATAACAAACTTCCTGAAGTTTTAAATTACAATAAACAAGTCTAAAAATTGGTCAAAATAGGTTTATTTTTTTCTCACATATCTGTTATTTTAAATGTTTTTTCCTAAAGTATCTATAAAAAGACTGTGAGGCTTGGAATGCCCATAAGCATCACTGAGTTCAATGGTGTGCCACAGAATAGAGAACTGCATCCTCTATCCTTGTAAGCCCATATTCTTCTAGGATATTTACCATAGAGGTTAAGGGCACAGGGTGGTGGCTCATACCTGTAACCATGGCACTTTGGGAGGACAAGACAAGAGGATCGAGGGAGACCAGGAATTCAAGACCAGCCTGGGCAACACGGTGAGACCTTGTCTCTACAAAAATAATAATTAAAAAATTATCCAGGTGCAGTGGCATGTACCTGTATTCCTAGCTATTTGGGAGGTTCAGGTAGGAGGACTTCTTGAGCCCAGGAGTTCAAGGTTATGGTGAGCTATGATATTGCCACTGCCCTGAAGCCTGGGCAACAGAGCGAGAACACATTTCTTAAAAAAAACAAAAACGAAGATCACAAGGTGGGAAATCAGGCAGATCTGTTCTCAAATCCGCAGTTCATTACTTGTCTGTGTGACATTGGGTAAATTGCTTCATTTCTTGCAGCCTCAGTTTCTGGACCTGCAGAATGGGGTTTGTTTGGAGATTTAGATGGAATAACACATGTAATGCTCTACAAATTGCAGCCATTCCTATAAAGTATTTAACAGTGCCATTAGTAGATCTGGCCTTGTGAACTGGCAAGCAGAATGAATGACTGCTCTTTATAAAATCAACAGCAAAAATCTTGCGGCCTTCTACTTTTGTGATGGTTACTTTTGTGTGTCATCTTGACTGGGCCACAGGATGCCCAGATATTGAGTCAAACATTATTCTGAGTGTGTCTGTAAGTGTGTTCTTGGAAGAGATTAACATTTAAATGAGTAGACTGAGTAGAGCGGATTGCTCTTCCCGATGTGGGTGGGCTTTATCTAGCCAAATGAAGACTTCCAACCCTCCCTCAAGAGTAAGAGGTAACTCCTCCTCCTGGACTGCTTTGAGTGGAACATTGGCCTTTTCCTACCTTCAGACTTGCACTGAAACATTACTTCTTCTTAGGTCTGAAGCATGCCAGCTTTCAGACTTGAATTTATACCATTATCTTTACTGGTTTTCAGGCTTTTGAACTCAAACTGGAACTACACCTTCTGCTGCCCTGGGCCCCCAGCTTGCTAACTACAGATCTTGAGACTTCTTAGCCTCCATAATCATGTGAGATGATTCATTATAATAAACCTTTATATATATAGGTACATACACACACACACACAACTTGTTGGTCCTGTTTCTCTGGAGAACGCTGACTAATACAACTTCGATATATATTCTTTTAAAATCCCAGTAAAGACAATCAAATGTCTAGAGAAACATCAACCTAAGAACTGGTGGTAAGCATCAAATATACAGTGACTCATAGAATTAAGACTGAGTGAGGGTTAAAAGAGAGAAAAGAGAGAAAATATAGTGTGTTAGGGCCATATGTTCATATAGTGTAGCTATAGAAATGGGGGAAGGATGGGGAGAGTGTACGCAAGAAATAATTTTCAGTGCTTTCAGTAATTATATCGATGGTGGTAGTGTTAATGTTATTCTGAGACAATTGTGTGTGTGATGTGGGCTAAAGTGGATAATTAATAATGTGATATTCTAATTTTATCCTGCCCCGTGTCCTTGAGAACCAGGCTTCTTGGAGTGGAAGAAAGGAGATAGAAATGTGATACAGAATAGGTTAAGTGAAAACCCTGTAGTCCTGCATTCTTCTCACAAGCCACAGCTGCCTTCCCTGGAACCCGGAGCCTTTATGTTCTCACACTCAGCATACCATTGACTCCACCCCTGTGAGAGTCCCACTTGCCTGGGAATTGCTCTTCCCAGTTCCCACCCCAGTAGCCATGTTTATGACATGAGATTGCCCACTGACTAGAAGTGTTTGGACACTTTTTACTGACCATGTGCACGGAGAAGCAGAGAAAGAAGGTGTGTGTCTTGCTCTTGCTCAGGCTGGAGAAAGAAAAGCAAGAAGTTCCCAGCAAAGAAGGGCTGCCCTGATTCCTAACAACTTTCTTGTCCCTGGTTCTACTTCCTTACTGAGGCCTAGCTGCATTTCTGTCCCTGGGCTTTGTGTATCCTTATACTAAATTTCCCTTTTCTGTTTAAGCTAGCTTAAGAACTTGTTTACACCTGTCAATCTGGAAGGATCTGACTGATTCTTACTAAAGTACACATGACTAATAATACTCCCTAAGATTTGAAAACAAACAAAAACCTCATTTAGTTTTGAACTCGAAGTATCTATAGGAATTCATGAGATATTTTTGTATCTATCAATTGATCAGTTAATGGATAGATCTGTCAACTGATGAAGTGATGGATCTATCTATCCATCTACCCCTCCAAACTATGTCAACTGAAGATGCCTAGAAACAGTGACCAAGCCAGTAGCAATAAGTACAGTACTCAAACTGTAGTCTTGAAATACAATTTTCTATTAAAAGAAATCAGAGCTTCTTAGAGAAATGGCTGATTCCACATCCCGGGTAGGAAATGTACAAGATAAAGTCTGAACACCTTGTTTTACTGGCTATCAAGGCAGTGGTCAAAGACCACTGGGTTCATGTCAAAAGAATTAAGAGCCAACTTAAAAAGGCTCCCACCAGCCAAAGGTGGGACGATTTTAACTTCTAAAAGGATAATAATTGTAACTGATTGAAACCATTAGCTGCATTCAAATCTATGAATTCATACTACTATTTAAAAAATAGTCATTGTCAGAAAATGATAGGCATTATCTTCAAAACTGGTAAATAAAGGGAAAGAATTAAGCATTTATCTTGCTTTTTTTTTTTTTTTTGAGACAAAGTCTTGCTCTGTCACCCCAGGTAGAGTACAGTAGCATCATTATAGCTCACTGCAACTTCAAACTCCTGGGCTCGAACAATCCTCCTGCCTCAGCCTCCCGAGCAGCTGGGACTACAGGCACATGCCACTGTGCCTAGCTAATCTTTTCTATTTTTAGTAGAGACAGGGTCTTGCTTTTGCTTAGGCTGGTCTCAAACCCCTGGCCTCCAGCAACCCTCCGGCCTTGGCCTCCCAGAGTGCTAGGATTACAGGTGTGAGCCACCGCACCCACCTCTATTGAACTTTACCACCAGGTAACCAAGTTGTAGATGAAGGGAAGCATGCTTTAAATAAAGCACTACAATTAGTAAATAATAAATAATAGAATATCACTATCTTGCAATACCCAATGAACTAATGAAACTAGGCATTGAGTATCAACAGCTGCTGACATCATAAAACTTGAGATAACCAGATGTTATGTTCATCCTTGTAAAAGGACACATCGCCAGCTGTAGACTGAAGGAGCTGCAAATTTGCAGGAGAGACAGAAGAACATCTCAGTGAGTTGGGAAGATATGGGAAGCAAAACCCTAAAACACCAACAAAAGTGGCTAATATTTATGAGTTGTCACTACGTGTAGACTTTGTCCTGGTTTTTCATGCATGATCTCACTTAATCGTCATAACAACCCCATGAAGTAGGTGCAATTACCATGCCTATTTTACAGATGAGGAAAGTGAGACACACAGGGGTTAGTAATTGCCCAAGGCCAGACAGCTAGCAAACAGATGAGATGGAATTTAAACTCTGGCCATCTGGCTCCAGGGCCTACTCCCTTAAACACTGGGTTGCATTGCCTCTCATTAAAAATATGTGATTTTTTTCTAGCCTTGTGAGACAGGAAAAAAATTTTTTAAAAAATATTATTAATAAAAAGATGTTTTTTAAGTAATAAAAGTTATAAGATAATGATGGCAAGTGTGTGCGTACACAGACACATATAAACTCTTAAGATCCTAAATGTTATTTAAGAAGATATGTGCAAATGCTAAAACCATATTGTTAAAGTTGGGATAGCAGAGTTCAATGGGCTCCCTCCTCTAAGTTTGGTTTGGTCTCCACCAACTATCACCCCAATTCCTTAGAAAATGAAGGTAGTGAACAGGATTGGTTCTCCTGAACATATGCTCCACAAAGGATGTTTTGCTATGAATTTTAAGGTTCTGTGTTGACACAGAAGTTGTCAAGACTGATGAAAAGACATTGCAGGCAGCTTGTTAAAACAAGTACCTGGGGCTTGCAGATTGGGCCGCCAAATGGGTAGAAAGAACCGATTCCCATCTCACTGTCTCTCTCTCCCTCCCTCCTTCTCAGACCTAGCCCTGAGCTAAAGCAAAATGTGGCTTATGTCCCCTCCCCTGTAGCACTCCTAGCCTCCCAGGGGCTTTCTCCCACTCTCCTTCAGCCCAACCAGTTTTCTCCAAACAACATGTGAAAGTCAATTCAAATCTCTGAATTACCTCTGGAAGGGCTATAAGTATTTATTAATACATTTTTTCTGTAACTCCTGTTAGAGGGAATCCTGACTTGCACACAGCCAGGAAGTTTTGTGATTGTAATTTTGTTACTGGTCCCACCCCCCTGCCAAAGGGTCCTTTCCACATCCCTCCAGCCATCCCAGGCCAGAGGTTGCTTTCTGCCCCTGGGAAGAAGTGGCTCTTCCAGGAGACTCAGGTCACCTGGTCCAATCTACACAGGCATCCTGTGTAGGCCCACCTGCCTCATTCTCCTCCTCCAGAAACCTGGAGACATTGATATTTTTCCCCCAGCTTTACTGAGATATAATTGACAAATAAAAATTGTACAACGTGATGTTCTGATATTCGTATACATTGTGAAGTGATTACCAAAATCAAGCTAATTAACATATCTATCACCTCATATAGTTACTGTGTGTGTGTATGTAGAACACTAAAGATCTATTCTCTTAGCAAATTTCAAGTACATAATACATTACTATTAATTATAGTTACCGTGCTGTACATTAGAGACATCAGTGTTTATTAAAGTGAATCTGTAGCAGGAACGAGATATTTTGGCAGCCCTTGTGTGTTTCTTGACCCCAAGGTGGAGCTCAGGCATAGGGAGAAGCAAGCGCCAGCTGTCTGAACATCGGGAACTGTCACTATCAAATAACTGTCTCTGAAAACCCTGCCCTTTAATGTATGCACAGCCTATGAATGACTATGTCTCAAGTGTGACCAAAGCCATTTTTAAATAAGTGCCAGCGCTCTTAGTACAAGGCATCACAGCTGTCAATAAGATGTGCCTGGAGATATTTGCCTTAATGAACACCAATTTGAAAGTTTTAAACGCTTTCTATTCTCCTGACATGTATTTCAACTTTTCAGGATCCACCTTTTTCCAGGTAAAAAGGATAAAATAAAAGGAGGGGTGCCTGCCACTAAAACAAACACTTCAGGTATCAGAAATTAGGGTTAGGAGATTTTTTGGCATGTGCACACGAATCAGAAATATGTGCTGATTCCTAATCAGTACCAAGTGAATGTCATCAATGTCTTCAAATGGGTCAAAATGTCTGAAATATTGAGATCCAGAATGACTGAAATAATTGCCTGCTTCTGACATCAGGAATCAAAGCTGTGGGTTTCAGTGTATGTTTCAGTCCCCAAACTCCCATTCCCTCATAGTTCTCATTTGTCGGTTGAATGAATGCCACATGCCTGTGTTTCCGTAGCAGAACCTGCCTCGTGGTTTTAAAGTGGCCTCCGTGCTGTTGAAGTATCACAGCCAATGGCAGCGAGAGCTGGGTGCTGATGCATGCTGTGAGTCAGGAACTCTGATGCATACATCCATCACTAGGATTAGTCTCTTTCGCTGCCACTTCCTGTTCCTAATAGATCAACAGACTAAAACTGCCCCTGTATCAGTAATTGTTTTCCAAACCATCTGCACATACAGATCATGCTGTTTAGGTTTACAGGTGTGTACTCAAAATGCAGAACATTTGTCTTGTAGCTGCCATGATATATGTAGCAACCCCACCAGAGTCAATCTCCACAGATTCATTAAAACTCATTCCGTTTTAGTATGTGGGTCTCCCATTAACAAACTCTGGGCTCTCTTTCCATTGAAATATGCTACTTGCTTCAGGGAATCCTAATGCAAAGGTCTCAAGGTCACCATTGCACACTCTAATAGGACAATCAAATTTTAAGTGAGAGTTGTTTATATACATTGTCTCCACTCCAAACTTCTTATTCATTCCTCAACTCCATCCCCCATCGCTCCAGAGAGACATTTTCCCCATGGAAAATGATCGCTGCCTCTTTAGATCCAATGGGCATCTTTAGGCTTCATTCTGACCTCCCAGCAGCATTCAACCCTCACACTCTGCTGAAACACCCTCCTCCCTTCCGGACAACCCCCTCTCCTGGAGCTCCCCCTCGATCCTCTGGCTCTGTTGTGGGCTCATCTCCTACATTCAGTCCCTGAACATTAAGGCTCTTCAAGGTCTTTCCTGGGGCCCCTTCTCTTCTTACCCTGTGCTTTCCCCCCAAGCCGTCTCATTCACACCCCACATTTCCAATACTGTAGGTGCCTGTGGTCTCAAACACAGATCTCCAGCCCAGGCCTCACCCTCTAAAAGGTACAGACTAATGTATCCAGCTGCTAATTAACATCATCACTTAAGTGGCTCAAAGGTACTTCCAACTCAACATGTCCAAAACTCATGGTTTTTCTCCAAGAAAAAGAAGGAAGAGAGGGAGGAGGGGAAGGAGGAGAAAAGAGAAGGGGAAGGAAGGGGAGGAGGGGGGAAGGAGAAAGTAGAACAGAAAGAAGCCTGCTGTTTGGGCTCTGTCCCTGTCTCCATGAACGTGACCACCATTCATCCAGTTCCGTGGGACACACATCTGGGAATTTTGCTCAACACCTTTTTCTCCCCAAATTCCAGACGATCACCAGTTCTGTCTGTTTTATCTTCAAAAGGCCTCCACTCCCCTGTCTCTACTCCATCTCCCTCGTGCCACAATGGCGGTGATAATGAATATCATCTGTGTCTGAACTATGGCCATAGCCTTCTTTCTCTCTATCCAAATCTCTACTGCCCCCATTCCAATCCAGCTCTGCTGACTTCTTTCAGTAGCTTCCCTCCACTCTTAGGATAAAGACCCACACACTCAGCACAGCCACAGACCCTCATGGTTCAGCCCTGCCTTCCTCTCTGACCTCCACTTCCCAGAACACTTTCTCCAGCCACATAGCCCTTCAGGTGCTCAGTTGCCCCTGCATCCTTGCCTACCACAGGGCCTCTGCATGTGCTGGTCCCTCTGTCTGAATTGCTCTCCCTCCCCTGCCTCCTCCCCACCCTCCCTGGTTAATTCACAGTCGTTTGGACCTTCTCAATTGCCAAGTCCTCAGGGAAGCCCCCTTGACCCCCTCCAGCAGACTCACTGGCCTGCTCTAAGCTCTCAAAGTGGGATGTACCTCATCGTTACCGCCCTCCTGTCTGCGTGAGATTACATATCTACTAGTGCAATTATTTAATTAATGACTGTCTCTCCATTAGCCAATTCGTTTCAGGAGGCTAGAGATTGTGTCTAATTCTGCTTACCTTTTTACCCTCAGTTTGGCTGTGGAGTCTTAGCATTGTGAATACTAAAATTGTGAAACTGTTTAATAATAAAAGTGGTTTTTCAATTTTGCTTTAAAAAGTATTTTAATGGGTTTATATTCACATTTCCTTAAAAGACCCAAAACATAAAGGTTTCCTACTCTTACCTCTTTTCTTTTGATATGTGTTTCAATCATGAGTGGATCTATACAAAGGATGGAATTGTGGGCAACCCAAGAGTCAGAGTCTACAGTAAATGATGTTTTTGGTGTCTCGGGTCTTATTTAAATCCTGAGTGTCCCAGGTGGTTGTTGCGTTTGTTACTCATCAGTGCTGCTGAAAATGTCCCCCAAGAGACTGCCACTTGTTTCAAGGGACCGTGAGCCATGTTGCCTGCATGTATCTCCCAATTCTGGACATTTTTCAAGCTATATTATCATGTTTTCCCAACCTGACAACCTGGAGGCCAGTTATGGGCATAAAACAAAGCAGTGATCTCTAAGGACAAGCCTCAACTCATTGAAGTCACTGAGTGAGACCTCAGCAGCCTGGGTCTCCCTCTGCCCTGGGTTCACTCGCTCACTCTAGCTGGAGCTGGCCTCGCTGCTGTTGCCTCTCCCACGTCTACCACTCTCTGCAGCTGCCCTTTTATTACTGCTCTAGCCACTGGCTGCCAAAAAGAGACCAGGGCCACAACCCTGACCCTTGTGACATTCAACTGCAGCTGCCATCCAAGTTAATGTGAGCAGAGGGATGGTTCCTCCACTGTCACCAGGCCCAGCTCTCTTGAGTCGGTGCCAAACCCTGAATAGTTTGCCTTGTGAGGAGGACACCAGCTAGTTCCCATGGATGGTGTCCAGGTCGCCCAACCCTCTCTTACCTTAGAAGGAGTTCCTGCCCACCCAGCTTGCTTCTCTCCAAAGTTTTGGGCAGCGTTTTTCTACTTTTATTATTTAGGAGAGTTGATTTTTTTTTT
>VBSM01001044.1:12448162-12461298 GCA_008086735.1 Cheirogaleus medius | reverse complement strand
ATCACCACCTCAGCTCCACCCCAGATCATCAGGCATTAGATTCTCATAAGGAGCATGTAACCTAGATCCCTCACATGCGTAGTTTACAGTAGGGTTCATGCTCCTATGAGAATCTAATAGCACCGCTGATCTGACATGAGGCGGAGCTTATGTGGTGATGCTAGTGATGGGGAGCGGCTGTAAATACAGGTGAAGCTTCACTTGCTCACCCAATGCTCATCTCCTGCTGTGTGGCCCAGGCTCCTGGACTGGTACTGGTCCAGGGCCTGGGGTTTGGGGAGCACAGATATACAGATATAGTCTATACCCCCTCGGCTCACTCCCTACTTTCTCAGGGCAGCCTCCTCTGACCTGCAGACCAGATTGGATCTCTATGTGGTTTGCTCCCCAATCACTGTGTCCCTCTCCTCTGTAGCTCTTACCACAGTTTGTAATTCTGTATTTGATTTATATCTACATCCCCCTCTAGAAGATAAGGCCTTTGAAGGTGGCAATTTTGTCTTTTTTGCCCGCCACTGCATTCCCAGTATGCTGCACACCTGGTCCAGAGTAGAGGCTGCATAAATATTTGTTGAATGAGTGAATGAACTATGTTTATGATTCACTTCATTACATGTCAGTCTTCTGAGAACTTTTATCTTCAATAAACCCATTTCCCTGTGATGGCAAGTAAAACACTTTTGGGGCCATTGCTACAGTATGCATTACATGTGTGAGCACCACAGTGTTTCTACCTGTGGGTTCAATACTCCAACCACAAATTAAAGTATTTCTTTCAGGGTGGTAAAAACACTCTATTACTGACTGTCAGGCAGTCAAACCTGGCTCTGGGGGGAGAGGTCATGTTACGACACTGCAGGCAGGTGAGGATACCAGTGCCAGTCATGGAGGAGGCTGCGAAGATGCCCAGCTTCTGCTTGGTGACACCACCTCTTCCCCTTCGGCTTTGCAGAATGCAAGGGGCTTGAAGAAGGGGGTGGGCAGTCCCAGAACTGAGTGACAGGCATTCCTAAGATCCTGAGTCATGAGGTGGCTCTTCAGAGGGGGTCTCAGAATGAGACTGTGTGGTTTGGCTTCACACATTTCCAGGTTTACTTTGTGGTTTGTCAAGTCATCACACCTATGCTGTTGGAAGATGACAACAATACGTTCAACCTAAAAATGACAACAAAGCAGTTGTGATAGAGAGGGATGAGGCTGGGCGTGCCGTCAGAACCATGATGCAGTTTGCTGGTTCTTGCCACGCATGGAGAATGAACCTTTGTGGAACGGAAGGAGAAGCTCCCGGGGAGCAGTGTGGGAAGGTGGAAAGAGCACTGGGCTTGTTGTCAAGGTAATAACCACTTCCGTGGAGCACTTGCAGTGGGTGGGCGCTGTGCGAAGCACTTTGCATGCATCATCTCATTTAAGCCCATAACAGCCTATGAAGGTTATTATCATCACTTTCCAGATAATGAAACCAAGTGTCAGAGTGAAAAAATGTGCTCAAAGTAGCACAGCTAGTAAATGTCAGAACCAGGATTTGAAGCCAGTTCTGTTTGAATCCACATCAAATCTCTTAACCCTGGGAATACACTGGCTGTCCAGTCCAAGCCCTGGCTATTACATTGCGGCTGTGTGGCTATGCATAATTACTTCACTTCTGCAAATAATGTATTGTCTGTAAAATGTGAATAATAATACCTATGGCAGAGGGCTTCTGTGAAGATCAAACGAGACAGTGTGGATAAACTCTTTAGAACTGCAGTATCTGATACCACAGCCACTAGCCACATGTAGTTACTGAACTTGGAATGTGGCTCGTCTAAATTGAGATGTGCTGTAAGTGTAAAATATATACTGGACTTTGAAGACTTAGTGTGGAAAACAAAGAATGTAAAATAGCTCAATAATTTTTCATATTGAACATAGGTTGAAATAATATTTTGAATATACTGGGTTAAATAAAATATATTACTAAAATTAACTTCACCTGTTTCTTTTTAATTTTTAACGTAGCTACTAGAAATTAAAAATTACATATTTGACTCATATTTCTATTGTACAGCACTGCATGAGAGCCCTGTAAATATGATTTATTATTGTTATGGTAATTTCACTCGGAATGATATTCCATTTCACCGCTGAGGTCAGCACCTAGGCAGAGTCTGACACAGAATGTATCCCCATTTTTCTATAAATGTAAATTTTAATGAATAAAAAATGTGTATGTTTTCATCTTTTGAATTCAGTCCTTCTGATGTGTGTTTTATTGTTGTTTTTCAGTTTACACAGGGTCTTCCAAGTGAGAGAAGTCTCTATGTCTGGAGAAATTAACCCACTCAAAGTATGTAAATGGCAATTTACAACATTCTGATCCAGATGTTTTTTATTCAGGTAACTAGAGAGTAAACCGCATCTCATGGAGCACCAAAATCACTTTCCCTTTCATATGGTGGAAATAATCCATTTTTTTCTTCCATTGCTTATCAAATGTTGCATATCCCAAGTCAAAATAATGTCCGAATCATTACAATCATTTCAAACCACTGTCTATGCGAATGTATTATTTAATGCATGCCTAAATTTCATCTTATTACTTTTAAGCCATCATTCCAGCCTAAACAATTTTCTTTTTTCTTTCTTTCTTTTTTTTTTTTTTTTTTTGAGACAGAGTCTCACTCTATTGCCCAGGCTAGAGTGCCGTGGCGTCAGCCTAGCTCACAGCAACATCCAATTCCTGGGCTCAAACAATCCTTCTGCCTCAGCCTCCTGAGTAGCTGGGACTACAGGCATGCGCCACCATGCCCGGCTAATTTTTTCTATATATTTTTAGTTGGCCAATTAATTTCTTTCTATTTTTAGTAGAGACAGGGTCTTGCTCTTGCTCAGGCTGGCCTCGAACTCCTGACCTTGAGTGGTCCGCCTGCCTCGGCCTCCCAGAGTGTTAGGATTATAGGCGTGAGCCACCGCGCCCGGCTGACAATTTTCTTACTGAGCATCATGCTATCCCTTTCAGCTTTGTGTATGTCTGAAAATTTCATTTTAGACTTTGTATTGTTCATTTGGGTCACTAAATGCTAAAAGAAGACATGGCTAAAGACAGAACAGTCAACTAAATTATAACCTCCATAAAGACAAAGGGACCAAACTTACATAGTGGAAATAGAGGACTGATCTACATTCCATATTGAAGTTAAGTTCCGGTAAAATGCAACTTATGATGAAAGGAGTTTTGTTTTAGTTTGGATAACACTAGCTATTGTAACACATAAACTCCAACATTTAAGAGGTTTAATATAACAGAAACTTATTTCTCCCCGGATAACAGTCCAGTGCTAATGTTCCTGATCAGTGGGTTTCTTTCCTCCTTCTGGTGATCAGGCCCAGGTGATTCCTCCATCACGTGGCTCTGCCATCTCCTAGGACCTTGTCATCCTCTGCAGCCAATTAGCAAAGACGGAACTTGGAGAAGGCACACACATTTCTTAAACCTTGCCTGAAGGTGGTACACAATTACTTTTGTTCATATTCCATCAATGTGAATTTATCACTTGGCCCCACCTAGATGTAAGGGGAGCTGGAAATACAGTTCCTGGGTTGGAAGCCTTTTCCTAGCAATACACTATACTATGAAAGAGAAGCATGAAGTCTGGTAAATAGCTCTTCATCTCTGCAACAACTTATAAATGGAACTTATTTCCATAAGGATGAAAATGTTGAAGATGTATTCCACATTTCACCATCCAACACTACCTATCCATTGTCACTGCCCCTAAACACATTAAATAACACTTAAAATGCATTGTGCACAATAGTAAGAATAATGAAAGACTGTGTAATGGTTTACTGCACCAAAGGCAATGGTCACAAAAGTGTACCCACAAGATGGAATGAGTTAGGCTTAGGGGGATGAAGGAATAGTAAGATAACCAACATCCACCTCCATTTACTCCATTGTAGGGGCAGATGAAGTGAGGGCAAGATGGTTCAGTATGAGGGAGGCTGGAGTCTGGTCTCCTCCTCATTGCTCTTAAAGTTGGTAAAGAAGAAATGAAGTATCACCTGTTTTCCTCTTTTAATTTTATTAACAAAAATTACATGGTTATTTGTATTTGCTCTCTCCTAGACAATGTTTCTAGATGATTCTGACAGGTAAATACCTTGGAAAGATGGCTTAGTACTCAAATTGTCATATGAAGATGTGCAAATTTATATAAAATGGTAAAGGGCAAACATGAACAATGACCCCTCATTTCTTTATATTCCCCACAGTGCCCGGTAGTGCCTGCCACAGCAGGCACTTGCTAAACATGTATTGACTCTGGATGGATTAAGGTGGATCCAGAGTTTGTCCCGACTGACCATGTCTTACCTGAGTATTCTGTTGTAAAATATTTATTTTAATAGTTACATATTTTCTATGCATCAATCCATTTCATGGATACTCCTTTCTTCAATATGAAAGGGATACATTCTACGAAAATGTCCCCTAAATTGAAGTATCCTCATGTCTTTAGGTCTTCTTCCCCCTCAAAATTCATGCTGAGACCCACATCATTAGTTCTGAATCTGCTATCCACCTCTAAATCTGGTGATTGGCTAAGGAACTAAATTTCTGTTCTTTATGTTATTAATAGTTAGAACACAATAATAAATAAAAGTGTCTAAAAATATCTGAATATGGACATTTGTCTATTTAAAAGAGCAATCACTTTTGATCATATCACGCTTATTTATCTTAATATGTACTAATGTGGGGCAGGGGAGGGGATGAATATTATGCAATAAATTCTTAGTTTTATACAGTTTTATAAAAATATAATACACTCTGCTGTTTTAACAAGCTCCTCCCTTAAAATGGGGAGACCTTTCTATCTATGCCTAAACCCCAGCAGCCACAGAAGAAAAGATGGATATATTTAACCACACTAAAATGAAAAACACTCCTGCATGGCAAAAATTCTATAAGCAAAAAGACTCGTCAAAAGACAATGTAAAATTTGGGGAAATATTTGCAACTTGCATCATAAAAACTTAATTTCCCTGCTATATGAGAATTAATAAAAAATAAAACAAAGCAAAACCCCCCAAACTCTAATAACCTAATAGAAAAATGAGCAAAGGATATAAAAATCTGTTACATAGAAAAGAACACACTTCAAAGGCTTTAAATATATTGAAAAGATGTTCAACCTCATTCATAAAATAAATGTAAATTAAAACTGCACTGAAAATATTTTTCACTAAGAGTTTGGCAAAAATCTAAACTTTTGATAACACACTCTGAGGTGAGGATAATATGGGACAAGCCCTGTAGGGAGCAATTTGACAATATCTCTCAAAACTGAAAATGCACTTCCTTCCAGGGAGCAAATTCCACTTGTAGGAATTTACCTTAAAGATAAACTTATGTGCAAAATGACATTTATAATAGGTTATTCAATGCATTATTGTTTGTAATAGCAAAAATATTGGAAACAATCTAAATGCTCATAGATAAAAGGACTAGAGCTTAATTTATGGCTCATTTATACAATGGCATACTATCACATTATGAAAAAAAAATTTTTTAATGAGGAAGCTGTCTATAAGCTGATATGGAAAGATCTCCAAGATATGAGGAAGAAGCAAGATGCAGAAAAGTGTGAAGAGTGTGCTGTATTTTGTATAAAAAAAGAGGGGATATTATTCCTATGTGCTTCTTGGTGCATAAAACAACTGTGGGATCAGATTAATAAAAGTGGTGGAGAGCAGCTGGGAACCGGCGCCTAAGAGATGCCATAGGAGACACACTTTAGTGAAAATGTTTTAAATATCTCCTGATGGTTGAACTTTGTTCATGTATTACCTATTCAAAAATTTAAATTTAAAAAATTTGCAAGACCTCAGTCAACATTTAATTCCACTTTGGTAGGATGATAATGGTCTTAAGAAATTTGAAATTTTGTAACTAGTGACATAATTGCACAGTACAGACCATCCTGTAGGGCTCACGAATTGCTTTTTGTCTTGTCTCCCCAATGAAATCGCCAGCCCTCTTTTGGAGTCCCTTCCATGTTAACCTGGGAACCCAGTGGATGTCTGAGGACAACTGGTAGATTGATTAGGCCGCTCAGACTTTCACCCCCTTTCTTCATGAGCACTTCTTGTATATTTCCACTTCTTCAAGTAAATCAAAATAATAGCGCAAAAGAACAAGTAAGGTAGAAGGCACATAGTTGCCAGGTAAATTGGGCCTCCAGAGAGTGTACCTTTAGGTTATTTTAAAAAGGCAGTTTCCATCTTATTGATGGAAACTGCTTTCTATTCAGTCAATTACCCATTGTATGTTAGATGGTATTTCCTGGCTCAAATGGCTGTCTGTACAAAATGCCAACATTTAAAAATCTATTTCCTCCACTCCTGTTTCAACTTCCACAACTCTATTGTTGGAATCTGCAAGTCGGTGTCTTTGGAGCCAAAGGACAATTCAGCTGAGATGTTTGATTTTACTACACAAAGTGATCTATCTCACTTCTCCATGTGAGTACCTGCCTACAAAATCACTTAGTGGCGAGAAGAGAAAAAGACGCAGCAAAGCAGCGCGCCGCGCTGACCGCTGGGGTTGTGGCGGGGGAGCAGGCGCCGAAACACTCCCGCCAAGGCCAGAGGGGGCTCCCGGCCTGCCCGCCAGCAGATGGAAACCCGCCCTCCGCCGCCTCTCGTGGTGGGAGTGGGTCCCCCTGCGGGATCCGCAGAGAACTGTCCTGGGCGTAGCGTCGAAGCCTCGCGTTTCCTGGGAGCCTCGCCGTGAAGGCAGCTCGCCGCTGTGCCCTCCCGCTCGCTGCTTCCTGGTGGGGGAGTCTGCACGAGCAGCCGCCAGCCAGAGGGCCCGAGAAGGTGGCGAGGAGTGGCGTCGTCGGCCAACGCCCAGGCAGGATCGCCAGGGCTCAGCCCGGACAGCCCCGTCCCCTGCCTGCACACTGGGCGTCGCCCCGGGGACACAGAGAGCCGGCAGTTCAAGGCTGGTCCCCCTGGGTTTAGCTTCTCTTCCCTCCCACCCCACAGCCTTTCCTTTTCCCAGCCCCAGCTTCCCCCAACTCGAGAGGCTCTAGAACACATATGCTTGGGCAAGTTATTCTGGGGCAATTAATTAACCTGGCTGGGCCTCAGTTTCCCCTTTTGTATAATACAGAACGTACAACCCCTTTAGAAAACTCTTTGGTAGCTTCTTTTTTCTTTTCTTTTCTTTTTTTTAGCCAGTCAAATTTAGCAGTGGGGGGTTGAATACCAACTTTAGTGACACTAATGTTAATAAGTTCTGATAACCCACTACCATCGGACCAGCCGGTAGCTTCTTATAAAGCTAAATATACGCTTTCTCTATGTCTGGCAATTCAACTCCTAAGTATTTATCCCCCCAAAATTAAAATTTATGTCTACTGAAAGATTTGCCCACAAATGTTCATAGCAGCATTATTCATAATAGCTAGAGACTACAAACAACGCAAACAATCATTAGCAAGTGATAACACATTGTGTTGTATTCATACAATGGAATACTACTCAGCAATAAGAGAAGCAACCATGATACATATGACAGCATGAACGAAATGCAAAAGCATTTTACTAACTAAGCCAGATTCTATGATTCCAAAAGAAGTTCTAAAAAAACTAAACTATTGTATTAGAAATCAGAACCGTGGTTTCTTTGGATAGCTTGGACTGAGAAGGGCAGAGGGAACTTTCTGTAGCGATGAAAATGTTCTATATCCTGACTGAGTGATGGTTACACGAGCACATACATTTGTGAAAACTCATAGAACCGTACTTTAAAATTTGTATATTTTATTGTATGTAAATTCAATTTCAATTTTAAAATATCTTTGAAAAAATAATTCCTACCTGACAGGGTTGTTGTAATTATTAAATGAGTTAATATGTAAAGTGTTTAAAGTCGTGCCTGGCATATAGATATTACTATATAAGAGTCTGTATGGCATTTATAGTATCTACATGTAGTATTTGTATAGCATTTATATAGTGTTTATAATTAGTCCAAAATCTGTGGCATTGTGGGAAAGACTTACATTTTAAAGTACTATATTTCAGAATTTTCCATAAAGGGAATTCACAATGGGGAGAGAGGAATCACTTTACCACTGTTCCAACCTCATAGGTGGTTGTGAGGATCAAATGGGGCTGTATACTTTAGCTACATTTGTATTTGATTAATACAAAAAAATACAAATATGGAGAGTTAAATCACCCAATTTAGCTTTCTGACATAATTTCTGTATCTGAGAAAAGCTGCTTCAAGTCCAAATACCAAAGAAGCACGGGATGATGCAAGCATATCACACATTCTTGTGACCTGGACACTACATGTGCGACAATTCCATGATCGATGCTTACAGATGCACCAGAAGACATCACAGCAGATGTGGCTTTTTAAACTGACCCTCTGTGAGGCTCCTCGGGCAGAAGAAAGAGCTTGACTGTGTGGGTTTGAATGCTGGTTTCTGTCACTTATTACATGTGATATTGGGGAGGTTACTGAACCTCCCTAAGCTTCAGTTTCCTCATCTGTAAAATGAGAATAATAAGTACCTCCTGTGGATTAAGAGAAGGCAGGTGTTTCAGAAATAAAAACCGTGGCTGACCTCTGCAGAGGTGAATGCTGGTGGTGAGTGGGTCTTTGTCGAGCAGGATGTCTGGCATGGATGAGAGTGTGTGTTCCTACTGGCAGTTTTGGAAAAGCAAGACCCAGTGGCTCTTCTCCTTATGAGGAATAGGGAGAGATGAAGAAGCCCAGAGGAAGATACTGGAGGGAGTCCCTGGGGCTGGGCAAGATTCAGAGGCTGACCGGAGAAAGGGTCCATGAGAAATAGCCATAAAGGTCAATAAGGGAAGAGATGTCTAGGAAGAGGTGTCTAGTGGAACGAAATGCTGCACTCTTTGCTGTATATATAAAATCTCTTTCCTCTGTCGTCCTTATAAGCCTTAAAAAAAAAATCTACCTTATTTACTAAAGCTCTTGTGTAAATGGATTCTTTTGGGAGGGGTGGGAGAATTGCTAAATCCTGCGTCAAGAGTAGCACAGGGAGGGAAGGTTGCAAACACCCACATCTGGTTACCTATGTAATGTGCCTTGCACAGTCCTGGGTTCAAGGTATGTGCTTAATAAGTGACAGACATTTTACATCGCGTTACAAGTATGCACACATTCTGGCAAAAGAACGTTCCTCATTCTCCGTGGGCTCAAGTCGGTGCTCCAGCACGTGTTTCTATAACAACAAAGGCGTTGCGCCTTCAGGTGGGCGCTTGTGCGGTGGAGATTGGATACAGTGAGCTCCAGTTCTGCTTTGCCTGTGGTCTGGCGAAACCTCCCTCTTTTGGACGCAAATTATCCCCTCCCACTCTCCACGTGGCTTCATGCTGGCCGTAGGCGCGGGGCAGTGAGCGGCGTCTCAGCTGTACTGGCCCGCGGCGGCCTGGTGTGAATCCCTGGCGCGCTTCTCGCCCGCGCCGGGCAGGTCGAGGGCCCGCCCCTGGGGGTCTGGCCGCAGTGGCCCAACAGGGGCGGGCGAGAGGACCTGTGCTCTCCGCGTGCCCTCGGCACTGACCCGCGCTCCGCAGTGGGCCGGGGGCTTTCCTCGCGGCGCGCCCTCTGCTCGCGACTCTGGCCTCACGCCGGCCGGCCGCCCCGTGCGAGCCCAGGAGTGCGCGGGGCCGCGTTCCCCGGCCTAGCGCTCTCTCCCCGGGGGCCAGATCGGGGTCAAGGTCTCGGCTCGGTCCGCTCGCAGCGCCGCCCCCTGGCCCTGAGCCGGCGGGAACGTGCGGGCAGCTCCAGCGTGGATCTCGCGCAGCGGGTTGCGCCGCCGCCGACGGGGCGGAGACTGGACGCCCGCTGGGACCCCGCGGCCAGGAGGGGCGGAGGCCGGGCTGCCGCGCTGGTGTGCGCCCTGCCTGCCGCCTGTGTGTGGCCCGCCGCGGCCCGTGGGGCCTGCGCTCTGGCTGATCGAAACAGTTCAAGACTACTCTCCCGATGCTGCTTGGACTAGAACAGGGTCACAGGCTCCGTGACCGTGAGCTCCGTGTGCTCAGCTGGTGATGCAACTATGGATGAGAGCCAAGCTCTCCTGCAGGCAAGGCCCAGGCAGGCAGCCCTCCAAACCCACTGGGGAGCGTACTTCTGACTTCCCTCCATGTTCGCACCCCGCACGCCTCTGCATCCGCTCCTGCTCCCCAAACCTCTATTTTGAAGAAAAGCATGAACTCTCCTGGCTCTGATACCCCCAACTGCTGAGTGTCCAACTGCAAGGACCTGGGGTTGCCCTACACGTGTTTGCACCTTCTTGCTTTATCCACAGACTTCACAGGCTTTGGCATCCTGCTTCCTCTTCTTCCTCCTTCTCCTCACCCTGTTTTCCACAGTGACAAATCTCCCCCAGTCCCTGCATCAGCCCCACGCCTAACGTTTGACCTTGGTCACTGTTCAGGCTCACTTTGCTCCTTCAGCTCTAACCCTAGTTTTCAACTCTCATAGCCATCCTCATCTCTGTTTCCCATTCTTGACAATTCTGTGGCTCTTTCTGGCTCTCTGTTCCCCCACCTTACTAACCTCCATCCTTAACATGCCCCCAGTGCTGCCCTTCCACAGCTGTCCTCATGGTCCCTGACTCAGGTCTTCCCTCCTTAGGCCCCTCACTGTCCCAGCCAAGTATAAAATGCTCTCCTGCTGGAGTTTGTGTGGCCTGCTGGTGTCCTTGTGGTGAGACCCACCTGCTGCCCTGTTCCAGGCTCCAAAACGCCAGCCTACACTCTCACTTGTGTTCACAGAACTGTTGAGGGAGTCCAGGGGCTTGGCAGGAACTTCTTCCTGTCCAGCAGGTCCACAGAGCATATCTAGGCTCCTGCTGCTTCTGCTCAAGAGATTGGAACCCCATTTCTTAATCGCACCTGCCTTTGAGGGTCTTGCATCCTCCTGGGCCCTCCTGGGGCAGAGACCATGCTAGCCTTCCTGTTGAAGGAGGAGGTGAAATGGATGCTACTGGGTCAGCTAAACATTCCCACCAAGAACTGGTAAAGGAAACAAGGGCTGGTTTGATCCTCAGAGTCTCTGCTGCCCCTATTTCCTAAAACAGTGGCAACATCGCTGCTTTCTACCTACTGGGTATATTAAGGGACCCCCATGAGGGAAAATCATCATCCTTCTCCCTAGCTAAATCCTGCCCCTTCCATCAAGACCCAAGTCCCACACAGCTGAGGGCTTTAATTAGAGCCTGCCTTTATCACTTGCTGTGGTTTTTTCTGTCATTGCTATTTCCAGAAAGAGACAGTGATGTCAACTCTATCCCTCTGGTCAGCTCTGGAGCACCCACCACAACTTGGGCTGGACAGCAAATCACATGCCAGGGGAGGCTGGGCTCTGCTTTGCAGGGGCAGGATGTGTGTGGTGGACGCGTGCCCAAGATATGTGCTCACAGGCCTCTCCTGCCCCACGAGGCCGCCACAGAGCTGTTCTTGGCCCATCGCTGATGAAAACACAGTGTCCTGCCTCTGGATGAAGGTAGGAGTCCATCCTTTCAGGGATACTAAAATGGTGCTTCCCACATTTTAGGATTTCTTGCACCAGGAAAAACACTGTAGGAGGGGCCAACAGGGGGTAGCTAACTTTTTACTTTGCCAAGCTACTTCATTAAAAATAACTGCCATCTACAAATCCATCATTTCATTTATAAACAAACTTTCTAATTCCAGAAATATGGGAATGACATCATTTTAGAATTAATAACAAATTTTTGCTTTTTTTTTTTCACTTTTTGTTTTGGAATAATTTAAAACTTACAGAAAATTTGCAAGAATAGTACAATGAACTATTGTTCATATATCTTCACCCAGATTTATCAGTTACTAATGTTTTGCCATATTTGGTTTATGATTCTCCTTCTCTATATATACATACACATGCATACAGAGAAAGTATCACACAAGAGAGAGAATAGTCTCTATATACATAAATTTCTCTACTGAACCATTTGATAATAAATTGTAGACATTGTACCCTTTACCCTGAAATAATGCGGTACAATCATCAAAATCAGGACATTTAATATCATTGATGTTAATACAATATTATAATCTATGTACCTTATTAAAATTTTCATAATTGTCCCAATAATGTCTGCCCCCACTACTGTTGTTCCCTCTTTCTCCCTCCTCTACCTTCCTCCTTTTCCTCCTCCTTCTCTCACTTCTCCTCTTATTTCTTCTTCTCCTCCTCCTTCTCCTTCTCGTTTCTTCTTCAAATTGTTTTCTCTGGTGTAGGATCTACTCCAGGATCTCACACTGCTTTTTTTTTTTTTTAACATAACCTTGGAAGAGAGTATACACATTGCTTTTAGTTGTCATGTCTCTTTAATTTCCTTGAATCTGGAACAGTTCCTCCGTCTGTCTTTTTGTCTTTCACGACATTGATGTTTGTGTGTGTGTGTGAGAGAGAGAGAGAGAGAAGAACAGGACAGTTATTATGTTGAATGTACTTAAATGGAGCTTGTCTGACGTTTTCTCGTGATTATATTCATTCAAGTAATGCATTTTTGCCAAGAATACCACAAAAATGATTCGTCCTCTCTCAGCGCATGACATCAGAAGGCACATGACATTGGTTTGTCCTATTTGAAGAAAATGTTAACTTTGATCACTTGGTTAAAATGGTGGCTACCAGGTTTTTGCACTATTAAATTATTATTTTTCCCTTTGTAATTAGTAAATAATTTGTCAGGTGAATAAAGTCTTTTTTTTATTTTTTTAGAGACAGGATCTTGCTCTGTCCCCCAGGCTGGAGTACAGTGGCATGATCACAGCTCACTGCAGCCTCAAGCTCCTGGGCTCAAGCCATCCTCCTGCCTCAGTCTCCCAAGTAGTATAATAACTGGGAACTACAGGTGTAAGCCACTACACCTGGATAACTTTTTTATTTTTGTAGAGGCAGGGGGTCTTTCTATGTTGCCCAGGCTGGTCTCAAACTCCCTTGGCTCAAGTGATCCTCCCGCCTCGGCCTCCCAAAGCACTGGAATTATAGGCATGAGCCACCACACCCAGCCAGGGAAAGATTTTGTGTGTGTGTGTGAGTGTGTGTGTTTAGATTGATTTTGAGTTTTTGATGTTGT
>VBSM01001044.1:12402573-12424626 GCA_008086735.1 Cheirogaleus medius | reverse complement strand
CCTCTCTCTCTCTCTCTCTCTCTCTCTCTCGCTGACTTCTTACATGTGAGCTCAGAACTGCCAAGGAACATGTTGAGAGAGAGAGAGCAAGACCGCCGGTGGAATGACCTAGGCTTAGAAGTCACATTATTTGTTCTGTACTTTATTAGCAAGGCAGTTACATAGGTCTGTTCGGGTTCAAAAGAGAGAATATTGATCCAACATCTCAGTGGAGGAGTGTCCATATCACGCTGTAACATGAACATGTGGGATGTAATATAATCTTTGGAAAACACAATCTGCCATACATGGTTCTTTATGTTCTGTAATAGTGAAAAACTAACCAACAAAGAAACAAGGTAGAAAAGAAAAACCATGAGCCCTCTATTTGCATCACTTCATGCAGAATCCTTGCCAAGTGTGAATAATTTGTCTGCCCCCAATCAATTTAATCATGTCAAGCCCATGGCAGCCATAACCATTTTTCTAGATGCAAATCTGATCTTATGCCCCTCTTAAAATCACCCTGTTCCCCCACAATAAATTCCAAACTCCTTAACATGGTTTATAAAGCCCTTCACATCTGGCCTTGTTTATGCATTTCCACTCTCACCTTTGTCACTTTCTCCTTTGTTCTATGTTCTGGCTACACTGAACTACTTTCCATCTTTCGAATTTTCTTTTGCCTTTAAGCCTTTGTACATGCTGTTCTTCTCTTCTGGGACTCTCCTTGGCCCTGAGCTCTTATTCCTCAATTTCCTCTCACTCCTACTTGTTTTTCTGGACTCGTCTTCCCTAACATTGCCTCTCTCCTGCCTCCACCTCATCTTGCCTAGGGCTCTCACATCTCTTTCCCATGTCCTCTTAAAGCACCCTATGCTTATATTTCCCACAGTATTAATCAGGTAGGCCCTATCTGCCCCTCCATCATTCTATGTGGGAACCATGGTTTGGCTTTATTTGACACCATGCACAATGCCTGGAGCATGGCACTGTGTTGAGGAGCTCAACAAATATTGGTTCGATGAATGAATCTGTGCCTTAAATAACCCACTCCTGGGCTCAAGTCAATAGCCCTCCCACAAACATAAGATTGCTATGGCAGTGTCCTGATTGTTTTTTTGTTATTGTTGTTGTTTTGAGACTCCCTGGGTAGAGTATAGTGGTGTCATCATAGCTCACTGAAACCTCAAACTCCTGGGCTTAATCAATCCTCCTGCCTCAGCCTCCCGAGTAGCTGGGACTACAGGTGTGTGCCACCACACCCAGCTAATTTTTCTATTTTTTTGTAGAGACGGGGTCTCACTCTTGCTCAGGTTGGTTTCGAACTCCTAAGCTCAAGCGATCCTCCCGTCTCAGCCTCCCAGAGTGCTAGGATTACAGGCGTGAGCCACTGCACCCAGCCTGGTAGTGTCCTATTTTAAGTCTTATGACTAAAGTAGGCCCAGAGCATGTTGGGATAGTTTCAGAATTTTCAAAAAAATATTGGCTGTTTAATGTGACTTGGGCTGTTCTCAGCCACAGGGGATTCATGCCAAGGCAGGGACAGGGAGTGGCTCCGGGACCTCATCCCTCTTCTAGCATTGGTCCTGGTGGGCAGGTCTGCCTGGGAGGGATGCACCTCAGCAACAGCTGGTGGGATGTTTACTTGCTGTGCCTACATCCACAGCCTATTTCTGGAGCAGGTACTGGACGCAAGCCCATGCCATTCCAGCACTGACCTCAGCAAGCGCTGGGTGATGAGTGCGTGTGCCAGGAAAGAACAGTAGCAGTCCTCTGCTTACCTCCCTGGCTCCAGCCCAGCCTTCTCTGGGCATACCAAGTCATCACTGTTTTGCCCTGTTGGTGATTACCTTACCCTCGCTCTAAGGCTTAGCACTAAATATTGCTCCATTTGCTCTAACTTTCGGTTTCATTAAGGACAAGGGAGAAAGAAAGTTAGGGGTGATAAGTAAGGCTCTCCCAAATCATAAACTGTACTGCTTTGAGGAAGTCCTAACTGGAGTTCCTTGGAGTTTTCAGGGTCAAAGGAAACAGATCAGCACTTGGGGTCAGTACTGTTTTTCCTATGGTTAGTCCAATTACTAAAAGAGAACTGGAACACAAAGAGGTCACTTGATTTATTTATGACTACTCAGTAAGCCACAAGACAAAGATAGCACCCAAGACTCTCGGTTTCAAATTTACTGCCACTTCAATAACCTAAGATAAATCTGTATTAGTTAGCTTGGGGAACCAATATCAAATTTGGTTTTGGTAAATTGTCACCATTTTTAGAGCCATTGCTTAAGTTGTCATCTCTAAACCAATTAGGAAACCATAGTTACAACTCACTGGGTTCCCTTCTGGGGAGACCTATCTCTGTTGCAGAGTTCAGCAAGAAAGTGGCTAAAGATCTGGGGCCTTCCTCTCACACCTCATCCAGGTTTTCATACGAGGCTGGAAGCCTTTTAGTCCTACAACTTCTTTTTGGTTCCTCTAAATCAACTCTCTACCCTCTTACACTACAATTTTTGTTTCTGAAGCAGAAAATGGGAGGTAGGGGAAAGGGAAGCTAGGATCTTGCTTGAATGACAGAACGCTGTTTTCTGGTACAAAAACATTCTTGTACCGTCCTGTGACCAGCTGCTCTTTGGGAGAATGTTTTGGGACCTCATTGCTTTTTACCCTTAAATTCTTATTCCTGGGGAAGAATAACTTTTTGTTTATCATGCAGGGAGAAGAAAAATCTTAGGTTTATTTTTTGTTTCTTTTAGTTTATCCATCCAGCTGAAAGCCATCAGATGGCATCCGAAGCCCAGGCAGAGAGGGCAGCTCATAAGCTTGGTCCAGGGCCACATGATCATCAGTGCTCTGGCTTTCTCAAAGTGCTCAAGGCCCACAGAGGACCACTCTTTATGCCTATGTCAAAGGTATCCTACTAATAAAAAGCAGTGGGTTTAAAGCTAACATCATTAGTCAAGGAAAAAAGAGGAAATTATATCTGAAAACCACTGTACTCTATCCAGGATGACATGGCAAGACTCTGTCTCAAAAAAAAATTCATAATATTAAGCAAGTATATGGAAGTATGTGGAATCACCTAGTTGGTTCCTACCCTTGTGGCAGGGCAAACACTTGATTTAGAAATAAACAAATGTTCTCTGAAGATTTTTATAGCCACCCTGCTCATCATTAGGGATTTGGAAACTATTATCCAGGAAGAAGTTCCATGGAGACATGGCCTCAGAATCCTATCCTCAGAACACCAAGGTTTGGCCTGTCAAAGGGTACATGTTAGAAACAGGAGGCTGGCGACGGCTACCAGCTCCCAGGTGTTGGTGTGCATTTGTCCCTACCTCCCCACTGCCTGAGAGCATCGTCTGGGAGGAAGAATTGGGTCAACAGCACCACACACACAGCTCTTCTGATGACAAGTTTTATATGACAACACACACTGAACGATAATGCAACAAACAAGGCATGGAGCTCAGACTCAGCCAGGAAAGCTGCTGCAAGGAATAAGTTTGGAACTATTCAGGAGTAGTGCCAAACTCTAACACTGTATTTACAAATCTAATTTGGAACCTGGCCCTTTTTGAGTGCAGGAGGAAGTTGGGGGAGAAGCCATGCATGAAATAAAAATATATATATACAGACATAAACACCCACATTTTCATACTTCTTTCACCCATTTTCTCCACCAGGAACAAATGAGAGAAAGGAGAAGGCGAGCCCCATTCCGTAGAGTCCCTGTATTTACAAATTTGTTAGAGAAGCCCCACATGGGGTTTGGATTCAAGGAGGCAGACTTCATTCTCCTTGGCCCCACTTACCCCTAACAATTTACCGGGTGGGGACACAGGCATCAATATCCAGAAGAGGCAAGGAAAAATATGGCTTACTTAACTTATACATTACACACCAGGGGCCTCAGTTTCTCCAAGTACTTTCATACTTGGTCCTTCACTAGATCCTTAGCAGACTTCTAACCTGCAGCAACAGAGTTCAGCGAAGCTGTAAGACCCAGAGGAAAGCAGTATCTTGATCCAGCACGTGCTGGGTCAGTCACTTCATCCAAGACAGTTACACATCCAAGCCCCAAGTAAGTCCTCAGGGGCTTCCAGCTGTTTTCTTCATGGAGTGGAAGTTTGGGCTTTTTCCCTCCCTAGATTTCTCCTTGCTGCCACTGCCAAGTTCTCCGCTGTTCCCTCTGGACCCAATACAGCTGCACCAAGTGCGTGTATTTATTGTTCTGCTGCCGGTGGCTCCTCCCTGGCTGCTGGCTCTTCCCCGGTGGCTGGCTTCTCAACCTGTGACTCCGGAGGAATCAGATACTGGACCTCCTCTGTGCTGATGGCTACTTTATCTGGCTGCAGCCACCTCTTGAAATGTTCCAAGGTGCTACAAAAGAGCAGAAGAAAAGGGCGG
The DNA here is from genome assembly GCA_008086735.1 of Cheirogaleus medius. NCBI lineage: Eukaryota > Metazoa > Chordata > Mammalia > Primates > Cheirogaleidae > Cheirogaleus > Cheirogaleus medius. Next base: position 12,420,237 of record VBSM01001044.1, on the reverse strand, counting down.
CTGTGTCAGACCTCACTGATTAATTACTTAATGATTATCTCAGTTACTCAAATACTGCCTTCCCGCCCACCACCAATTTCTTCCTACAATTGTTTTTCGCCACTAACGCGGGGAGTACAAGGATACTCCTCTGACAGCTGTGCATCCTGGCAGCTCCGAGGCATAATTTACCCCCTAGTGGGCACTTTGGCTATAAGCAGCACCAGGCTCGCTTCAAGTGCAGAGCCTCTGAAGGCTTGATGAGAATAGCTGAAGAGTTTATGCCTCAGTCCTATCTTTTTTTCCTCCAAACTGAAGAAGAGAGAAATGATTACAGGGAGGAAACACTCAAATAAATACCAAATTATTAGTGAGGTTAGCATCTTATGCCTCTTATACCTGAGCCAGTGTGGGGCTCAATATACTTACAGCACTTACTTGCACTAAGTGTGAGTTTTTGTTTTTTGTGGGTTTATTTCATCCTATAGCAAGTCCCCAAGATGAAAATATCTGGGCAAATGTTCCCCACAAGAGAATGACCACTATGCCAGAGGGCTCTCTTTTTGTTTGGATCTGTAGGGAGATCCAAGCTCATGGTCCCCCCCACGCACCTTCCTTAAGTACTCAGGGTCCTCCACCCTAAAGCTATTAGACATTCACAGTAAAATATATATGACTAGAGATAATGTAAACCCCATTCTATGTCCTTCAATAACACGAGGTCATAATCCAAGAAATAAAGTTGTAACACCAGATTTTAGACATATGTCAATGTACGGAGGAATTATGTTTTGGGCAGTGGGATTTCTCAGCCCATCACCCCCTTCCAAAAGCATGCCCCAAGGAGGCTCACCTGCCTGGCCCTCACATTCGTGAAGACTCACACAAATCCACTGTAAGATGGCCTCTGTTTAAAACATAAACTGTGAAGTTTGAAAACAAACACATAACTACTGTTTCCTGGTGCTTGTTCTGAACAATGATAGAAAGAAGTGTTCCCACAGATGCAGGCTTAGGGGAACAACTCAAACGTCAGAAGGCAGTGGGAGCACCTGATTGGTCCCAGTGCCCACAGCGCAGGAGATTCAGGTGACATGGCATTTAATCTTCATCTACCACACTTTTCATAGAATTGTTCAAATTATTTCTATAGAGATGGGAAAACCACATTATTTTATGTATTGACAATACCCAGAAATATGCTGATCTGATTTCAGAGAAAAATTCCTACTTGAGAGTTACACAAGAGAAAATTTTGTCTTTTTTTCTCAGAACTGGAGAGGAGAGAAATATTCAAGGGGAAAGAGAATATATGTAAATACCAAATCACTAGCTAGCCACGGTGGCTCACACCTGTATTCCCAGCACATTGGGAGGCCTAGGCAGGAGGATCGCTTGAGACCAGGAGTTCGAGACCAGCCTGGGCAACAGAGTGAGACCCCATCTCTACTAAAAATAGAAAAAATTAGCCAGGCATGGTGGCATGTGCCTGTAGTCCCAGCTACTCAGGAGGCTAAGGCAGAAGGATCACTTGAGCCCAGGAGTTTGAGGATGCTACGAACTAGGCTGACACCACGGCACTCTAGCCCGGGCAACAGAGTGAGACTCTGTCCCCCCCACAAAAAATAATAATAAAAGTAAATAAATAAAACTTCTTCCCTCCCTAAGACACCAGCACAATGCTATCACATAGCAGATGTTTAATAAATTCTTTCATTTAGTCTACATATATCAATGAGTAGCTAAAATATGACAGAAACTCTGTAATGCAATGGAATTTCAGAGGTAAGAGAACATAGTTGTTGACTGATTACTACTTTCTCAAGTGCACTCCATACTTAAAAATGAAGACAATGGTTTATCCTCAACTCTATTCAATCTGTGACCAAGATGTAGCTGGGGTATTTGCCTTTTGGCAAACAAACAAAAATCAAGCCGGGAGCAAGGCTGATGCTTGTAATCCTAGCACTTTGGGAGGCCAAGGTGGGATGATCGCTTGAGGCCAGGAGTAACATAGCCTGGGGTAACATAGTGAGACTCCCTCTCTACAAAAGTAAAAAAAAATTAGCCGGATGTGGTAGCATGTACCTGTAGTCCCAGCTACTTGGAGGCTGAAGTAGGGGGATCAGTTGAGCCCAGGAGTTTGAGGTTGCAGTGAGCTATGATCACACCATTGCACTCTAACCTGGGCAACAGAGCAAGACCCTGCCTCAAAAAAAAAAACCCTCATCCTCAAAAATCTGCTGGACTATGAGCAAATAAAGCAACATTATAAAGGCTGATTTCAACTCCGAATTGCTGATGCTAATGTTAACTAATATCAGGACTCAGATGTCATTATCCCTGAATTCTTTAGAGAAAGAGAAATGCTCTCAGTGAAATAGACTGTCACCTGGAACTGGCCTGGGAATCAATTACCTCTCATCGGAATCAAGTCCATCCACAAAGAACTCTGATGCTAACTTCTCCTGGAGGAACCGATCCCAGCATTCCTTCTTGGCTTGGGCCAGGGTTCGAAGCATGTCCTTGGAAGTGACTTCCTGATTTAAACCTTTGATTCTTCTCAGTTTCCTCTCTACAGAGAGAGAAGTGAAGCTTAACAAGAAAAGTATGAAACAAAATTTTAACTAAATCTAAAATGGAAAATGCCAACTTCAAAATTCTCTCACTGATGAATGCATCCATACTCCCTGCAGAAGAGGTCATTCTTTAAGTACAGATAAAAGAAGATTGAACATTCTTCTTTTTCCTTCACAATGTCCTCACCCTGCATTGTAGTAAATACATGTTTAGTCCCAGAAAGGGAAATGTCATAGGTTCTCACAAATAAATCAATGGCATGTTTTCTTTGAAATCACATAAGCCCAGCAGGTATCTCTCTAAGAAATGCTAGTTTTCCTTGGCTTGACACGTGTATACTATTGCCTTTTTTCAACTTCCTGAAAATAATCTGAGGAGTAAATAGTTTTTCTTTTTGTTACAGTGACATGAAGTAGTTTCTAAACCTCACGAGAAAGAATTAGATAAAATGATGAGAGATCTAATGGTTCATTAGATACTAAAATTGACTTGATGAGAACTCAATACTAAGAGAACTTTAAGATCTCTATGTGTGATTAAATTCTTGATTAAAGAAAAACAATCTCCTAATATTTTTTAAAGTTGCAAAACTTGTGGCCTGGATGTTAGAGACTAATAAAAACAAACATCTTGTAATCCCTTGAGAGGGGTCCATATGGCTTCTTGATAATAGATGTTTAATTACTCTTCTTTAGATTTTAAGTATTAATTGCTGCAGAGATTTCCTCTTTTGAAGAATACAAGAAACGACATCATCATTTACCTTTTGCCTTAATTTAGTCTTGCCTTCAACTAAAAATACATGGGTAACTGATGACTTTTGGGGAAGGGGTGAACATTAAGCTCAGAACTAATAGAAACTATAATTTGCAATCCTGTTTTCATTTCTTTTTTTTTGAGATAGAGTCTCACTCTGTTGCCCGGGCTAGAGTGCTGTGGCATCAGCCTAGCTCACAACAACCTCAAACTCCTGGGCTCAGGTGATTCTCCTGCCTCAGCCTCTCGAGTAGCTGGGACTACAGGCATGTGCCACCATGCCCAGCTAATTTTTTCTATATATTTTTAGTTGTCCAATTAATTTCTTTCTACTTTTAGTAAAGACGGGGTCTCGCTCTTGCTCAGGCTGGTTTCGAACTCCTGACCTTGAGCGATTCATCCACCTCGGCCTCCCAGAGTGCTAGGATTACAGGCGTGAGCCACCATGCCCGGTCCTGTTTTCATTTCTTAAAAAGTCACATCAGCTAACATCCACTGATTAAAATACCTTTTGTTCCTGTAAGTTACCAACAAAAGCTCACCCATGTAAAAAATCTACAGTTGATAAATATTTGTGGGTTTTTGTTTTCTCCTTGAAGATGTAAAAAAGTTATGCACATCACACATTTAACTAGCTAAGTTTTTAATCATTGCTGTTATCAGTGAATTCTCTTTAATATAGGTTTATTTGGCAATAAAAACAATCTTCATATTATCTGGCCTTGATTTTCAAGGTTGAAGGTACTCTTTTGGGCTGGAAAAGGTCTTCCCCTCTCTGAATGTGCTGAGTTCCTGATCAGGTGTGATCTCTATAGTGCAGGCAGAAACAGGCACTAACACATATTGTAAACCTGCCTGACATTGTCCCCCAGTCCCTGCCATAAGCAACAGAATGGTTTTTATTTCCTCAGAGAACAAAATTTTAATTATCTCCTTTTAACTAATTTTTCCACATCACCATCTCCATGAAAGTTTCTTATAACCCTTGGTCACATAGCACCAACAAACCAAAGGATCTGGTTCTTCAACTTTCTTAAACCGTTGCTTCTTCTGCTTATCATTGTTAAGCAGATACTCTGGCTACCACATGCAGAATTTTCAACTCCTTTGGCCATGGCTGCAAACATTACTATCCTATCTTTGGTGGCCTCCTGAAAAATTTCACAGTACTCCCTTATCTTTCCATCATTCCACCTGTGTTTTTCTCATATCTTTTCCCTCCAGTACATCATTAACAAAATTTCTTTTGTTTTCCCAAGATATTTCTTAGCAATCATGTAAGTGCTCTTCTGACTCTTTTTTCTGTCCTTTCTCAAAAGCTTCTTCTTCCTGAATTGCCTTTTCTTCCTCAAATAATTACTCCCAGGTGTGGTTTTGGGACACAAAGATGGGTCTCATGGTTGTTCCACAATAAAAGGATTCCACAATTCTAAAGACTGGCAATCACTGGATATTTCTTTGTCCTCTAGTGTGGGACAATCTGAATCTCTTTCCTGTGTTTGCAGTCTCTCTTGATACTTACACTATGGCCACAGGACAAGACACCGAAAATGTGTTCAGGAAATAGTAAAAAAAAATAATATGGCAGCCAGGTGTGGTAGCCTGTAATCTCAGCACTTTGGGAGAATCGCTTGAGGCCAGGAGTTTGAGACCAGGCTGAGCAATATAGTGAGACCCCTATCTCTACAAAAAATTAAAAAATTAGCCAGGCATGGTGGCACACACCTGTAGTCCCAGCTACTCAGGAGGCTGAGATGGGAGAATAACTTGAACCCAGGAGTTCAAAGCTGCAGTAAGCTATGATTGCACTACTGTACTCCAGCTTGGGCAACAGAGGGAGATCCTGTGTCTAAATAAATAAACAAAATGGCTAACAAGAGACAAAATGAATCTTATGTCAACATCCTCCCATTCCCAATAATCAATCTATTTAATATAAGTTTTTCAAACTCTAGCATCAGAAATTCCCACGTAGTGCTCGCTTCAGCAGCACATATACTAAAATTGGAACGATACAGAGAAGATTAGCATGGCCCCTGCGCAAGGATGACACGCAAATTCGTGAAGCGTTCCATATTTTTGAGATGTGTAACGTTTGGGGGATGGTCATGCTTGAGGCTCTGCCTCGAGGGGGGAGGGGGGCATGGGCAATATACATAACCGTAATATTTGTACCCCCATAATATGCTGAAATAAAAAAAAAAAAAGAAATTCCCATGTAGTTCCAGGGCCATGACCTTTTCTTGCAGGATGGTTTAAGGTTATGTGAATATATGGGCAACCAACAGTAGACAAGATGATTCTACAGAAAGCTAAGAAATAAAACAGAGTTTAGATGAAATGGCCAGAGGCAAGAGGTGACAAAAACTGTTTTAAGGGATGTTCAAGGAAAGAGGATTGTTTCCTAACAACTAACCTGAAACACCCCTTAGAATTATATCTGATAGACACATGTGGTGAGGGGGGGGGACAAAAAAAGAATAGGAAATCAGGTTTGATGTAACAGAACTTCAACATGCTTCCCTAAAACCACCAGCTTCCGATTAAAACAAACAAAAAAAGCCATCTAACTTACCTAGAGATGCTAAATACATTTCTGAATCCTGCAAGGGAGCCCAAGGCTTTATAGCTAGCTCCACAGCAAAGTCTGCTGCCCCTCTCTGGCCTTCACTTTCAGGGTAAGAATCCACAAAGGAGTCTGAGAAGGCATTGCTGGCACCATCTTCTTGGTCAGGATTTGGCAAACAGGAACAGATTTCAGCCCAGAGATCCCCACTAGATCTTGTGGCTGTAGAGTCAACACCTTCAAACATTTTCATTTGGAATCTGAGCTAGAAAACAGAAGCTCAAGTGAGTAAAGACTGGCTTTAAAGATACAGTAAAAGTATGCAGTAGGCCGGGCGAGGTGGCTCACGCCTGTAATCCTAGCACTCTGGGAGGCCAAGGAGGGAGGATCGCTCAAGGCCAGGAGTTCAAAACCAGCCTAAGCAAAGGTGAAACCCTGTCTCTACTAAAAGTAGAAAGAAATTAATTGGACAACTAAAAATATATAGAAAAAATGAGCCGGGCATGGTGGCGCATGCCTGTAGTCCCAGCTACTCGGGAGGCTGAGGCAGAAGGATTGCTGGAGCCCAGGAGTTTGAGGTTGCTGTGAGCTAGGCTGACGCCACGGCACTCTAGCCTGGGCAACAGAGTGAGACTCTGTCTCAAAAAAAAAAGAAGTTTCTTTTAACAAAACTTAAAATTGTCTTCTATCAGATTCATATGTTACAGAAAAAAGATGACAGAAGGGCAACTGGGTTCCTCTGCTGGCTCTGCATTCAAGTTGTTTTCATAATGAAGTTTGTCTTTAAAAATGGAATTCCTGCAAGCCAGACATAAAAGGACAAATATTGCATGATTCCACTTATATGAGGTACCTAGAGTAGTCAAATTCGTAGATACAGAAAATAGAATGGTGGTTGCCAGGAGCTGGGGGGAAGGGAAATGGGGAGTTATTGTTTAATAGGTATAGAGTTACAGTTTGGAAAGATGAAAAATTTCTGGGGATGGATGGTGGCTATGGTTGCATAACAATGTAAATGCCACTGAACTATACACACAAAAATGGTTAAAATGGTCAATTTTATGCTATGTATATTTTGCCACCCACACACACAAAGGAATTTCTAGACACTCCCAGTGTAGACAAACCAGCCTGCACTTTTCGACAAAGCTCTCCAAAATGCAACAGCTCCATCCTCAGCCAATTAAACTCTGTCTTCAATACAACACAGACTAGTGATCGTTTCGGCAGCACATATACTAAAATTGGAACGATGCAGAGATTAGCATGGCCCCTGAGCAAGGATGACACGCACATTCGTGAAGCGTTCCATATTTTTAAAAAAATTTTTTAAAATAAAAAAAATAGAACATAGACTAAAGGTCTTTCATAGTTCCATATACATGAAGATAATAAAAGTGTTGCTTGGCGAAAAGTGTTTGCCAGAGAACACTGTCATAATGCAAGAGGCATGTGCTCATTGTTATGTAGATGCTGAGCTATATGCCTCATGTTCTTATTTTCATAATCAGAAACACTGAAGATAGGTATTTTCACCATTCTACATATGAAGAAACTGAGGATCAGAAGGGAAGCTTACTCAAGGGCACTTTACCGATATATGGTGAATCCTTGATTAGAAACCAGACCTCTGCTGCCCCAGAATCCATGTTTTTACCCAGTATTCATGCCTGTTTGGAAAACATACTGAAAGCAGCCCAAACACGGATAGGTGGGAAGGGCTACACAAAGAGCCTGGAGGCTTTCATAACTAACTAGGGTTATAGTATGGGTTGACATCTTTCAAGAGAGGCCTCAGAGATCAGGAAGGCTGCCCAAGGCAAGGTCTGAATAATTCCATGCGACAGAACCCACCAGTGTAAAGGCCCGGAAGTAAAAGGGACAGCGGCCCTAGGCGAGTGGATGTCAGATGCTAGAATGAAACCCCACCCGAAGTCGTCTGAACTCACCCAAACCAAAACTTTGCTCCCACCGGAGTCTCGCGTCCCCCCGCCCCCAGGGCGTCCAGAACTGCACAGAAAACCCTGGCGTCCAGACCCCAGGCCTCAGTCTTTATGGTCTCAAGGACTGGCTGGGAGGGATGTATCAGGTCCCAGGCCTCTATGATATTCCGGGGTCGAGGCAGAGAGGGGAATACAAAACTCTGGGCACCCCAGCCCCGTCTCACGTACCATACCAGTCTGCCGAGCAGCCCGCAAACGCTCGGCTCAGCTATGTAGCTGGCAGCCGGGAAGAAATGGGTGCTGGAGTCTCCGAGAGGCGAAGCCCAGAAATCCTCCAATTACCGCCTGACCGGGTGATGTTCTGTGCGTCGATTGGTCGAGTGGAGCTCGCGGAGTGAGGAAGCGAGGAGTGCGGTGCCGGGAAGCGGTGGGCGGGTCTGTGGTTGCCGGGAAACTGTGGAGTCACGTGTCCTGGGCCCTCTCCCGCCCCTCCCAGTTTGGTGCCTTGTAGATCCCAGGTTCCAGCCTTCCACCCACTCACTCTCCCTTTGCTTGGATCCGAAAGCCGTGTTTCCAAGACCTTTGACTTTTCTTGATCCCCAGAGTATGTCCACCTCCTTGACAATTCTCTCTGCCGGTGTTTGTTTCCAAAAATTTCACCCCTTTCCTGCCCAAGTTAGAGCACTTTGGTGGCCTCTTTCCTCTCACAGGAGACCCATTTTACATTCACCGAGTTATGAAGCTTACCTTCATTCAGTCAATGGACACTAAACTCCTGCTGTATTCTGGGCATTATGTGAATTAAAACACGTAAGGTTTGGTATGCCCCCAGCGATTTTTACAGCTCAGAGTAGGAAGGCGTTCACCATGGAGGCAGACAAGTTTGCAAATAACAGCAAAGAGTTATAAAGCAGCGGTCCCCAACCTTTGTGGCACCAGGGACCAGTTCCAAGGAGGACAGTTTTTCCATGGTGGGGGGCAGTGAGGGTGGAGGGGCAGGGGATGGTTTCAGGATGATTCAAGCATATTACATTTATTGTGCACTTTATTTCTATTAGTATTACATTGTCATATATAATGAAATAGTTATACAACTCACCATCATGCAGAATCTAATGCTGTGGCTGAGCTGACAGGAGGTGGAGCTCACGCAGTGATGCAAGTGATGGGGAGCGGCTGTAAATACAGATGAAGCTTCGCTGGCTGTGCCCACTGCTCACCTCTTGCTGCCTGGGTTGGGGACTACAGTTACAAAGGATATGATGGAAGTGTGGCCTGAGAACATAAAGGAGAGAGTGGTCATGACAAGTCCATGTCAGAAACAGTTTTGTTTTTTGTTTTGTTTTAAGGAGATAATTTTTGATATCCTTCAGGGAATATCAGCATGTTCATTGAGAAACAACCTGTTCACATCCCCAACTTTAGGGCCTGTTACTCTTTCTCAAGAAATGTGACAAAAGACATCAGCCAACCATCAGTAGAAGTAACTTGGGCTGAGGATATAGTCATAGTTTCTAGACGTGTCCAAATCCCGTCAATGTGGCTACGGTACTACCATGAGAAAATACCACAAAGTACTCTTGTTGCTCACATTTCTTTTTTCTTTTCTTGAGACAGGTTCTAGCTGTGTCACCCTGGCTAGAGTGCAGTGGTGTCATCATAGCTCATTGCAGCCTCCAACTCCTGGGCTTAAGCAATTCTCCTGCCTCAGCCTCCTGAGTAGCTGGAACTGCAGGAGTGCACCACTGTGCCCGGCTAATTTTTTCTATTTTTTATAGAGACAGGATCTTGCCATATTGCCCAGGCTGGTCTTGAACTCCTGGGCTCAAGTGATCCTGCCATCTTGGTCTCCCAAAGTGCTAGGATTACAGGTGTGAGCCACTGTGCTCACATGTATAATCATTATTAGAATATGCAAACAGAAGGAAGTGGAAAATAAGAACATTAGAAGTCCAAGGAGCAAACAATAGACAAGATTTTGGCAGTACTTATTATAGGGAGAAAGACATGAATCTGGCGGTATCTGATTCACAGAAAGGGGCACTGTTCTAGGTTTATGAGTGCTTCATCAAGATATTCCATGGTCTCATGACTCACTTTAGCTCTTTTCTCTGATTTCATGCTCAACAAACAAACTCTTGATTTCAAATTTGGCCTCTCAGGAATCTTGATACCAAGATGAGGGTTCCTTTTACAGTGGTCACAAATAGCCCAGTCATGGGAAACTTACATTTTATAATTTAAGCTTCAAGTTATAAATGAACAAATTGACACCCTACCAATTCACCCATGTTTTCTGAGTCTGATTAATGTGTGCACTGAAAAAATCCAAACCAGGACTTGGATTTGTTTGGATCCTGGACTTGGAAGGCTGAAACCATAAGCCAAAGTGAAACCATAAGCTGCCTCCCCAAGGACTGCTCACACTGGGAAACCATGTAAGGCCAGTCAGCAGCCCTCTACCTTGACCTTTCTCCTTCAGTGCAGTGTGATTAGCACTAATATGTTTTTTAATGTCTCCTCAACCAGCCTAAGCTTTCACTGAGATCAGGAACTATGTCTTTCTTACCTCCCTATCTCCAGAACCAAGTCTGGCATATGTTCAAAAATTGTTTGGTGTGTGAATATTTGAGCTAGAACCCTCACGGTCAAGGACCACACTGAACTAGAGCTAAATCTGTGATTCCCTCTCCAGTCCTTTCTCTGTGTTGCAACCAGGGTGATCCTTTTGGAATGGAAATCAGATCCTCTCTCTCTCAAACACACAAAACACCCAAAAACTCTTTGATGATTAATTTCCTATTGTTCTTAAAAATAAAGACTTAAATCCTTATCATAGTAAATTAGTTGGATTTCTTAATTCAAACAACAGAACTAATTCTAACCAGTTTAGGCAGTAAATAAAATTAATTAAAGCAGCTCTGTTCAATAGAACTTTCTGTGATGATCAAAATGTTCCGTGTCTGACCTGTCCAATAAGGTAGCCCACTAGCTTCATGTGGCTATTAAGCACTTGAAATGTGGCTTAGTTTATTTTAATTAATTTAAAATTAAATAGCTACATGTGGCTAATGGCAACCCTACTGTACAGCACAGGATTGAAGAATATTTAGTAGTTCATAGAATCTCAATGTGGACAGAGAGTTAGGCTTTAGATCTATACAGCCAGAAACAGTGTCTAAACCTCACTGAGGGGCTGCTCAGGGAATACCCCACTGCCACTGCCACCACAGCTGGTATCGTTGACTGGGCACTGGATACAAGAACCTCCCCTACCATTAGACTCCCAAATCAGATGCCTCCAATGCTACCTTGTCAGACATAGATTCCACACTGTGCCTTCTTCCACTGCTGTATGAACCAATGCCTGTGCCTGAGAGATGTAGTCCAAGTCAAATGCCTATGCCCAAGCTGCAAGAGAAGCTGGAAGGGCTTCCACCTCTTGGAAATAGTAATGTAATGTGAGAAATTCCCCATTCAAGAGAATAGTGTTCAGAAAATGCTGGATGTCCACAGAGTATGACAAATGTCTACTCTACATGGTCTGTGCCAGTGCTTCTCAAACTTTAATATGCAGACAGATCACCTGGGGATCCTGTTAAAATGCAGATTCTCATTCAATAGGTCAGAAAGGGAGAGGGGAACAAGATTTCTTTTTACAGTTGCCTACAGTAAGGGAACAAGATTTTGATATGTTTTCTATCTCCATAGATTTGCCAGGCACTATTCTAAGTGTTTTACTCGAATTTACTCATTTAATTCTCCCACTCCAGTCCTATGAAGCAGAGAGGCTAGCTAAGAATACATACTTTTCTTTTGGATAGGGTGCTACTCTCATTGTGAATACCTTAATAAGGTAACTCACTTGAGAGATGATGTCACTCCTTTGAAGCAGTTTGGTTCTAATGCACTCCACAATCAGTGGAAAATTCTAACTCTCATTTTGAGAAGGGAGTCGTGAATCAGGCTTTTCAGCATATTGAGTTCTGTAGCTGTGACTGCTCTGGAATAAGAGTGTCAGCTGAAGTCCCTCAATTAGTTTGGTGAGACTGATGACTTGCAGAAGGAATTTAGCTAAAAAAAAGTTTCCCTTTCTCGTCTCCAGAGTGCTAATGCACATGATAAGAATGCCCTAAATCAACACTGGCATTTTATATCACAAAGGCTCAGTGAAGGCTAATGCTCAGTCTCCTGAATTGGACTGAGAATTTGACACTTTTTTTGGCAGCCTAGCATCCAAATGCCTACCTATTTGGAGGAATCCCACTCTGGAAACTTAAGAGGGTTAGATTCCTCTATCTACCGGCACCCTGGAAATGAGGACTCAAACCAGTGACCCAGGCTTGGCTGATGGAAGGCTCTCCTGCAGGACTCTGAACCTTGAGAGAGGGACACAGAAACATAGGGAGATTTAAGGATTTCCGAGGGGTAACAGGGCTGCAGGGCAGAGAGTCCTTGGGCACAACATAGTGCCTGGTAGCTACAGCATCCCAACTGGGTTTCTTTCCTGGCATCAGGTGGGGCTAGTTCTCAAAGGCCCTGGCTTCCCTTGATTTGGCCCCTCATCTGAGTCTATTCTTCAGATCTCTTGTGAATTCTACGAGGCACTAATATCCTTTCCATAATCCGCTCTCTGATGAAGTTAACCAGAGTTGGTTTCAGTATCTTGCATTTAAGAACCTTGACAAGTACAGTCATTTGATCCATTTGCAGTTTTAATTTCAGGATGGGAGCATATGGGAGGCAAAATGGGAGACGTCTAAACCCTTCTTATGCTGTTAGGGTTAAGGAGAGAGGTGAAAACATTGTTTCTGGGCTCTGTGTGTGTGTTAAATACATATATAACAGCTTTATTGAATATAAGTCACATGCTATAATATTCACCATTTTAAAATATACAATACAGTGGTGTTTCGTATATTCACAGTGTTTAGTAACCTTTATTCCGATTGTTTGGGTTTTTTGTTTTGTTTTAAATAAAGCTTTCAAGCGTTTCTTCAGACCCATGGAACTCTGAGCATATCTACACGGAATCTACACGATCAACTCCTGCCACGGCTTTTAGACAGAGCAATCCCAAAGATTTCTTTTATGAAGGACGTTTGCGTAAGGTCATTTTTGGTGAGACAACCTCACAGCCTCTCAACTCTCCAGTCACGCAACTCATCTAACTCAACTCCAATCACTCACTCACTCGTGCACTCATTCATCGCAGACTCCCAGCCTCGGGACTGGGCCTCACTGATTGGCTGGTGCCGAGTGACGTCCTCAGATCGCGACCCTGGACGAGGGCCATGAGGTCATGAGGCTTGGTGGATGCTGCTGGCTCGGGCCTCTCTGGCAGAGGCGCTACCACCTCCGGCAGCTCAGCTTTGCCAGGACTTGGGGTGGCTGTAAGGGCCCGATGGCGGAAACCCTCTCGACTCGGCTTGAGGCAGCAGGCGAGCTGAGAGATCCGGCTCAGCAAAACGGAGACGCTGGTGGCGAGGCGAAGGGTGAGGGGCTCCCAGGGCACCCGGAGCCGGCGGCCCCAGGAGTGGAGCGGACCCCAGCAGGCAGCGAGCAGGCTTTGGCTGCAGCCCGGGGCCCAGGCAAGCGGAAGAAGCGGCGGGGCGCAGCCGGGGAGCGCGTCGTGCCGCCCCCGAAGAAGCGGCGGGCTGGGGTGAGCTTTGGTGATGAGCATTTTGCAGAGACCAGCTACTATTTCGAGGGCGGCCTTCGCAAGGTGCGGCCCTATTACTTTGACTTCCGGACTTACTGCAAAGGCCGTTGGGTGGGCCACAGCTTGCTGCACGTCTTCAGCACCGAGTTCCGAGCCCAGCCCTTGACTTACTACGAGGCCGCCGTCCGGGCGGGCCGCCTGCGCCTCAACGAGGAGCCGGTACAGGACCTCAGCATCGTGCTTAAGGTGGAGTCCTGATGGGGCTGACCAGAAGCAGGCGAGGAAAGAGGGCAGGCTGTTGTTTGTTTGTTTGTTTTTGTTTTTTCAGACTTGGTAGAGCATAGGTACTGGAGTGAAATCATGGCAATTCGGAAACGTTCTCACTTTCACTTGAAACACAACATTAGCCCCCACTTCACATCTCTGCAAGTAGACAGTCACTCTGTGCCTCAGAACTCAGCCTGTTTATCCTGCCGGCAAGGCGGCTTTCTTGTTTGCAAGGGACAAAAGTTGGAATTCTCATAGTTCCTTTTATACACTGTCTTGTGGCAAGGGCACTTAACACTTTCTACCCTGCATTGTAGATCTCTGTACAAATAACAATAATCGGGGCTATCGTTTATGTCTCTTTACTGTGTGCTGGGCACAAAGTTAAGCATTTCATGTACTTTAACGTTTAATTTTAATGACAATCTTGTGGAGCAGGTATTGCTACCACATTTTATCTGCGGAGAAACTGAGTAAACTAAGGTAAAGCTCACAGAGGTAAGGCAACAGTGCTACTTACAAAGCTTGTGCTTTTATTTATTTATTTATTTTTTTGAGACAGAGTCTCACTCTGTTGCCCCAGCTAGAGTGCCGTGGCGTCAGCCTCGCTCACAGCAACCTCAAACTCCTGGGCTCAGGCGATCCTTCTGCCTCAGCCTCCCAAGTAGCTGGGACTACAGGCATGTGCCACCATGCCCGGCTAATTTTTTTTTCTATATTTTAGTTGGCCAATTAATTTCTTTCTATTTTTTTTTTTAGTAGAGATGGGGTCTCGCTCTTGCCCAGGCTGGTTTCGAACTCCTGAGCTCAAACGATCCGCCCACCTCAGCCTCCCAGAGTGCTAGGATTACAGGCGTGAGCCACCGCGCCCGGCCCAAAGCTTGTGCTTTTATAACTACTGCTTAAACTATTTATTATAGAGCCTGATGTGTAATAGAATTGTGAGATGTCACGGATAGAGATTTATAATTGTTTAGCCCAGTGCTTTGAGTCCTTTAAAATTCCATCACAGCTAAGAGGTACCAGAAACCCCTGTCCATTACACTGGCCCACCATGGTTGTGAGGGGAGACACTGTGATTTCAGCATTTGGGGAATGGATGATTTGAATCCCTTTTCCTATCCCAATTTTGAAATGCATAGGCCTGGTGTAGCCCTCACATTTTACAGGAAACTGAGGCCCAGAAAATTTAAGTGACTTGCCCAAGAGCATGTAGTGAGCCTGTGGCAAATCCAGGTCTAGAGCCCAGATCTCTGGACTTACAGCTTGATGTTGTTGGTTTAAGGTCATGATAAGTGATGATTTATGGAGGTTTTTCCTTTATTTAAAAAATTTTACTTTAAAAATATAGTTTTATGGCCAGGCGAGGTGGCCCATGCCTGTAACCCTAGCACTTGGGAAGCCGAGGCAGGAGGATTGCTTGAGGCCAGGAGTTTGAGACCAGCCTGAGCAAGAGTGAGACTCTGTCTCTACAAAAAGATAGAAAAATTAGCCGGGTGTGGTGGGGCACACCTGTAGTCCCAGCTACTCAGGAGGCTGAGGCAGGAGTTTGAGGTTACAGTGAGCTATGATGACGCCACTGCACTCTAGCCCAGACAACAGAGTGAGACTCTGTCTCAAAAAAAAAAAAAAATTTATATATATATATAAAACTTTATTGTAAAGAAAATACATAGGCTGAGTCCGGGGCAGCCACATTCCCAAGACAGATGGGGAATTGCTACAGGACCTGGTGGCAAAACCAAAAGACCTAATCTCACCACCCATAGATAACACCATTAGCATTTTTTTGTCTATCCTTCCCATACTTTTTCAATGTTGGCTAGCCACCTGTATGTCTGTCTGTATTTTTACAAAATGAGACACACTATGCACACTGCTTTTTCTGCTTAAGGATGTACTGTGACCATTCTTCCATGTTAATAAGGAACAGGGGGAGCTGGGTATGAAGTTGCCTCATAACAGGCTGCTGGCCCCTAGGCTGATTGGTTACCCATGTCTTTGACAGGACAATGATTTCTTGCGGAACACAGTGCACAGGCATGAGCCACCAGTCACAGCAGAACCTATTCGCCTGCTAGCTGAGAACGAAGATATGGTGGTTGTAGATAAGCCTTCCTCCATTCCTGTCCACCCCTGTGGCCGCTTCCGACACAACACGGTCATATTCATCCTGGGCAAGGAGCACCAACTCAAGGAGCTACACCCACTGCATCGGCTTGATCGCCTTACCTCTGGGGTACTCATGTTTGCCAAGACAGCTGCAGTCTCTGAGAGAATTCACGAGCAGGTTCGGGACCGGCAGGTGAGCCAGGCTTTTGTCTCCTGCGAGCACTTCCTTCCTTCATGACAGCACCTAAAGTGCAAAATGCAAGTTATTAGCTCATATAGTTCAAAAGATCTTTAGAGATTGCATATACTACCTCTCTTGGTGATTTGCTGTCTTGGAGTTTTGAAGTGTTGAACAGACTGAATAAGATTTTTAAAACTGTGGAGAGAGCCTGCTTGATGGAAACATTGTAGATGATGTTGGAAGAAGCTTGGGTAGAAGAGTTTAATGATATTGATTGTTGTCTTGAGACTTGTAATTCTGGATCTGGATTGTAATACATTTATTGAGAACATACTGTATACCAAGCTTAGTAGAGCCTAACTTACTAACTGCTTGTAACAGCCCTGTAAGGTAAATGTTTTTCCAATCTCAAATTTTCTAGGTGAGTTCATGAGATTTACAAAGGTTAAGTAAGTAATGTACCCAGGATCATGAAACTGGCAAATGTTGGAGCTAGGGTGGAGAAATGGTGGCAAAATCCACTTGTATCTCACACTGGTCCATTCCTTATTTCTCTGCAGAGGGTTTGGACTCCATGAGTTTAGGCTTTGTACTGACTTTCTCCTTCTTCCCTCCTATGCAGCTGGAGAAGGAATATGTGTGCCGTGTGGAAGGGGAGTTCCCCACTAAGGAAGTGACCTGCAAGGAACCCATCCTAGTGGTGTCTTACAAGGTCGGGGTGTGCCGTGTAGATCCCCGGGGCAAGCCCTGTGAGACAGTGTTCCAGAGGCTAAGCTACAATGGCCAGTCCAGTGTGGTACGGTGCCAGCCACTCACAGGACGTACCCACCAGATCCGAGTGCACCTCCAGTTCCTGGGCCACCCCATTCTCAATGACCCCATCTACAACTCAGTTGCCTGGGGTCCTTCCCGAGGCCGGGGCGGCCACATTCCCAAGACAGATGAGGAACTGCTGCGGGACCTAGTGGCAGAGCACCAGGCCAAACAGAGCCTGGATGTGCTAGATCTCTGTGAGGGTGACCTGTCCCCAGGACTCACAGACTCCACAGCTACCTCCTCAGAGATGGGCAAGGACAGCCTGGAAGAGTTAGCTGCAACTGCCCAGAAGATGGATGGAGTAGTTGAAGCAGCCTCTCAAGATCTGGACACGATGGCCTTGGCACCAGGGAAGGCAGCTGAAAAAGATGTTATGAATCAAGAGACAGACCCACTCTGTGCAGAGTGTCAGCTGGTACGACAGGATCCCTTGCCTCAGGACCTTGTGATGTTCCTACATGCCCTACGCTATAAAGGACCAGGCTTTGAGTACTTTTCACCCATGCCTGCCTGGGCACAAGATAACTGGCAAGAAGACTGAGGGCTGTGGCCAGTGGGGGGACTGCTCCTTGGATTGGGACAGGAATAGGCCACAGGGCAGAGGCCGACCCCATGAGCTGGTGCTCTGGGTTTCTACAGGAGTGAAGTTGGGCTCTAAAGGGACTTGCTAATACTTGCTACCTCCTTTCTTCCTCTCCCTCCACCTAGAGTTTGGAAACTTTTTAGTTTATAAATATATCTCTTTTTATAATATATTGTATGTCTGGTTTTCTTACTGGTTTTTTTCTTTTTTTTTGAGACA
>VBSM01001044.1:12391174-12402473 GCA_008086735.1 Cheirogaleus medius | reverse complement strand
TGTCACTTGGGGTAAAGTGCCATGGTGTCAACCTAGCTCATAGCAACCTCAAACTCTTGGACTCAAGCTATCCTCCTGCCTCAGCCTCCTGAATAACTGGGTGCCACCACGCCTGGCTAATTTTATCTATTTCCAGTAAAGATGGGGGGTAGTCTCACTCTTGCTCAGGCTGGTCTCAAACTCCTGACCTCAAGCAATCCTCCTGCCTTCGACTCCCAGAGTGCTAGGATAACAAGCATGAGCCACTGCACCCATCTGAGCTGGACAGTTTTGAATGTGTTTTCCCCCTTGTAAATGGTAATTTGTGTCTTTTTTTGTTTGTTTTTTGTTATTTAAATAAAGAATTAAATTGCTCAGGTATTTTTAAATTTAATTTTTATTATAGCCTCTGTCCTCCCCTACTCTATAGGTAACCACTAGTAATAATCACATGGTCTCCTTTCTGTTTTCTATTCATAGATACATAAATTTACATGTATTTCATTTAATAAAAATGAGATCATGCCCTAAAAATTGTTCTCCAACTTGCTTTTCTTTAGGAACTTTTTTAAATAACTGCATTGTGTTCCATTGTACTGTAATGCATCCCCCACTGGTGGAATTTTAGGTGTTTGCAGTTTTTCATTATTCTCAGACTGTAGTAAACATCTTTATGTTATATTCTTCCACACTTGTACCAATGTTTCTATGGAACAATTTTTTAATGTAATGGGGTTAATAGCTTTAAATATTGATGGGTAATACCAACTGCCCTCCAAAACAGATTATACCAATTTACATTCTCTCCAGCAGCGTGAGAGGCAGAGGCAGCTGAATGTAGTGACTGAAACAGCTGGTCAGGCAGCTGCATGTTCATGGTTGGCTTTGGTTGCAGCCCTGGGTTGTAACCATGGTTTCCTAGAATATCTGTATCTCTTAATAGTTGACCTAAATTTGCTTGAGTCGATCTTGCTTCCAAAAGCTTTCGAGAAAATGGGCTCATTTTAAAGCCTCCTCAGGTCACTGGTCCTTAGGATTCAGACTTTCTAGAACATAAGTGATATAGTTTGGATATTTGTTCCATCCAAATCTCATGTCAAAATTTGATCCCCAGTATTCGAGATGAGGCTTGGTAGAAGGCCTTTGCGTGGGGAGGGGTGTGGATCCCTCACGAATAGTGGTGCCTTGATCGCACACTTCTAGCCTCCAGAATAGGGAGACAATAAATTGTTGTTGTTTAAGCAAAAAGAAAAAAAAAAGAATTTTAAAGCCCTGTATAATGGGCTGAAATAAAGGCTGCCTCTGTTACTTTCTAGGTTATACCAAAAATGATTATTGACAAGTCACTGAGAAGAGAGTTGATTGGAAGCGATTCTTATAGTGAGTACCCAGAAACTGTCATAAAGGAGCTTTCAGTTTTTTGAAAGCTAAAAAATCCCAAAACCATTTTTCAGATGTCAAGTTTTGGTGTTATTCAAGAATTTAAAAATCAGAACTCTAAATACATAGCTATTATTAGCTATCAACAGAAAACTGACAATTGAGATGACTTGATGATTTTTATTGGTCCATTTTAAACAATTGCTTAATTTTTGCTAACTATTCATTGCTACCTCACATGGGATATATCTTCAAGCGTTATTCGCATTTCTCCTAGTCTATTGGCATTTATTCATTCATCTTAGCTTTCCTAAACAATGTTACTGTAAACTGAATTTCAGTTTTTTCTCTACTGATCTTCAATATGAAAAACTTATATAGTTTTCAGCTCAGTAGACATTCCCAGAAGCTGTTATAGCAAGGTAGACATTTTCACATGCAGCTCGGGATGATTTGAGCAAAGAAAAACTTTTCATGTTGCTGTTGCAGACGCAGAGAAGAATGCCTGGATTCACTCTAGAACCTCTTCAGGCTCTGTCATGGCTGTTTTCCCAGAGCTAGTTTTCCAGTGGGATCACACTTCCTAATGGTAAGGAAGAGACTGACCTCACTTCTGTCACTGCCTGCCTCTGAAAAATAATCTTTGCAAGGCTTGAAGCCTGAGGTCCGGGTTTTTCTTGCAAGAGTTAAGAAATAAACTGTAGACACACACACACACACACACACACACACACAAAAGCACTGATTTCAATTCTTCTTTTAGAGCTGCTGACACATAATGGCCCATCTGGGCTGCAGACCAGTGGCAAATAACACTGGACATTTATTCTCAGAGAACCTCATTCTCAAGAGAGAGAATGGATCTTTCTGAAGCTGGACTGAGAGAATGAAGACCTATTCTTTGACACTCAAGTAGAGAGAAAGCTGGAATATCTTGGCAATGTACTTGTGCAACAGGCTTTGTGTGTGTGTGTGTGTGTGGTCTCCTAGAGGTTGAGGGGTCCTGCTATACTTCTAGATAGTACTTGTGAGGAAGAACCCTGGTGTTGATAGAGAATGGTTTCTTTGAGCTGTGGTTTGTTGATGAATTTCAGGGGAGCCTGGGGTAGACCTGCAGTCATATAGATCTTTCCAAAAGTAGCAACCATTCCTGTAGAACTATCGTGTCCAAGGCTTGCAGTTGCAGCTGCTCCAGTAGATGGCGCCTCTCTTTCACTGCCAGCTTCTTACAAGCTTTCTCCATTTTTTCCATTAGTAATTCAATTATTTCTCACCCGCCGCCCCCCACTCTTAGATATTCTGGCATGTTGTTGATTCTTTTGACTTCCTTAGAAAAAGAGAAAATAAGTACAGTATTTATGGATCAGGAAATCAACAGAAATGCAAAAAACTGGGACTGTCATAGCAAGTGGTATTATAATTTCATATGAAAGAAACCTCAAGTGAACAACTAAGCATGAAAACAGGTAAAGAACTAAGGAATAGAAAAGTGAGTTTCCTAAAGGTGTGGGTTGTATAAAAAATTTTTTTTAAATAAAAAAAGAAAGAAAGAAAAGTGAGTTTCCAACTCACAATTTATTTCCCTCTAGACTCGTCCAATACATTGTATTTGTAGAACTTCTGCAGTTGAAAATTTTCCTTTGAGAAAATAATCCACCCACATTTTATTTATAGAGATTGGATGCATCAATAGACCTTAATCAATTTCCAAAGAAAATCATCACTGCAAAAAACTGGCAAAACTCAGAAAAATGATGCAGTCCTGCTGGCCTCTAGAGAAGCTGCAGCACTAATGGGCAATTTAAATACTGTCTGGCAGATGCTGGGGAGAATCCAGAGGGCTGCAGGAGCATCTAGGAGGGGAACAAAGGCCCGGAAGCAAGAGAGAGCACAGGGGCTAGTTGAGGGAAATGCAAGAAGGAGCTGCAGCTTGCAGGACTAGGGGAGGCTTGCTGATTGGGGATGACATCTACGCTGAGATCTCAAGGAGGAACAGAAGCCAGCCAGGCAGTGACAGGATGGGAAAGAAGTGGGTCGGGAACAGGGGAACATTCCAGGGAGAGGACTAGGGACAGCATCTGCAAAGGTGTTGTAGAGAGAGAGCAAGACCTAGTCCAGGGAAAGGTAAGATCAGTGTCTTTCAGGCAACTTAGAAAGATCCCTCAGAGGTTCTTAACCTTAACTGTGACACAGACCTCTCTGGCAGTCTGGTGAAGCCTATGAATCTCTTCCCAGAATATTGTGTTCAAATTAAGTATGTTGGAATATATTTATCAAAATATTTTTAAAATGTAAGATATAATAATGTAATAATGTATGTACTTCTTTATGAATGCATAACATTACAAGATCTAATGGCAGGTCTAATAATTACCAAAATTTTGAAGTAGCGAGGATGAACGTAAAGCCATAACAGTAACATAATACAAAAATATCTGTGATTTCTATTGGGACAAAGGAATGGGTAAGGTCACTATTTATTGTTGTTTGTTGTTTACTTTTATTTTATTTTATTTTTTTTGAGACAGAGTCTCACTGTGTTGCCCATGCTAGAGTGCCGTAGCGTCAGCCTAGCTGACAGCAACCTCAAACTCCTGGGCTCAAGCAATCCTCCTGCCTCAGCCTCCCGAGTAGCTGGGACTACAGGCTTGTGCCACCATGCCCGGCTAATTTTTTATATATATTTTTTTAGTTGGCCTATTAATTTCTTTTCTATTTATAGTAGAGACGGGGAGGGGGTCGGGTCTCGATCTTGCTCAGGCTGGTTTCGAACTCCTGACCTAGAGTGATCCACCCGCCTCGACCTCCCAGAGTGCTAGGATTACAGGCGTGATCCACCGCGCCCCGGCCTGTTGTTTATTTTTATTGAAGGAAGTGCTTTTAATTAAAGATTATGAAAATAAGGATGAAAATTTTTTTCCTAACCAAATAACCCACTGAATTCTGTCCATGGACCCCTTGGCAATGTGTGGACCCAGGGTGGAAACACTTCCGAGCAGCAGGGTGGAGAATGGATTGGAGAGCTAGGCTAGTTAGGTGAGATGTCCACATTCCCAAGGGATCTGGATCTATACCAGGGAGAAGCCAGTGGAGCCAGCAGAGAAGGGGCTACTGCCTTTCACCTTCAGTGTGTTAAACCTTGCTGAAGTCCCTGCCAGGTGCAGGGTTCTTTAGCACCATGCAGTGCAGCCTCCTGGTGGGGGAGAGAACTTGTAAACCATTACAGCAAGAGATTGAGGAACACTGATTATTAATCTCCAGCACAGTATAGGATGGTAGTTAAGAGCCACCAGAGTCCAACAGATTTGAGTCACCCTGCCCTTACTGCAATGTAGAAGCTATGTAACCTTGGATAAGTTAATCTTTCAGTGTCTTCATACGTAAAATGAAGTATTAAAAATATCTTTCATGGTCACAGGGTTATGGTGAGTTAAAGTGATGTCATTCATATAAAATGTGTGGTGCCTATGGATAGTAAACACTGAATATATAAAGGTTGTCAAATATGAAATGAATGAATCTGCCTGATGACCTTTCAAAAGAGGAATCTCTATTCTTTTCCTCCAACGTTAAATCCAAGGGAGGGTACCCTTTCCTCTTCTCTGGGAAGGTAGCCACGTTTCAGTCTCTGGCTTCTAGATATTACCAAGATTCAAAAATTTTGTCAACATTTTAAAAACGTTTAAATTGCTTTCCGATGTATAGTGTCTTGAATATCTGCAACCTGCTGGGGGTCAGAAGAGACTGCTGAATATTCTGTGTCGCTGTAGTTTTTGAAGTGAAACTTGATATTTCATTATCAGGACAAGTATTAAAAACGCTAGGGTAGGAGTCCACAATAATTGAAACCCCTCAATTAGGAGCTAAGTTATCTTAAGTTGGAGCAGACCAGCATTGGAACATATGGGTTGGTAATAATCGTAGAATTCTATGTACTATTGTTTGCTTCACATAAAAAGAAATTAAATCAAGCACATTTTCTGATTCCCAGAAAAAGTCTCTTTCTCTTCCTTTTCTTCATTTCTGAGATTAGAACCCTCCAAATACTGTATTTTCAATATGTCAAAACCGAGACCGAAAGCAGGAGAATAAATTGGCTCGTAAATCATAACTGGATCATTCAACTACTTTCCGTCTGCAAATAAATTTTCCCTCCTCATTTGAGGCAAGAAAATGCTCCGTCCGACGAGGATGGGATTCGAACCCACGCGTGCAGAGCACAATGGATTAGCAGTCCATCGCCTTAACCACTCGGCCACCTCGTCCCGATAGTGTACTTCTTCCTGGTAGCTATAGGGAGTAATACTAGGGGGGGATGTGACGCAATCTTGTGGAAGCCGCCATTTTGTACGGAAGCCAAGGTCTGATCACTTCTGGAACAACCAATCGAAAGAAGATGGCCGCTCCCGTGATGTGGAGGGGTCTGCATTGAGGAGAAACAAAGGAAATTTGGTAGAAATTGAAATAAACTTGAAGGAAATAAAATTGGCACAATGGCGAAGAAATTTGATTAAAGGAATCTTAGAACTGGGGTTGGTCTGGAGTCAGGGGCGGAGCCAACGCGTAGAGCAGCTTTGCGCATGCGAATCGGCTGGGCGGTTAGATTTGAACATACTTCTCGGTTGCTGGCTGGGCGTTGTGAGGTGACGGCGAGAGGCGGCGGTGAGCTGCCCCTCTGAGGAGCGTGCGGACTGCAAACAAGTTTGAGGAGCATTAGTCAAGCAGGCGGGCCGCGGTGGGTAAAGAGAGTGACCCTTTCGTTCTGGGCTCCAGGGAAGGCTTTGGGTTTTGTCTGAGCGCTCTGAAGATCCCGCGCGGGGAGGTGGCGGACGCTCGCTCAGCTAGGCGGCCTCCGGCAGCGCCAGGCCCAGAGTAGGCGCCTCCGCCCCGGTTGCTGGGCTCTTTCTTTCCTCACCTTGGCCTGCACATTGTGCCGCCTCCCTCCTCCCTAACACTTCTCCATCCACACCTGGGCCCCTCGGACCGGCTTGGGTTGCTTGTTTGTCGCTCTCTGGGAGGGGGGGGGGTCCCCGTCCGCCCCGCCCTGCCATCTTCTGTCAGGGTTCGCGGACTCTTCCTCGCACCCCAGCGGCTCCTCCCTGGGGAGCTCACGGCTGTTTGCATTTCTGACTTAAGCTTTTCTTGGCTATAAATGAAGTGACAGCAGTAAGTGGTTTTAAAATTCTCGGCTCATCATGGTTTTTTATATTTTGCAAGCGTGAAAGGAAATTTATTGAGAAAGGACAAGGTAGGTTCACAGAGCAAGAGATAGGTTCACAGAGCAAGATACGTTCGCCACAGACGACGAACGGACCCCTCTGTCGTAACTAAAGGGGTCACCGTGGTTTATCTGAGATGTCTGATCGGAGTACTAGCAGCACGCAACAGATTTTCGGTTTCCGGCAGGTATAATAACATTGACAAATAAAGTCAATATTAGTACGCCACAGATTAGTTTTTTAAAATCTTCCTCTGTTCATTATTCAAGCTCAGGATTTAAGCCCCTTTTCTTGCGGTTTATTTAAATACTCGAGCTTGAGGGGGGGGGGCGGGCAGAAATATCGCCGATTGGAATTTTACAGGTAGGTTTATTAGGCGTTTACAGAGATGAAGGATGTGGATGAAGACCAAAGCAGAAGCTTATTCCAAATATTAAGAGTAAAGTTTTCAACTGAGTTGAATTGGACCAATCGAATTCCTTAGATGTTTATTGGGTTCTTTGTTTGTTTATTTATTTATTTATTTATTTATTGCGGGGAGAGGGGCGGTTCTTTGTTTTGTGATAGGGCTGGGAGCAGATGATTCAGAGTCCCAAAACTAGAGAGGCTTACAATTCAGAAAGGGAAATGATTAATATACACAAATAACTATAATACAAGACAGAATGTAAAGGACTATGTGACATTCTAAAATAGTATGGGAGCACAGAGAAGGAAAAGCTTATTTGATGCTTTTGGCGATGGAGACTAACATAGGGTTCATGGAGAAGGTGGTATTCGAAGTGGAACTTGGAGGGATGATTTACAGAGATGGGGGGTTAATATATTGTATAGTTTTGATAATTAAAAGTTAGGTTCAAAGCAGTATAATTCTTGACTATGTGAATGGCTGGAAATGTTTACAAGATGACAAATACATGTAAATTGAGTAAAAATATTTGGAATTGTAGTAATGATGTGTTTGATGCTAAATAATAGACTGTACAAGATATTATAGATGTTGATAATAGGACAGTGCTGTCCAATAGAACTTTCTGTGATAATGGTAATGTTTTATATCTGCACTCCAACATGGTATCACATTAGGCACATGTGACTACTGAGCACCTGAAATGTGGCTATTGTGACCAAAGAAAAATTTTAGTTTCATTTTAATTAATTTAAATGTAAATACTGTGTTGGATAGCACAGGTCTAGTCTATATCATTGGACACTGGAAAATATTAACTCTAGATACTGGTAGTGTAAATGCAGGAATGGGCAAAAAGCCAAATAGTAAATATTTCAGGCTTTGTGGGCTACATGGTCATTCACATTGTCTCTGTCTTTGCTTGTTTTCTACAACCCATTAAAAGTATAAAAACCACTCTTAGCTCAAAGGCTAATTTGGCCATGTGGCAGTAGTTTGCAGATTTCTGGATTATTTAGACTAGTTGTTCCCAAACTTTCTTGGTTTGTGGCACCCATAGACCAAGAGAAATACCTATCAGTTCCATTTATTAGGTACAATAGTTAGGTCCAAACAACTTAATAAGTGTTAATGTCCCAGACACTTAGTAGCCATTTGAAAACAATATACATAAATTGAAGGAAAAGGTGATATTTTTTATTTTATTCTTAAATCACAATTTCTTACTAATTGGATATATATAACTATTGGACACTGCACAATTTGTCAAAGCTTGGAATCAGTTTGTACACTGCCACTCTGATATCGTGTACTAATTTAGTTAAAAAGTGCTTGCTTTTTATCATAGCACCTGCCAAAAATCTAGTTTCACAATATGTTATTAAAACTAATGTAATGTGAATGGGTACTAGTTTGAGCTAGCAGTTCACACAGTGCCCAACATGTCAAGAATTGCTCTGTGGGCCAGGCGTGGGAGGCTTAAGGTCAGGAGTTCAAGACCAGCCTGAGGCCGGGAGCGGTGGCTCACACCTGTAAACCTAGCACTTTGGGAGGCTGAGGCGGGTGGATATTTGAGCTCAGGAGCTCAAGACCAGCCTAAGCAAGAGTGAGACCCCCGTTTCTACTAAAGATAGAAAAATTAGCCAGGCATTGTGGCAAGAGCCTGTAGGGGCTGCTTGGCAGGCTGAGGTTGAGGATCTCTTAAACCTAGGAGTTGGAGGTTGCAGTGAGCTACGATAATGCCACTGCATCCTAGCTGGGGTGACAGAGTGAGACTCTGTCTCAATAAAAAAAAAAAAGAACTTCTCTGTGTCTCTCAAAACTTCAAAATATCTCAGGACACCTCTGTGAGTATGCTGTAGCACCCTGGGTTCCAGTCAGTAATCAATCAATGTGGAACCAATCAATAATCAATGTGGCAGTCATCAAGAGTTCAACCATAACAGCGTTTTATAAATGAAGGTTAATGTGAGAGTCTGGGGTCTCCTATTAATATTTCTGTTGAAGGTGGAACTTATGTAATAAATAGAATATTTTAAAAAGGGGGACTTCAGTAAGTTTTGAATCTTATTAGTTAATTAAGTGCCAGCTGGTCTGCAGATTGGACAGAAATGATGCTTAGTGACTATTTCAAACAGCAGAGATGTTTAGGTGATCTAGAGTTGGTAGTATTTAATATTTTTATCTGAAAATTTTGAATATGTGAATTTGAAAATATTTCCAAAGGAAGAAAAATATGCAAGTTGGTGATAATAAAGGTTTAAATAATTTTATTTTAATTACTAATTAAGAAACATCTGTTGAGCTCCTATTTACAAAGCATTGCTGGGCTGTAACAGTGAACATAAGAGATACCACCCCTATTCTCATAGAGTTTACTGTTGTGGCAAAAGTAGTTTGTGGAGATAACAGGAATAATTTACATAACAGATTTTTATGTTTTTTTACATATATATATATACACACACACACAAACACTTTTTTTTTTTTTGGAGGCAGAGTTGCACTCTGTCACCTGGCTAGAATGTGGTGGTGTCATCATAGCTCACAGCAACCTCAAACTCCTGGGCTCAACTCATCCTCCTGCTTCAGCCTCCCAAGTAGCTGGGACTACAGGTGTGCACTACAACACCTGGCTAATTTTTTCTACTTTTAGTAGAGACAGGGGTCTCACTCTTGCTCAGGCTGGTCTTGAACTTCTGACCTCAAGCAGTCCTCCCACCTTGGCCTCCCAGATTGCAAGGATTATAGGCATGAGCCACCATGCCAGGCCTACATAATAGATTTTAAATTACAGTTGAGGTATTGCTACAAAGAAGACATACACAGTGCTACAAAGAATGTTTTTCTTGTCTCTCTTGCCAAGAAAGAGTAGCAAATAACTCATTGATTCAGGAAAGAATGCTGCCTGTGCAGTAATAAAAAAGACTAGTATGGATAGCATAGTCAATGAGGAAGCTGTGGTATGAGATAAAGTATGAAGTCTGAGAGGCAAGAAGGGACTAGATCTCGTATAGCTTTGTAGGTCCTGGTAAAGAGTTTATTCTCAGTATGGTGGGAAGCCACTGAAGGGTTTTTAAGTAGGAATGTTTGTGTGGGTTCTTTTTCCCCATCCCCCCCCATGGATTTTTTGTTGTTGTTGTTGTTTTATTTCATTATATTATATTATGGGGGTACAGATATTGTTAGGGTTACATATATTGCCCCTGCCAACCCTCCCCCCTGTTGTTTTTTTTTGAGACAGGGTCTACACTTTGTTGCCCAGGCTAGAGTGGGCAACACTCTATGGAGTCATCTTAGCTCTCAGCAACTTCAAACTCCTGGGCTCAAGCGTTCCTCTTGCCTCAGCCTCCCAAGTAGCTGGGGCTACAGACTCATGCTACCACGCCCAGCTAATTTTTTCTGTTTTGTAGAGATGGCGTCTCGAACTCCTGACATCAAGCAATCCTCCCACCTTGGCCTCCCAGAGTGCTAGGATTACAAGTGTGAGCCTCCACGCATGGCCCAGCTAATGGGCTTTAAGGCTGGGATGTAGGAAATGTCTTAAATGTGATTTATGTTTTAACAAGATAAACCCCCTGGTGTGTGGAAAAAAGATTGTGGGAGGATAAGATTAAAAGCAGGGATAACAATGAGGTGGATATAGTAGTATTCTATGTGAAAGATAATGGATTGAGGATATGTATTAGAAATAGAACTACTAAGACTTGATAATGGATTGAACAGAATAGCTGTCATACTTGCTTGATTTTAGAGGAAAAATTTTCAAAATTTAATCATTAAGCTGATGTTTGCGATTAGTTTTTTTTTTTTTTTTTTTGTAAGACAGGGTCTTGCTCTGTTGCCCGGGCTACAGTGCAGTGGCATCATCGTAGGTCACTGCAGCTTCAAACTCCTAGGCTCTTCCTTCAGCCTCCCAAGTAGCTAAGACTACAGATGCAACATCCCTCCAGCCCCCCATACACAGCCAACCAGTTGTTCATTTCTGGAATAAAACCAACATAACCGTAATACATAACCCTTTTTACAAATGCTAGCTTTGTTTTACTAATATTTTTTATTTTTTGTATTTATTTTTAGGCTGGTCAAGTGAATCTTTTTGCTAATATTGTATTTGAGATTTTAATACAGTAATGAGATTGGCATGTAATCTTGCCTTGTACTGTATTTATCTATTTGTGTGTGTGTATGCGATGGAAATGGTTGCAGGAAAGGGAGTTTAATTTTTATCTCCCATGGTGGGAAGACAGTTTAATGTCAAAAACTCGAAAAATTAAAAAATGGCAATATACACAAGTTATCTAGATTAACA
>VBSM01001044.1:12368136-12385720 GCA_008086735.1 Cheirogaleus medius | reverse complement strand
AAAAAAAAAAAAACCAAAAAACACCCAAAAAAAACCTGCACCAAGTCAGTAGTATCAGCTGATTCATGCAAAGCAATTGAAAAATATATATTTTCCTTTTGAAGTATTACATGAAGTTGTTCTCTTAAGTTGAAAGCTAATTCATACTGCCCATCAGTTATGGTTCTTGAAAGAGGCAGTTGTTTGTACTTGAAATGTTATTGGCATCTAAGCATCCTACAACTTCGATAATGCATTCTTTCACAATTTCTACATCACTGAATGGCTTCTCTTTCCCCCCCCAAGTATATAAGCTGCTTTATAAGTTGCTTCAATGGCATGATTTCCAGGTCGTATTGCTGCTTGAAAGAATTGTCTTTGCTTTTGCTTTTCATCTTTTATTAATAATTTCTGCAATACAACCTTTTGTTCCTCTCCCTCTAATTTAAAATATTTATGGTCCTTATGAGTGTTAAAATGCTGATGAGCATTGAATTTCTTTAATGTTGATATTGTGGTATCACAAAGCAAGCAAATCATCTTTAGCAGAAACAAGATAATATTGCAATTCTAAATCTTCATTTAAAAAAATCGGTTTTCTTCCTTCAGCGTTCTCTTGGTCTTCTTTGATATTATGGCTGTTAAGCAGACAGAATTAAAAAATATGTCGAGCTGTGCAACTATTCACAAATTCCACTTGAAACAAAAACACAGTGCACTGTTGTCAAAAGTGGATAACAGATTGGCATACTCGACCTCCATATTCTTGACAACCAGCTTTATGCAGTAGTAGTGCCAGTTAGGCAGGGAAGTTAGAACTAAATCATGAGCATAGCAGCCGTCAATTTAGCCCTATGGCTTACTAATGTTCTAATTGTGCCGGTCAATCTGGGAAGATTATTTCGTTGAAACTTATTTTATTTTTTGGTATTTTAAATATGTCCATTTTAAAAATAAAATCAAAATATAAAAGATGAACAAAAAATGTATTAATAAAAATAATAGGATTTGTTCTATAAAATTTGGATTCAGTCAAAAGGCCGCACTTAATCACCTAGAAGGCTGCATGTGGCCTTAAGGCTGCAGATTCCCCACCCCTAGTGTAGAGCCTCACTCAGACCATATGGGATGAGAGCAGGTAAATTAACTGGAGAAGGTGGAGAGTTAGAAGGGAATAGATGTGAAATCTTTAAATCTGCCACATGGTATAGCACCAAGCAGTAGGAGTTTGAGGAATTTCAGAGGTTTTTATAGAAATTTTAGCTTTCTACTCATGATATAACTTGAAATAAACTGATTCTTACAAAATATACCAGATCTTAAAAAATCTAATCATTACCTCTAGATTTTGAAACCTCCAAGGAGTCCTCTCCAGGATGTCAGATGTGGAAATGAAACAGTTCAGGTAAGTCCCTAGTGTAAATGCTTTATAGATAACTATTTTCAGTGATTTTTTTAATAGTTAGGAACTTTATTAGCTATATAAAGAGAGAACATCATAAATGATTCCCAACTGAATGTGTGTACAATGGCCTTTAGATTGAAATCCAAACAATTGACGTCTCCTCCACTCGTGGCGGTTGACCCATTCCTTCTCTTGAATGTACTTAAAAAAGAAAAACGAAGAAAACATCCAGACAATTGTATATGTTGACATTCATGATTTTTAACCTCTATTTAATTTTTTAGCCTTCTTTCTTACCACTCTCATACATGTAGCCCACCATTCAGAATTGTTTACTATTCCCCAAACAAGACATTCACTATTGGGCTGCAAGTTTTGTTTTGAGACAGAGTCTCACTCTGTTGCCCGGACTAGAGCATCAGCCTAGCTCACAGCAACCTCAAACTCCTAGGCTTAAGCAATCCTTCTGCTTCAGCCTCCCGAGTAGCTGGGACTACAGGCATGCGCCACCATTTTCTATATATTTTTAGTTGGCCAATTAATTTCTTTCTATTTTTAGTAGAGACAGGGTCTCACTCTTGCTCAGGTTGGTTTCGAACTCCTGACCTTGAGCAATCCTCCCACCTCGGCCTCCCAGAGTGCTAGGATTACAGGCGTGAGCCACCGCGCCTGGCCTGTTTGTTTTAAGACACAGTCTAACTCTGTCACC
The DNA here is from genome assembly GCA_008086735.1 of Cheirogaleus medius. Lineage (NCBI taxonomy): Eukaryota > Metazoa > Chordata > Mammalia > Primates > Cheirogaleidae > Cheirogaleus > Cheirogaleus medius. Next base: position 12,383,627 of record VBSM01001044.1, on the reverse strand, counting down.
CAGGTTGGAGTGCAGTGGTATCATCGTAGCTCACTGCAACCTCAAATTCAAACTCCTGGGCTCAAGTGATCCTCCTGCCTCAGTCTCCCTAGTAGCTGGAACTACAGGTGTGTGCTGCCATGCTCAGCTAATTTTTAATTTTTTGTAGAGACGGGTCTTGTTATGTTGCCCAGGCTAGACTTAAACTCTTGGCCTCAAGTGATCTTCCCACCTTGGCCTTCCAAAGTGCTGGGATTACAAGTGTGAAGCCACTACACCAGGCCAGTGAGCTGGCAAGTATTTTTATATGCTCTTACCTCTATCTAGGTAGCTAGACCCTCATTCTTTTTTCTCCTATCATTTTAAGAAAAATTTTTTCAAACATACCAAAAAGTAGAAAGAATTTTACAGTGAGTGCTCATATATTCATCACCTAGATTCTATAATTTACATTTTTTCATACTTGCTTTATCAAAAATCTATAGCCCTCTTCTTCCTTTTTTTTTTGGAGATAGGATCTGGCTCTGTCGCCTGGGCTAGAGTACAGTGGCATGAGGATAGCTCACTGCAGCCTCAATCTTCTGGGCTCAAGAAATCTTCCTGCCTCAGTTTCCCAAGTAGCTGGGACTATAGGCATAAGCCACTGTGCCTGGCCAGCCCTCTTCTTTATTTAGTTAATTCCTATTTGTCTTTCAAGACTCAGCTTTGGTATCACTTCTCTCAGAAAGTCATCCCTTAACAGCTTTTATTGTAATTGTTAATACTTACTTCTGTCCATTGTAAATTGAGAACTCTCTGAGAGCAAGAATTTTATCATGTGTTTTTTGTATTTATTGTGTCTGGTACATACCTGGCTTTTAGTATATTTTCTTGATTGCTAAAATGCATATACTTTTGGAGACATATAGTTTTGGCCTCTCTAATCTTTCTATTTCTCAAACACATCAAGCTTTTTCCTGCTTCAGGACCTTTGCACACATTCTGCCTAGACTCAACTCTCCTTTACTCAACTCTTCATCTGGCTCACTTCTTTTTTTTTTTTTTGAGACAGAGTCTCACTCTGTTGCCTGGGCTAGAGTGCCGTGGCGTCAGCCTAGCTCACAGCAACCTCAAACTCCTGGGCTCAAGCTATTCTTCTGCCTCGCCTCCCGAGTAGCTGGGACTACCTGCTTGGGCCACCATGCCCGGCTAATTTGTGTGCGCGTGTGTGTGTGTGTGTGTGTGTGTGTGTGTATTTTTAAAATTGTCTTTTTAATTTAGTTGTCTAATTTAATTTAGTTGTGTTTTTAATATCTTTCTATTTTTTTTAGTAGAGGTGGCGTCTTGCTCTTGCTCAGGCTGGTCTCAAACTCCTGAGCTCAAAGGATCTGTCCCCCTTGGCCTCCCAGAGTGCTAGGATTACAGGCGTGAGCCACCACACCTGGCCTTATCTGGCTAACTTCTAACTAATTGTTCATGTCACAACTTAAATGTACTTCCTCAAAGAAATCTTCCCTGATTCTAAAGCTAAATACATCTTTTATGGAGTTTTTCCTTCATAGCACTTCTCATGCATTGAATTTTATATTTGTGTTAATTTTTGTTTTAATGTCTTAATCTACTCTCCAGTAGAGTCAGGACTGTATCTGTTTCCTTTACCACTATTTTTCCGTCACCCAGCACAGGATCTAGTATGGGTGTATTGTTTTGTTTTGTAATTGAACAAGTGTTGAATGACTAAATGACAGATTCATAGACTTGTAGAGCTTTTTTTTTTTTTTTTTAAAGAGACAGCGTCTTGCTGCCCAGGCTGAACTTGAATTTCTGGGCTCAAGCAATCCTCCAGCCTCACCCTCCCGAGTAGCGTCATAGAGCTTAAAAACGAATAGGACCTAACCAGTAATCTTGAATCTAGTTTCTTCAATTTATAGATGAGAAATATGAGGTCCAAAGAAGTTAGATGTTTTGTCTAAGCCTACACAGCTAGTTAGTGACAGATCTCAAATTGAAACTCTAATTTCTACCTCAGTGCTCTTTCTTATATTCCACAGAAATTTCCATTTTTCTTTTTTTTTAGTAACAAATATATTAGTCTCCTTTAGTCCTGGTGTTTACCATGTATTATCATTGTCATATTAAGCTCAGGGCTACCTGTAGTGTCTGCTAGGGCCATAACGACATAGACTGCTTGATGGAGAGGGTATACCATTCCTGATTGTTTATTATAAAAAGACTTATGCTCAGGTATTGAGAATTAACCCAGTAAAATTTTCCGTGGATTTTGTTTCTTTCTTTGTCTTATTTTTGTGTGTGTTTTGTATCTATGTGTGTAGAAATATTTGCTTTTGTTAAGGAAGAAGGTAGAGAAGGAAATTAAAGATAGTATATTGCAATGAAAAGATGTTCAACATCACTGATAATTAAGGAAATTAAAATCAAAACCACAAGGAGATACCACCTCACACTCATTAGGATGGCTATACAAAAAACCAAAAGTAATAAATGTTAGTAAGGCTGCAGAGAAATTGGGACCCTTGTACAACACATTAATAGAAAATGGTGCAGTCACTATGGAAAACAGTATGGCAGTTCCTCAAAAATTAAAAATAGAATTACCATATAATCCAACAATTCAACTTCTGAGTATATAGCCAAAAGAATTGAAAGCAGGATCTCAAAGAGATATTTGTACACCCATGTTCATAGCAACATTATTCACAGTAACCAAAAAGTGGAAGCATCCCAAGTGTCCATCAATGGATGAATCTATAAACAAAATGTGCTGGTGTGTGTATATATATATACACACATATACATATATATGTATACATATACATATATATATATACACACACACACATACACAATGAAATATTCAGCCTTAGAAAAGAAAGAAATTCTGACACATACTGTGGCATGTGAAGAATTAATTCAGAATAAGACTTTTGTCTATAGTAGTCAGTCTGGCGACCTAATTCACAGTGGTTTTATTAAGAATCGTGCCATTTATTCTTTGCCCTTAGGAATCCAATGCTTTGAGGAATAAGAAAAACTCTCGTCGAGTCAGCTTTGCGGATACTATAAAGTAAGTTGAAAGGAGAAATAATGAAAATGTTACAGGTAATGCTTTTTTGTGTGTCAAACCAAGTATGTTGGTAACTTGGATAATCTGTATTTCAATTAGATAAACGTTAGAAAGTTGCTAGTTAAAAGGCTGGCCGATGTGGTATCTCACGCCTGTATTCCTAGCACTCTGGGAGGCTGAGGTGGGTGGATTTTCAAGGTCAGGAGTTCTAAACCAGCCTGAGTAAGAGCGAGTCCCTGTCTCCACTAAAAATAGAAAGAAATGACTTGGCCAACTAAAAATATACAGAAAAAATTAGCCGGGCATGGTGGTGCATGCCTGTAGTCCCAGCTACTAGGGAAGCTGAGGCAGAAGGATTGCTTGAGCCCAGGAGTTTGAGGTTGCTGTGAGCTAGGCTGACACCACGGCACTCTAGCCTGGGCAACAGAGTGAGACTCTGTCTCCAAAAAAAAAAAAAAAAAAGAGACTGTTATTCAGTATTATGTTTAAAAAAGAAACAGGCTGGGCACGGTAGCTCAAGCCTGTGATCCTAGCACTTTGGGGACTACAGTGGGAGGATCGCTTGAGGCCAGGAGTTCAAGACCAGCCTAGGCAATGTAGCAAGACCCCATCTCCACAAAAAATAAAGTAAAATAAAAAAAATTTTTAAAAGAGGGATAAAAGAATGATTAGGTTAGAGCTCATTAAAAACCTGTAACATTTTAATATGCTAAACTAATTTTGGTATTTGAGATACTAATAGTACGTGGTATAGCAAAGAAGAGGCTGAAATCAAATTGTTATTTTTATGTATCTCAACATAGACTATAAGTTAAGACCAAAAGATTCTAATTAAGAATTATAGATTTTCAGGAATTTTATTTAATTTTCTAGGGTATTCCAGACAGAGCCTCATATGAAAATAGTGAGAAAGTCAGAAATGGCAGGTAAATATGTTACTATTATTTTTGCTAAATCTGTTTTCTTTAAAATTTTACTGTGCCTATCTAACCAGATAACTTATTGTCTATCTTACTGTTTAAAAAGTATACCTTGAGACCAGGCATGTTGGCTCACGCCTGTAATCCTAGCACTCTGGGAGGCTGAGGTGGGAGGATTGCTTGAGGTCAGGAGTTTGAGACCAGCCTAGACAAGAGCTAGACTACAGCACCCCCCCATCCCCTCCACCCCCCTCTACTAAAAATAGAAGAAATTAGCCAGGCATGGTGGTGCACACCTGTAGTTGGGAGGTTGAGGCAGGAGGATCCCTTGAGCCCAGGAGTTTGAGGTTGCTGTGAGTTAGGCTGATGCCACAGCACTCTAGCCCAAGCCACAGAGCGAGACTCTGTCTCAAAAAAAAAAAAAGTATACCTTGAATCATGGGGGTAGAGAGTAGAGTGGATAGTTAATAATTTCTTTTTTTTATAATTCTTGTTAATATCCTTATATAAGTTTTCTAATGTTTTTATCAGTGTATCCTTGAACAAACTTAACTTTTATTTTATTTTTAGAAACAGAAGCAGGAGAAAATGTCCTGTTTATACAGTAAGTAAGAGAAATGTTCAAATTATATTTTTAAAGTTACAAATTAATATTCTTTTTGTTTTTATTTTCATGTCCCTTTTGTGGAATACTTAGGAGTAATTCAGTAAACAAATTCTTTGCAGAATTTAGTATACTGCTATAGCTGATAAATATGGGCATTTTGCAGCTTATAGTTTTAATAGTGATGAAACACTATTTTCATATATAAATCCTTAACTTCATCAGATAGTATAAAACAATAAATAGCAAGTCTTCAGATTTGTTTCATTAAATTAATCTTTGTTATTATAATATTAATACCTAGAAAAGTAAATACCAGTGTCTCTTTCACAAACGAAAAAATAGTTATCTTTATTTATGGTAAAAGCATTACAAATTTAAACTGTATTGAGATATTATTTTGTATCTAATCAGTTAAGGATTAAGGTAAAATGTCACTCATTGCTAGGTGGAGTATAAATTGTGGAAAGCAACTTGGCAGTATGATTCAAAATTTCAAATGCACACACCTTTTGACTCAGCAATTTCATGTCTGGGAATTTATCTCACTAATATACTTTTAAATGTTTGAAATGATGAATAGATAAGGTTATTCTCTGCAGCATTTATTATAATAGTAAAGGTTGTGAAGGTTCCCAAAGGTCCGTCAGAAAGGGCCTGGTTAATTCATTGCATATTTGCCATATAATTGACTACTGAATAGCTAGGGAAAAAAGATTCTCCTTTTATATGTACTAAGTAGAAAAATCTCTATTACTTTCTATAAAAAGCAAGATGCAGGCCAGGCGTGGTAGCTCTCACCTATAATCCTGGCACTTTGGGATGCTGAGGTAGGAGGATCACTTGAGGCCAGGAGTTTGATACTAGCCTAAGCAACATAGTGAGATCCCATCTCTACAAAAAATAGAAAACTTAGCTGGGTGTGGTGGCACACATCTGTATTTCAGGTTACTTGGGAGGCTGAGCCAGGAAGATGGCTTGAGCCCAGGAGTTTGAGGTTGCAGTGAGGTATGATAACACCATTACACTCTAGCCTGGACAACAGAGAAAGACCCTATTTCCAAAAAAACCAAAAATTATTGAAATAAAGAAATGGAAGCCAGGTGTAGTAACTCAGGCCTTTAATCCCAGCACTTTGAGAGGCTGAGGTGGAAGGGTTGCTTGAGGCCAGGAGTTCGAGACTAACCTAGGCAACATAGCAAGACCCCATCTCTACAGAAAATTTAAAAAACAAAAAAGAAATGGAAGTAATAGTAGTCATGGTTTCAAGAAGTTGCAGAAGGACATAAATTGAAAAGTAAATATTAAAAAGTAAAAATTGGCTGGGTACAGTGGCTTACCCCTATAATCCCAGCAATTTGAGAGACAGAGGCAGGAGGATCGCTTGAGGCCAGGACTTCAAGACTGGACTGGGAAATATAGTGAGACCTGACTCTACAAAGCATTTAAAAAAAAATATTAGCCACTCATGGTAGCACATGCCTATAGTCCAGCTACTCAGGAGGGTAAGGTGGAGAGATTGCCTGAGCCCAGAAGTTTAAGGTTACAGTGAGCTGTGATCGTGCCACTGTACTCCAGCCTGGGCAATAGTGAGACCCTGTCTCTGTAAAAAATAAAAAAGTGGTAACAGGTACATAAATAACCAGAGTATAGACTAGAGCTTGTTTGGTGAATCTTTATTCTCACTACATTTTCTGGACAACCGCACATAGATAGGGTGTGAGACATTTCTTATTCCCTTGGTCCAGAAAGCTTTGTTGAGCCTGATATCAATGCTCACATCTGGAGTTCCCATCTCCTTCATGACTAATTTCCTGATCTCTTTGAGTGCCAGAGGGGCACCTGTCTTGAAGCCCACTTGATGCGCTTGTGAATGTTGATGGCATATTCTGGGGTCATCACCTCATTGATGGCAGAATGGCCCTTCTTCTGGCCACCCTTCTTTTCCGGAGCCATTCTGCCCCACCCGAGAAGTTTTTTGTATATATTCAAGCGCATGTTTAGCTTTTGTTTTTTTAAACAAGACAAAAATGACATCATTTAATAATATGTCTGGTAGCAGTTTCCATGTTATTACATAACGATGAACTCAGTCTGTTATAATCTATTATATGTCTGTACCAACATTTAGTCAGCTCCCTATTGATGGAAACTTGGGTTGTTTCCTTTTATTTACTTTTTTTAAGGCTAAATTTCTAGAAAATGAATTGCATTACAAGTCATTTTTTAAACAAGCAAGCGGCATGTATTAGGCATATTTTTATAGTATTCTTGAAATTAACAAACCATTAAGACCAATCTGAACAGTGTCCTTTAATTGCTTTATAATTTCTTCCAGTATTAGATGAGTCTCTTTTTAAAAGATGTCTTTGTAATTTTCTGTCATTCTTTTTTGTTGTTGTTTTGTTTTGAGTCAGGACTAGTTCTGTCACCCAGGCTGGAGTGCAGTGGTGGGTTTCATAGCCCTGCAGCCTTGAGCTCCTGGGCTCAAGTGATCTTCCTACCTCAGCCTCCCAAGTAGCTGGGACTACAGACCTGTGCCACTATACCCAACTAATTTAATTTTTAAATTTTTTTTAGAGATGGAGGTCTTGTTGTGTTGCCCAGGCTAGCCTCAAATTCTTGGCCTCAAGTGATCCTCCCACCTTGACCTCCCAAATTACTGGAATTACAGGTGTGAGCCACTGCACCTAGCCCTCTGCCAGTCATTCTATGAAAACCTTTTACTTTCCCCATTCTTCTAACTGTTGTTGAAAGATTCTTGGTAATTGTTTAGGGTACAGATTATAAAACTACTTCTTAATTTTTAGGAATAAGAATTTAGAAGATAATTACTGTGAGATTACTGGTGAGTATGACTGGAATAATTTTTTCATTATACATCTTTCCCTTCATCCGTATTTCTTGATAAGTAATATGTATAAGAATCATGAAAAAAGAAGTAGAGAACTTTTTCATTTACACAAAGTCTTCAATTTAAAATTTCACAGACTCACTATTATTATATTTCTCTCAAACCTGCTATTCCTCCTCTTTTCCCTATTTTGAACTCCCACTCACTCAGTCATTGACTCAAGACAGGAATTCAAGGAGTCATTTTGACCTCTTCCTTTATTCCCCACTTCTATTTGGCTCTATTTTCTGTCTATCATGTCTTCTAAATATCTTGCAAATCTGTTACCTGTTTTCTATTTGTTCTGCCACTGCTTTAATTCAAGTCCTCATCCCTCATTATTTTTACTTGGGCTATTGTATTTAGTTTCTCATCCTTCCAATTTATTCTCCATATTTTTAAATCTGATTATATTTCCTCCCAGCTTAAAATGGTTCACTGACACTTTTTTGCTTAGAGGATAAAACCCATATCCCTTAGCAGTGACTTAGAAAGTCCTTTATAATTTGGCCTGTCTTCTCCAGGATTATCTCCCACTATGCTCTAGCCCATGATGAATTATTTGCAGTTCCCCATATGGCCTTTTTCCTTGCCTGTATGCATTTATGAATGGTATTTTCTCTATCTAAAGTGTTCTTTCTACTCCAGTTTGCCTGTCATTGCACAGAGGATACAATAATCATTAATCTCTCTGTCATTAAAAGAGGACCATTAAAAGCAAATGAAATTTAATGCATTCCCAACACAAAAGATAAATGTTTGAGGTGATAGATATCTCAATTACCTTGATTTGATCATTACACATTTTATACAGGTATTGAAATATCACATGTACCCCCCAAATATATACAACTATTTTATATCAATAAAACTTTTTAAAAATTAATTTGTAAGTCCTCATGAAGGGCTTAGTAATTGGTAAATACTTGTAACTGATGAAGAACCTAAGAAAAGGAAAATCAGGCTCTTATTGATATGTATTTTTTCTGACTACAGTCTTTTTTTCTCAATAGGGATGAACACATTGCTTTGTGCTCCCATTCAGACTCAGATGCCACAGAAAGAGGTATGAGTTCATGCAACTACCTGCATATTTTAATTTCTCTTGACAGTTAAAACATAAAAAGCACATGGCATGATTTAGGAGTGACTTAACAAAATGAATCAGCATAGATTAGAAAAACTTCCTACCTTCCCAGTTAACTAAGGATAGTTAAATCACTGCTAGTTTAAATAATAGAGAGATATATTATACCAAGACTGTTCAAACTTTAAAGAGCATATGACTCATCTCAGGATTTATTGAAAAACAAATTTCTTATCCAGTAGAAATGAAATAGAACCTGAGAGTCTACATTTCTAATTATCTTCTGGGTGATACTAGTGCATAGGTACACAGACCATACTTTCAGTAGCAAGGAGTTAAACCATGTCCTCTCAAAAAAAAAAAAAATCAAGCAGAGTGTAATATAAGTTAGCCATCATGCATTTATGCCTTTCTAAGACTTTTTTTTATTTAGGATGAGCATGACTTTCTATCCAATATAGCAATTAGAATTTTCATTATGGTTACATTTGGAATTGTGTCTTTCATTTTTCAGTCATTTTACTCGGTGTGTAATTAATCTTGCATTTGTTTTAACCTTGATTTTTTAACCTGCCCCAAAATACTAAAAAGTGACTCATTCACAGACTTTAGAAAAAAATTGAAGAACAAATTGTATGCATTATACCACATCATTGATTCAAACAAACCAATGTGTCATGAAACCATCACTGAGGATTGATTATATAGTACGTGTTGTAAAATGCCTTTTTAAAAGTTTACATTTGATCTGATCTCTTATATTTTGCTTTCATTATAGTTTTCAATTATAGAACATAACCATGAAAGGATACACAGAAATGACCAGACAGTCATCTTTTCTGATGAAAACCAGATGGACCTGACAGCATGTCATACTGTGATGATTACCAAAGGCCTTTTAGACAGTACCAAAAGTGAAAAGTCCACCAAAATAGATACTACATCATTTCTAGCTAATTTAAAGCTCCATACTAAGGATTCAGGAATGAAAACAGAATTAAATTTTTCTACGACTCAAAACACCTCTTCAGAGAAGAAAATGAATTTCAATGACTTCATAAAAAGATTGAAAGCAAGAAAATATAATACTTCTCCTTCCACAGGGCCTGATAAAGAAAATTTTGAGGTATCTATTTATTCCAAAGAATCAAATAGTGTCTCTTCAACACATCAAGTGCATGCACCTCTTAATGTAGATGAGAACAGCAGTAATATAACTAGAATCTTTAGAGAACAAGATGATGGGATGAATTTCACCCAGTGTCATACAGCCAATATTCAGACTTTGGTTCCCACATCCAGTGAGGCCAACTTAAAGGAATTTAAAGGCAATGATATTACAATTTATGGTAATGACTTTATGGACTTGACAGTTAACCACACTGTACAGATTTTACCCTCACCAGATAATTTATCTGAAATAGAAAGTCAAACTCAGAATGTCACAATGGATGTCACCACAGGTTATGGAACTAAAGCTCCAGGAAAGAAAACCGTCTTTAAGAATAAACCAAATACCGCTTTTCAAGACCCTTCCTTAAACCCTGAAGACAAAATACATAGTACCAGAAGTCATATTATGGAGGCAGAAACTCACATGGTCACACAGACTTCTAATCAAGATGCCAGAATATTAGCCATGACCCCAGGATCCATATGTTCTAGTCCAGCTACTCAAGGTTACAAGACAGTTTTCTATTCTAGTTGTAATGATGCCATGGAACTGACCAAGTGTCTCTCAAGTATGAGAGAGGAGAAGAATTTACTAAAGCATGACAATAATTCTAAAATGTATCCCAATCCTGATGCCACCTCTCTTCTCACAGAGAAAACTATTTATTCAGGAGAGGATAACATGGATATTACCAAGAGTCACACGGTTGCAATAGATAATCATATTTTTAAACAAGATCAGACAAATGTACAGATGTCAGCTGCACCAATATCTGAAAAAGAAATGATACTTCAAAATCACATAACCATGTCAGAAGATGGGGAAATGAATGTAAATTGTCACTCAGTTTGTCATATATCTAAGGAAGGATTTCAGCAGAGCCTGGAAAATCCTTTATCTATTTCATTGACTGACAAAAAGACTCAACTCTTAGCAGGTGAAGATATGGATTTGACTGAAAGTCATACAAGTAACTTAGGAAATCACGTTGCTTTTGCATCTTATAGTTTAGCAACCAAGAATACCAGTAAATCTCATTCTCATAACAAACACCCTTCAGATGAAGGGGGAAAAATGACCAAAGTTCATATTGAACCATCCCAACAACCAAATATAATATCTAAAAACATCCTAACTGATACTTGGAGCAAAGAAAAAGATCAGGTTTTGAAGATTTCACCCTGTCTTGATAAAGATTCTCCTCAGTCAGCTGATTGTAATCAGGACATAGCAACAAATCATAATATAGTCTACTGTGGTGGACTTCTTGATAAACAAGTAGCACTGGGAAATAACAGAAATACAACTTCATGTGAGCAATCTTTGTTTTCTACCACAAAACTATTATTTTCATCAGAAGAACAATCTGCCATGAAAAATCATAATACTGCTGTTAACAGTCATACAGTGAAATCTGTACTAGGCCAGTGTTCTAAACTGCCTGAATCACTGGGGAAAAATTTACTTGATCCCACCCCTGACTGTTTTCATGACCAGATTATTTGTTCAGAGGAGGAATACAATATGGATTTAACCAAGAGCCACACAGTTGTCATTGGATTTGGTCCTTCTGAAGAACAAGAACTTGGTAAAACTAGTTTAGAACACACTACCAGTCAGGTAACAACAGTCAACAGACAGACAGCTGTAAATATTGAAAAATGTGATAAAGATCCTATAGAAAAAACTGGAGTATTTATATCTAATACTCTTATGGATGTGTCAGAGGATGAAAGTGTACAGAAACCTGGATTTCTGAAGAAAAAGCAAAATGTCAAAATTTGTGGAAGAAAAAGTGTTGGTAGACTAAAAATTGATGAGACTATTGTATTTTCAGAGGGTGATAAGAATGATATGGATATCACCAAGAGTTATACAGTGGAAATAAACCATAGACCTTTATTGGATAAATATGATTCCCATTTGGTACCTTTGGCAGGAACTTCTAAAACTGTTTTATATACACGTGGGCAGGATGACATGGAGATCACTACAAGTCACACAACTGCCTTAGAATGTAAAACTGTCTCACCAGATGAAATAATTACTAGGCCTATGGACAAAACTGTAATGTTTGCAGATAATCATGATGAACTGGAAATGACAAAATCCAACACTGTTTTTATTGACTACCAAGCAAAAGAAAGAACTGTGCTTCTAGACAAAACTAATTTTGAACTATCCCATAGGAAAAGCCTAGAAAAACCAAACGTGATACCTACTCCTACTGAGGAGAGTGTTTTCTTTCCAGAAAATGATGACAGTGACCATCCAGCATCAAAAGACAGCCAGTTGACATATTTGGATAAATTCTCTAATAGTGATCTCATAGAGAAAGCTGTAGCATTTACAGCTGATGATAACATGGAAGTGCCTAAATCAGCCATTTGGAAAAATGTCAAAGATGTACAAAAACCTGAATGTCTGAATGAACCTCTATCGGGCAAAAGTCAGAGAAGAAAAAGCCTTAGGCTCAAAAATGACAAGACCATTGCATTTTCAGAGAATGACAAAAATGATGTAGATATTACCCAGAGTTGTGTGGTGGAAATAAATAACAAAAGTGCCCTGGAAGATAGAGAGGACTTACATTTGGTGCCTGTGGCAGGAACTTCTAAAACTATTTTGTATTCAAGTGGGCAAGATGACATGGAGATCACTAGAAGTCACACAACTGCCTTAGAATATAAAACTGTCTCACCAGATGAAATTACCAGGTCTATGGACAAAACTGTAATGTTTGTAGATAATCACAATGATCTGGAAGTCACCAAGTCCCATACTGTTTTTATTGATTGTCAAGCCACAGAAAAAATACTTCCACAGTACCCTAAATTTGGAACAGCAAAAGGAAAAAATTTAGGTGTTTCTTTTCCTAAGGATGCTAGCTGTGTTCAAGAAATCACTAAAAAACAAGTACTGGCTGTAGAAAACAAAATTGTTCTTCACACAGACCAAAAGCATCATATGGTGCCCTTTGTTCCTACTAATAAGTTGTGTGGGGATCAAGGTGAAATAGAAATCATCAAATCCCATAACACTGCTGTGGATGAAGAGGTCATAGGGAAAGTTGTAGACCAGGCCCATATATTGGTAAAAGCCAAAATTGAAAGCTGTCACTTCGATAGTACAGATGGAAGGAATGTGGAGTTTACAAGTAGTCATGCAACTGCTCTTTGTGGATCCTGTGATAATTGTTCCCATTTACCAAATGTTATTGCCTGTACTGATAATTTAGAGAGTAGTGTCATGTCCTTATGTGATAAAAATAAGGAGAAAGCCAATAATTGCCCAATACAAACCAATCTTGCTTATGCAAACAATTTAGCCAGTGAATATTACTTGAAATCTAAGGGACTGCCCGTCTCTGCTCCCTGTTCTTCGTTAGAGAATGAAGAAGTTATTCAGACCAATACCAAAAGACAGTTAGATGGTGTCATAACACTACTCAAAGATCAAGATCTGATTAAGGAGCCCCTAAATCTATTAGCTAATCAAACTTTAATATATAGTCAAGATCTGGGGGAGATGACTAAACTTAATTCAAAGCGAGTATCTTTTAAGCTTCCAAAAGATCAAATGGAAGCTTTTGTTGATGATGTTTGTGTTACTTCTCAGTCTCCTCCCCTAACCCAGCAACCTCCATTGCCTCAAAAAGGACAGAGTAGTGTCAATAAAGATGAAGTAATACTGTCTAAAGCTGGAAATAAAAGTTTAAATATAGGAAATTCCTCTCCACCCACACAAGAAAACAAGTCCAAAATGCTCAATAATGAGAAGCAGTTTGCCACGGCCTGCAAAAAGGAACTGAAGGAAAATATACAAACAGCTAAATGTAATACAGTTATGGATTTCCACAGTAACTCAGACTTGACTAAGCAAATCATTCAAACCCATGCCAATGCTAGAGAAGCATCAGATCCTGTGATTGCATCTAATGTTCCATGTTTTAGTAGTTTCAACCAAAATCTGAACAATTTCAATGGAAAAACTGAAGAGTTTTTAGATTTTCAAACTGATCATATAGCACCTCCTCCAGAACAATTACTTGAATTAGGAAATAAGGCACACAATGATATGAGTATAGTGCAAGCTACGGAAATACATAATGTTAAGATAGTCTCCAGCAATGCTGAAGATAATAGAGACGAAGAAAATAAAAAGTCTCATAATCGAGCTGAAACCACCTCCGGACCATTAAAGACAGTTGTTAAAGATAAAATGAGGAGATGTTCTTTGGGAATCTTTTTGCCCAGATTGCCAAATAAGAGAAATTGTAGTGTCACTGGTATTGATGACCTGGAGCAGATTTCAGCAGACACAACTGACTTAAATCAGTTAGAAACTCAGCCAGTCTCTAGCAAGGATTCAGGCATTGAATGTGTTGCGGCTAAACTGAACTTAAGTCCATCTCAATATATAAATGAGGAAAATCTTCCTATATATCCTGATGAGATTAATTCCTCAGACTCAATTAGCATAGAAACCGAGGAAAAGGCTTTGATTAAGACATACCAAAAAGAGATTTCACCATCTGAAAATAAAATGGAAGAAACATTTAATAGCCAAAAAAGAACCTGGGTTCAAGAAGAAGATGATGATATTCAGAATGAGAAAAAAATCAGAAAAAATGAGATTAAGCTTAGAAATACTGCACAAGATCAGGAGGTGAGCTTTGTCTTCTTGACCTAAGGAATGTTCTTTTGTTTTTTTAATTGTGGGTGTTCTTGAATTTTAATTTTAGCCTTGAGTAAGCAGAATTTGGTTACTTACAGAGTTGGAGAAATATTCTTATGTAGAAACTTCAGGAATTAATTGACTAACAGGTAGATTTCAAAACAATTTAAAGTGACAAGCACAAAAAAACGAAATGGAAAGTAGTATAAAAATTAACCAATGTTAAAACTGTATAATTCTAACTATTCCATCACCTATAGTGATTTGTCAATGTTGCTTTGTATGTGAGAATCTCTAAGGAGGGTATATGTAATTTGAAAAGTCATTTTCAGTGTTATAAATATTTGGGTAGTTTAGAAAGCCTTTCTATTATGCAAACTGCATAAAAAAGGCATGACTGAATTTTCTTGGCTAATGAGGAAATGTAGAAGCTGAGAGTCCATTTCTTTAGTGGATAGGAGAATACCTAGGTCAAGCCCAGTGTCTCAAAGTGAAGTAAGTGAGATTTTGTGTTTATTGAAAGAAGACAGATTTTTTTTTTTAAGTCGAGAAACACCGATTTGGATAACTTGGGGAGAACAAAACTTGTTACTCAAACTAAGTTTTATAGGTGGGGAAATAATGATTAGAAAGTATCAGATGTTCATAGAAAATAAAGCTTAAACTCAGTTAAGAAATACCTAATAAGCATAGAAAATGATTTCAGCAGTTCTTATCAGATGATGTCATGAGAAAATGGTTAGTCATAAAGCTTTGAGAAGATTGTAATAGTAATATAAAATTTAAATCTGAGTAGATTTTATGAAAATTAGTATTCTATTTGTGCACTAGTAATTTATTGAGTGCTATGTCTTAGGCACTGTTTTAGGTCCTGGGGCTGCATCAAATGGGAATGCACAGACAAAAATCTATTCTTATGGAGTTTACATTCTAGCACAATTAATATACTGTCTTCAGAAAAAACATATATAGGCCAGGCATGGTGGCTGATGCCTGTAATCCTATGGGATGCCAAGGTGGGAGGATTGTTTGAGGTCAGGAGTTCGACACCAGCCTCAGCAATAGTGAGACACTGTCTCTATGAAAAATAGAA
>VBSM01001044.1:12326065-12346689 GCA_008086735.1 Cheirogaleus medius | reverse complement strand
AAAAAAAAAAAAAAATAGCTATTTCCATAATTTAAAAATCACCACTGTGAACACTTAGTCTGTATTGGACATGTGTATTACTTACATTAACACTATAAAGTAGGTATTAATTCCCTAGTTTGCAAATTATGAAAGTACAGATCAAAAAAATTAAGTGTTGTGCTTGGTATCAGTTAGTAAAGAAAGCCAGATTTAAACTCAGTTTTATATTACATTAACCAAGTACTATTCTGTATGTAATAAAGGCTTGAGTTTTTGTAGCAATGTCTTATGTTTATCATACCTTTTACAATCATGTTTGAAAATAAAATTGGAAGAGGATACTTATGCACCTACTAGTTTGAAGGTATTTTTACCTTATATAATAGGGTGTTTTTTGCTTATATAAAATATATGAATAATAACTAATATCCTGCTTTTGATTTTTTTTTCCTTTCCCAGAGGATAAAGCTCCTCCTTCCTCCCTTTTAGTTCATAAGCTTATTTTCCAGTACATTGAAGAACAGGAATCTTGGAAGAAGAAATGTACAACACAGCATGAGATACCCAAGGTAAAAGTCTGATTGAAGTATTTAAAGGAAAATTTATGTTATTTTCCTTAAAAACAGAACTGAAATTTTACGTATATAATGGTGGATCCTGAAATGATAAATATATTCAATTGTTTGACTTTTTAGGGTTCTTTATAAAAGAACCACTAAACATTAAAGTGTTTTCATAACTTCATCAATTTTTTTCCCCTGTTTTTTCTAGATGCTTCAAGAACTCTCACTGGCAGTGAACCATTGCAGACTCCTTGGAGAGGAGATTGAGTTTTTAAAAAGATGGGGACCAAATTATAACCTGATGAACATAGATGTGAATAATACTGAGTAAGTATATTAGTTCCCTAGGACTACCGTAACAAAATACTACACACTGGATGCCTTAAACCTGTGGTCCCCAACCCCTGAGCCTCGGATCAGTACCAGTCCCTGGCCTGTTAGGAACCAGGCTGCACAGTAGGAAGTGAGCATAGGAAGAGTGAGCGATGCTTCATCTGTATTTACAACCACTCCCCATCACTCGCATCACCACATGAGCTCCACCTCCTGTCAGATCAGCTACAGCATTAGATTATCAAAGGAGCTCCAATCTTACAGTAAACTGCACATTCGAGAGACCTAGGTTATGCGCTCCTTATAAGAATCTAATGCCTGATGTTCTGAGGTGGTGATGCTAGTGCTGGGGAGCAGCTACAAATACAGATTGTCATTAGCAGAGAGGTTTGACTGCACAATAAATGTAATGCACTTGAATCATCACAAAACCATCCCCCTGGCCCTGGTCCATAGAAAAATTGTTTTCCGTGAAATTGGTCCCTGGTGCCAAAAAGGTTGGGGACCGCTGGCTTAAACAACACAAATTTATTGTTTCACACTTCCGGAGGCTAGAAATCTGAGATCAAGTGTCATCAGGGTTGATTCTTTCTGAGGGCTGTGAGACGGAATTATTTCCATGCCTTTCTCCTAACATCTAGTGGTTTACTGGCAATCTTTGGCATTCCTTGGCTTATAAATGTATGATCCTGATCTCTGCCTTCATCTTCACATGGTGTTCTTTCATTGCACATGTCTGTATCCAAATTTCCCCCTTTTTGAAAGGATACCAGTCATATTGGATTAGGGGCCCACCCTACTCCAATAAGACCTCATTTAACCAATTACATCTATAATGATCTGATTTCCAAATAAAGTCACATTCTGAGGTTTTGGGGGGTTAGCACTTAAACATAGAATTCTGAGGGAATACAATTTAACCCATAACAGTAAGTAATTAGTTAAAAACTTATTAAACTAGCCGGGTGTGGTGGCTCTCACCTGTAATCCTAGCACTCTGGGAGGCCGAGGCGGGTGGACTGCTCAAGGTCAGGATTTCGAAACCAGCCTGAGCAAGAGCGAGACCCTGTCTCTACTAAAAATAGAAAGAAATTAATTGGCCAACTAAAACTATATCGAAAAAATTAGCCGGGCATGGTGGCGCATGCCTGTAGTCCCAGCTACTCGGGAGGCTGAGGCAGGAGGATTGCCTGAGCCCAGGAGTTTGAGGTTGCTGTGAGCTAGGCTGATGCCACAGCACTCACTCTAACCCGGGGAAACAGAGTAGGACTCTGTCCCCCCCCCAAAAAGAAATACCTTATTCCAGATGTTTTACCTTGTTCATTTGGTAAGGGCAAGAAATAATTTACACCTAATTTTGGCATGCCAGTGTAAAAAGAAAATATTTGTGTTTCAGTCTAGTTTTGTTTTACATTTTTAATTATGGATCTTGTCTTTTACAGATTGAAGCTTTTATTCTGTAGCTCTGCAGCATTTGCAAAGTTTGAAGTAACTTTCTATCTCTCAGCCCATTATCCATCTGTACCATTGCCTTTCACCATTCAAAATCACCTTGGGAACATTGGGTGAGTAAAGGGCCAACAGGATTAGATTCCCAACTACCTTTTCACCTTTTTAATTTTATTTGAAAGATCCCTCAAAGTGGTCAGCAAATGGATGGACCACAGTGAGAACTAAATGTCAGTTCTCTCTGACTTCGTTTTGAAGAATTGTTCTTAAAGTCAGTAACCTTCATTTTTATCTCCAGTGGATGCTGGAGACCATTGGTCTATTCTTTTATATCTGCTTCACTTTTTAAACACTTCTACGTAGAACAGGAATCAAGACGGAAAAAATCCTTTATAAGCTTAACTCAGATCACATATAAACAACTTCTGTGCCCTTAAAAACAGAATAATCACTTGAAAAGCTGTGTAGTCAAAACACTCTAAAAATGTCTCATTCCTACTAGGCTTTGATATATTTTGTAACTTTTTAGACATACTGCTGACAAATTGGAAGATGGCAGAGTTTAGAATTTGCCTACTTCAAATCCATCAACAAACACCAACACTAGATTTTTATAGCCAGAGAAAGCAGCTAGGTCAAGATACCTCAGGAAGCTAAGGCAAGAGGATCACTTGAGTTCTGGGCTGTAAGTGTGCTATGCTGACCAGGTGTCTACAGTAAGTTCAGCATCAACATGGGGACCTCCTGGTAGAGGGAAATGCAGAGTGGAAAGGTGGCACCACCAGTTTACCTAAGGAGGCGTGAACCAGCCCAGGTCAGAAACAGGGTGGGTCAGAACTTCCATGCTGATCAGTAGTGGGACCATGCCTGTGAATAGCCACTGCACTCCAGCCTGGGCAACATAGAGAGACCCTGTCTCTAAAAACAAAAATGAAAAACCCACTTGTAAAATGCTGCTAATCAGAACATCTATTCAGGGCACCTTGAATCTATGCTCCTGGGTTGCAGTTCTCAAACTTGGCTCAAATAAACTCTCTACTTATATTCTTTAAAAAAAGGCTGGGCACGGTGGCTCACGCCTGTAATCCTAGCACTCTGGGAGGCCGAGGCAGGTGGATCGCTCAAGGTCAGGAGTTCGAAACAGGCCTGAGCAAGAGCGAGACCTTGTCTCTAGTAAAAATAGAAAGAAATTAATTAGCCAACTAAAAATATATAGAAAAAATTAGCCGGGCATGGTGGCGCATGCCTGTCCTGTAGTCCCAGCTACTCGGGAGGCTGAGGCAGAAGGATTGCTTGAGCCCAGGAGTTTGAGGTTGCTGTGAGCTAGGCTGACGACATGGCACTCTATCCCGGGCAACAGAGTGAGACTCTGTCTCAAAAAAAAAAAAGATACCTTACAATTACATACAAAATTGTTTCTTTTTAGTACTTTGCCTCTTGGCTCAATCAAAATTGTTTCTTAGGCCTTGTTTTGGAATCCCATTTTAAACTGGACAGTCTGGTTATTCCCAGAAATGCCTCTGTACACTCCTAGGAGACTGAGAAACCACACCCAAGAACATAAAATTCCACTAAATTGGAGACAAGTATAAGATTCCAGAAAAATTAACCTTTTGTTCTTTCCAGCCAAGATGAAATTGCTCCCATTCTATCTAAAGTGCCACCAGAGGACAACTACCTGAAGAATGTAGTCAAGCAAATTTACCAAGATCTGCTTCACGACTGCCATTTCTTCCACTAGACCCCTGGACTACAGCTGTAACAATCAACTAGAATGTACTTAATGACATTATGTCAGGGTCTCCATTGCTCTGTAACCTTTTTCTTTAGGACATAGACACCCTAGTAAAATTCCTTCTGATGATGTGTTGGTTATATTGTATGGTTAGTTTTAAGTCTTTACAGTCAGGAATGAGAAAAGGCCTCAAATAGCCTGTTATCAACTTGTATATCTTTGTACCAAAGGTTTAGTAGTAGGACACTTGGGGAAAATTTCCCTAACTAAAGTAGGGCTCTCTGCTTTAGTACAAGCCCTAAGGAGTAACTTTTAAGTTTAAGAGGAGTTGTTACCAATGACAAAAACATTAGCCATTTTTCCATATATAGAGCTTTGATTTTTAGGTGGCCTGGCTGCTGCCCAGCAGATATTTCTGGAGAGAGGAGTGTCTACAAACTATTCTTCTTTTTTCTCCATTTCAAAAATGCTGTTAAGAGAAAGCAATAGTATTCACCTATTGGAATGGTTGCCATCTTTTCTTGAGGGCCCTGCCTTTTATTCTATAGTATCCATTAATGTTTGCTTATTACGTATAATTTTTGTAGGGAAAGTTGATTCATTTGGGTCCAGTATACATATGTAAATATATTAATGTTTTTGTGTTTGTCATGTAATAAGGAGATGTATATAGAAATTCATGTAGAGATACAATATAGAGATAACCTTCGGCCTAGGCAGCTTACATCTTTCTGAAGGATACTTTAGGGCAATATTTTCAATCTTTTATTAAATAATGATACTTCAAACAATATCGTATCCAAAACATCAATTTCTAGCAATAATAATAAAATAATAAACTTGCTATAAGTATTGTTTCCTGAAACCACACCCTCCTCCTATACAAAAATAATATCCATTGATTATTAAATGAGCAATATTATCTATGAGTTAGGCAAATATGAAAAAACTTTTACTCAAACTTTAGTCAAATCATAATCATAATAAATTTTGTGTTTTATATTTAATTCTAAACTAAAATATATTTGCATTTTTAAACTAATTTATCTTAAAATTTTGTATTACACTTTAGGATTAAAGCCCTATGGGTACCAGAAATGTTACCTTCCCCCTTGATTGGTTTTTACTTCTGATCTATACATCAAAAGATCACATAGTCTTTTAACCTTCAAAAGTCAACACAAAACTCATTTGCTATAAAAATCAAGTGTAGATGTTCCCTATTTCCATAAACTCCTTGAAAAAACTTTAAAGTCATCAGTATGGTCTATTTCTATGAAGGTTAAATTAGCTTTCTTATTAGGGCTGTTTTATTTCTTTTCTATAAGTGTAAACAGTAGAAGTTTTGTTTTATGCATTTTAGTAACCTGGAACAACCAGCTCCAAGAATGATTTGGCTTGTAATGATGGCCTCTGCTTTCTTGGATTTGTAATATTAGTTCATAATTGTAATATTTACCTAGCTATTTGTGTTTTTCTTTCTTCACAGTATTGGCTATTTTCATAAATTTTTTGGAAGGTTTTCTTTACTAACTGGAAATTAGATTTTTTTTTTCACTATTAAAATAAGTATATTACTTGAAATCTTCTGTAAGTAGTATTTCTTTATGAAGTGAAGAGTATTTTAGCATGTATCCAATAGACTTTTGAAGATATACCAAAGAAACCTCCCTCTAGGTACACTTACCTATTTGAAACTAAGATAGGATTAAAATATGTCAGGACCTTAATATAAGAACCAGGTACAAACCAGAGTTAGCTCTGTGTCTCTGAAGAACAGTAAAAGAAAACTATTTTGAGGTTCCTCAGAAAGCTATCAGTTGTCTGAGCTAATGCAGTGGTTCTCAAAGTGTAGTTCCCAGATTAGCAGCATCAGCCTCACCCCAGACCTACTGAATCTGAAACCCAGGAGTAGGGACCAGCAATTTGTGGGTTTTCTTCCCCACTTTCTTTTTTTCTTTTATCAGCTTTATTGAAGTATGATTCACTCATCATAAAATTTATCATTTAAAGTATAAAATTGGATGGTTTTTAGTATATTCACAGTTATATATAACAATTACCACAATCAATTTTATAATACTTTCATCACCTAGAAAAACAAATTCTAAATCGTATATTTTCCCACAATTTTTAAAAAACCAGTACCCTTTAGGTATTATCCTATCTTCACATCATTTCTTAAAGCTATTAGTCTACTTCCTGTCTCTATAGGTTTGCCTATTTTGAACATTTCATATAAATGAAATAATATAATACATGGTCTTTTGTTACTGGCTGTCATTTAGCATGATGTTTTCAAGATTTATTCATGTTGTATTTATCAGTGCTTCGTTCCTTTTTATGGCCAAATAATATTTCATTGTATAGATATACCACATTAGTTTGTCCATGATTAGGGCAATTAGGCAAGAAGAAGAAATAAAAGATATCCAGACTGGAAAGGAAGAAGTAAAACTATTTGCAGATGATATGATCTCGTATATAGAAAATCCTAAGGAATACACTAAAAAACTATTAAAACTGATAAATGGTTCAGCAAGTTTGCAAGATACAATATCAGTATTCAAAAATCATATTTATATACCTAGCAATGAGCAAGCCAAAAATTAAATTAAGAAAACAATTCCATTTATAATAGCTTCATAAAATTATTTAGGAATAAATTTAACCAAGGAGGTTTAAGACTTATATATGCAAACAACAAACATTGGAAGAAATTAAAACCTAAGGCCAGGTAAGGTGGCTTACTCCTATAATCCCAGCACTTTGGGAGGCCAAGGTGGGAGGATCACTTTTGTCAGGAGTCCCAGGGCAGCCTGAGTAAGAGCAAAACTCCACCTCTACTAAAAAAATAGAAAAAATTAGCCGGGTGTGGTTGTGTGTACCTGAAGTCCCAGCTACTTGGTAGGCCGAGGCAGAAGGATTGCTTGAGCCCAGGAGTTTCAGGTTGATGTGAGCTAGGTGGATGACATGGCACTCTAGCCAGGGTGACAGAGTGAGACTCTGTCTCAAAAAGAAAAATAGACCTGAGCTAATACATTCAGCTCCCTGGGCATGTGATACTCTGGGCCACCTCAGGACTCTTCAGAGAGTCTCCATCAGCAAGAAGGCCCTCACCAGATGTGCCATATCAACCTTGGACTTCTCAGCCTCCAGAGCTGTAAGAAATACATTTCATTTCTTTATAAATTACCCAGTTTCAGGTATTCTGTTATAAGCAACAGAAAACAGACTACAATAGAAAAATATAATTGTCCCTGTATAAATATACAGATTTTACAATGTATAAGCAGATTCTGCCCAAAATCTGTTCCTGTGTCAAACTCAGAATCACAAACAATTCTTTAAACACTTTTACGCAACTGTAAGTTCAAAGGGGTGTAACTTTAAACATCACTTACAGAAATTCTAAAATTTGGCCAGGTAGGGTGGTGGCTCACACCTGTAATCCTAGCACTCTGGGAGGCTAGCCCAAAGCTGAAAACTCCCTTTAAAAGCTCTGTATTTCTGCTTAAAGGGAGGAGGATGGTACTTTAACACATTACTCCACTAGGAAAAAAATTTTTCCTTGGGGCCACAGTGTTTTATTATGAAAGTAGAATAAAAAGATTTTAATTTAATGAAAAATTTGTTTATTTTTTATTGTTTTCTGTGCATGAATTATATGCAACTTGAAAAATAGTTTTCACAGCTCCCAAGGTAGACGTGTGAGTTACATATGCTTCACGAGGCCCTGGGTTCAAAACTAGCGTTGAGTTAAACACAACTCACATGGCAGTTAATGTGTTGAGAATCTGTCATCCTTCTCATTTGCCAGCAGATTAATAAACTTCTCTTTCCTTTTCCTCAAACTGCTTGTCCTCATTCTTTGGCCCCCAAGTACCAAACTTTTGGTAACACTGAGAGATTTCATTCAGGCCTTAGTGAAGCCTGATAAATCACTTTTGCTCCACAAGGGTGTATACCTTCCAGTGACTGTTTTTGATACCAGATTTAGTTTTTCTGTAGGATAGCTTCCTAGAAATAGAACTGTTGAGTCAAAGGCTAGTTGCATTTGTAATTTTGATAGATTAAAAAGTGCTAAACTTCCCTGTCAAATGAACATATCAATCTTACTAGCAATGACTACCCAGTTCCCCAAACTATTATTAATATAGTACATTACCAGACTTTTTCATAGTATCCCAGTATGGTTTTAATTTGCATTTCTCTTGCAATCTGTGAGGTTGAATGTCTTCACATATGTGTTAGAGCTATTTTTATCTCCTTTACTGTGAACTATCTGTTAATATCCTTTGACTATTTTTCTGGATTATTTACTTTTTTCTTATTGATTTACAGAACATTAGTAAACGTAAGATAAAACTCTTTGTCATACAGTTTGCCAATTTTCCCCCAATCTGTTTTATTTTTATTTTATTTTATTTTTTGAGACAGAGTCTCACTCTGTTGCCCAGGCTAGAGTGCCATGGTGTCAGCCTAGCTCACAGCAACTTCAAACTCCTGGGCTCAAGCAATCCTTCTGCCTCAGCCTCCTGAGTAGCTGGGACTACAGGCATGTGCCACCACGTCTGGCTAATTTTTTCTATGTATTTTTAGTTGGCCAATTAATTTCTTTCTATTTTTAGTAGAGATGGGGTCTCACTCTTGCTCAGGCTGATTTCGAACTCCTGACCTTGAGTGATCCACCCACCTCGGCCTCCCAGAGTGCTAGGATTACAGGCGTGAGCCACCGCGCCTGGCCAGTCTGTTTTATTTTAACTTTATTTATGATGGGTTCTGCCACATAAAAATTTAAAGATATATAATCAAATATATCAATATTTTCTTATGGCTTTTGGGATTTGTGTCATATTTAGATCCCACTGTAAGATCCATAGTTTCTCTTAGAACTTTTATTAATATTTTCCATTTATATCTTTGATCCATTTGGAAATTTATCCTAACAAAGGATGAGATATAGATCCAAATTTATTTTTTCTGAATAGCTATGTGGTCATCCCAGCCATTTATTTGTTTTTTTTGTTTATTTTGAGACGGGTCTCATTCTGTTGCCCAGGCTGGAGTGTAGTGGTATGATCATTGTTCACTGTAATCTCAAACTCCTGGGCTCAAGCAATCCTCCCCACTTGGCATCCTAAAACTTTGGGATTATAGGCATGAGCCTCCTCACCTGGTCCCGGGACCATTTTAATAAAGTCTATTTTTTCTCCACTGATATGGAATGCCTCCTTTATCATATACTGAATTTCTCTATGTACTTGTGTCTATATCTGTGTATGGTAGGCAGAATAATGGACTCCACAGATGTCCACATCTTGATTTCTGAAGCTTGTGAATGTTACCTTATATGGCAGTAGGTACTTTGCAGATGTATTTGTGTTGAGGATTTTGAGATAAGGAGACTATCCTGGATTATCTGGGTAGGCCAGATAATGTAATCACAGGGGTCTTTATAAGAGGGAGGCACAATATCAGAGTTAAGGAGATGTAATACTGGAAGCAGGGGTCAGAATGAAGTGATTGTTGGCTTTGACTGGAGGAAGGGGCCTCAATGCAAGAAATGCAGAAGCTTCTAGAAACTAGAAAAGATAAGGAAACAGATTATCCCCTCAGGCCTCCAGAGCCCACAACTCTACCAACACCTTGATTTTAGCCCATTCAAATGTACTTCAGAATTCTGTCCTCCAGAACTGTAAGATGATAAATTTTTATTGTTTCAAACCACTAAGTTTGTGGTTATTTATTAACCAATAGGAAACTCATACACTTGGGTAAATATTCTGTTCCATCAATTCATCTTTTCTGTACAAGTACTTTTTAATTATTGTAGTTTTATAATATGTTTTAGTATCTGGTCAGTTTAGGTCATTTTATTTCAGTACTTTTCTTGCTCTTGTTTCTTATTTTACCATATAAAGGTTAAGAACTAACTTGTTCTGTTTGTAACAGAATAGTCACCCCTCCTCCCACAGATATGGAAGGGAAATACTGAGAGTGGGGAATATGTAACAGAGGGAATGGTCTGGAAAAAAAGGCAAAAATATTTTCTGTCTCTTTAAAACATTCTCCACTCCTTTTTGAGAACTAAAACCTGCATCCCTGCCTCAGGCCAGTGGTTGGAAGGTGCAGGGTAAGTCTTTTGTTATTTGTGCTAAAGGAGATGGCTCAGCCCAGACCTGGTAAAGGGAGGTCGGGGTGGAGGTCAGGGAATTGTCCTCAGCGGAGATGGGACGATCAGAATCATCAACTGTAGTTGAACAGTACTTGTCTGAAGCTGAGAACCCATCCGTTAAAGGCTCTGTATTTCTGCTTATTATGAGGACAATGGCATTTCTGAAAGGAGTCTCCATCCTCCTTTTGCTGGCAAAGTAACAAAATGTCTCTCCTCCCCAAACCACTTAGCCCCTGGTATGAACATCCCTAACAGGTTATTTCTACATTCAGAAAGCTTCCTGAGTCAGTTCTCTGTCATTGCTCTAATTCAAGCATTCATCTCTTGCCTAAAATATTGAAAGAGTTTCCTAAAAGTTTTTTGCTGTCTTCACTCTCACTCTCCTGAAATCTATCCTTCAATGCCGCAAGATAATGGTGTGAGGGTTGTATAAAAACCTTTTCAACTTTAAAGAACTCCATAAATATAAAGTAGTAGTGGTAGGGTCAAAATAAATCTAACCATAGGACTCGTCTTTTAAAAATCTTTCAATGATTTCCCCCATTACCTTAAGAATAAAGACCAAAGCTCCTTACATGATCTTAAGCCTCTTCACAGCCTGAACCAAACGTTAACTTTCCAGTCTTAGCGCTTTAAAACCAGAATCACAGGTCAAACCTTATGGTAAACCATGATAGGTTTTACCTTATCAAATTCAATGCCTCCTTTCTCTGGGATTGTGCAAATCTCCAGTAAAGCACCACAGACTAATATTTCAGCCACTTCCTTCTCCTCTCCACTAGCTCTATTTCCCAGTTCTAAATCGAGCTTCCTCAGCTCCTCCACCGCCAGGGGGCCTGGAAAGCACCTAGCTCCTGGAATTCGAGTCAGAGGTCTCAGAGCGACCCACGTACATACACTGCAGAGACAAACTAACAAGAGATCTTAAAACTGGGCTATTACCCAGATGGGCGGAAGGTCAGAAGCCGCGGCGCCCGCCGTGCACACTGGGAGATGTAGTCCTACATCTAGCACTGCCTTGTGGGAGTTGTAGTCCTTTATCTGGCAAAGAAGGCGGCAACTCCCAGTTTGAATTAGTCTTTAGGCGAAAAAGGAAGAGGGCGATCCATAATATCCCGTAGGCTCAAGGTCCCTGAGCCCATCCCTAGGCTCGCGATCGTGACGAAAGCGGCTAGAGGGCGGATCCCAGAAGGGCGGGGAGACGTTACGTTGACGCGGCGTGGCCCTGCCCGAGAGGCTTTGGCGGGATTTACGAAAGCCGCCGGACGGAGTGCGCGCTGCGGCCGGAGCCCGCGTCCTGAGGAGAGCCTAGGCGCTGCCCCAGGCGCGTATTTAGGAGCTGAAACTCGCCTGGTTGTGTGCAGAAGGCCGGGACAAGGGAGTAGAGAAGTGGGGCGCAAGCCGGGGGGCGGGGGTCCGCGCGGAGTCGAGCGAGTGCCAGGCCCGCGGACTGAAGTCGGAGCGCCAGGCCCCCACGAGTGAGCCGTGCTGCCCGCTGAGGTGAGTGTGAGAGGCGCAGCCCGGGCCCTTCCCACAGCCGCGGCTCGTCCGCGTTAGCGGGGTCGGGCCCCGGCCCGTGCTCCCGCAGGAGGCTTTTGGGGCCTCTGCGCCAAGAGAGAAACCCGGATATGGTGGGCGGAGCAGGGCATGCCCGAGCCCAACCGACCGTCACAGCTAGTTGTGGAAAACAGAGGCGGACCTCAGTCTTTAGAGCTAGAGGGGGAAACCATATAGACCTTCATGTCCAACACCCATTTTATGGGCTTGGGCGAGGAAGTCGAAATCCAGAGAGGTGCAGTCACAGCTATTTTAATGTCAAAACCAGGGTTTCCGGATTCCTGGTCAGTCTTCTGTACATTACACCATATTTTGCTTATAAGGTATCAACCTCCAGTTGCCAAAGCGGTATTTGCATCATCTAATGCGGAAAACCATTCACGTGATGCCTAGGGAATGAACCGACGTTAGGTTTGGTTTTGGGGTTTTTTTTGTTTTTTGTGTTTTTTTTGAGACAGTCTTGCTCTGTTGCCCCCGCTAGAGTGCAGTGGTGTTGTCATAGCTCACTGCAGCCTCAAACTCCTGACCTCAAAGTGATCCTCCTGCCTCGGCCTCCCAGAGTGCTAGGATTACAGGCGTGAGCTGCCATGCCTGGCCTTGGATTGTGTTTTTCTTATTCTGATCTAAAGAACTCCTTATATTTATATTCTGATTATCAGCCCTTGGTTATATATGTGGTAAATTTTTTCTCTTCTGTGGGTTGATTTTTCATGCTCCTAATGGTGTCTTTTGATGACTAGAAGTACTGAATTAAATCTCTTTCAGTTATTGCATTATGTATCCAGTTTAAGAACTCTTTATCCTGAGGTCATGAAAATATTCTATATTATGAAAACTTTATTTTACCGCTTACATTTAGATCTATAATCTAAATTAGAAATTGATTTTTTTCTGTGGTGTGAAAGAGGGATCAAGTACATTTTATTCTATAAGGCTATCCAATCAACCCAGCACTATTTATTGAAAAAAAAAATCCTTACCCCATTACTCTGCAGTGCCCTCTTTTTCATAAATTATGAAAGGAGATATTTAAATTTCAATTGCATTCAGATGATTCTGATGCATGGGATTGTCATCGATTCACAGTATGCTAAATCTTCCACCTAAGAGATCTGTACCTAAGCCAATCTATTGGTTTGTACCAGTTGTTGACTGTAGTCGCCCTATTGTGCAATAAAGCACCAGAACTTATTCCTCCTATCGATCTGTAAGATCTGTAACATCGTACCTGTTGACCAACCTCTCCCTCTTCCAGCTGTTCTCCCCAGGGGTTTGTAATCACTAGTCTACTCCCTGCTAGGAAATCAACTCTTTAGATTCCACATATGAGTGAGATAATACCGTATTTGTCCTTCTGCAAACACATAACATTTATAGTATATCATGGGGTATATAAAAGTAAACGAGACTTGGCCCTTACCTTGAGGAATATAAAGAAAAACAGGGAGACATAATTTAGTTAAGGTGTGCTTTTTTTTTTTTTGAGACAGAGTCTCACTCTGTTGCCCGGGCTAGAGTGCCATGGCATCAGCCTAGCTCACAGCAACCTCAAACTCCTGGGCTCAAGCGATCTTCCTGCCTCAGTCTCCAGAGTAGCTGGGACTACAGGCATGCGCCACCATGCCCGGCTAATTTTTTCTATATATTTTTAGTTGGCCAGTTAATTTCTATTTTTAGTAGAGATGGGGTCTTGCTCTTGCTCAGGCTGGTTTCAAACTCCTGACCTTGAGCGATCCTCCTGTCTTGGCCTCTCAGAGTGCTAGGATTACAGGCCTGAGCCACCGCGCCCAGCCCAAGGTGTGCATTTTTAAGAAGCAGAGTGAATGATCTTGGCTCTTCCTAAAGCCTTTCTGCTACAACTAGCTAACTGTCTAGACTCTATATAGATGGAGAGGAAAGCAGGTGACAAGTTTGTTCTTTTTCCTGCTGTGGGTAGGTCAGTGATTAGAGCAAAAGGTTATAAAGTAATTCTTCAGAGATGTATTGCAAAAGTAAGCTTGCAGCTCTATACTTACCCCCACCTTGTTTCTCTGGTGTTCATACTGATGGCCATCTGTGTTTTTCAGTAATGGCTATGCAGCTTGAAGCAAATGCAGATACTTCACTGGAAGAAGAAAGCTTTGGCCCACAACCTGTTTCACGGTTAGAGGTATGTGCTTAGTTGCTAATTTTGGAATTATAATGCTGTACTAGATTCTTCTACCTAGTTGTAGAAGTAGCCTAGTGGGAGATAACACAACTTTTACATAAACCATAGGTTTACCACTAAGGTCAAGATCCAAGTTTGAGTTTTCAGGAAGGTTATCAAAGATCCTGTGGAAAGACTTAAGATTGTTGCTAAAAACGTCTGGCCAGGCCTCTTTTGTCAACAATTCTCCTTCTACTTTATCAGTTTTCTTTCTCAAACCTGGATTGTCAGAAAATAGGCCTAGGATCCCACAGTGCAGCCTCTGTTTGCACCAGGTATGAAAATGCTGTCCAGGGAGTTACAGTGGTCTGGACCAGTTATACAGAGGGGAAACAGAGAGCACCTTCCCTTCATTGACCCAGTCTGTGCTGACAGCTGTCTTTGGCATGGAGAAGGGCTTGGAGTTATTAAGGTATAAAAAGCCAAGCTCCAATTCAAGACTCTGCACAAGAATATCTAGCACCAGAACTGGGGCCTTCTATTATTTGCCCATTTTGTAGAAGTCCCACTGTGAGTGTAGCTGATTTGGGCTGAAAGAAGTAGGAGAGAATGCCTTGGTTCTTCTGTTTCCTTTTACATATTCTTTGTATCTGCAACTAAAGTTTAAGACACTAGAAGTTACTTAAATGGATTTGTAATAAGCTGCTTTTTTTTTTTTTTTTTGAGACAGTCTCTTTCTATTGCCCAGGCTAGAGTGCCATGGCGTCAGCCTAGCTCACAGCAACCTCAAACTCCTGGGCTCAAGCGATCCTCCTGCCTCAGCCTCCCGAATAGCTAGGACTACAGGCATGCGCCACCATGCCCAGCTAATTTTTTCTATATATTTTTAATTGACCAATTAATTTCTTTCTATTTTTAGTAGAGACAAGGTCTCGCTCTTGCTCAGGCTGGTCTCAAACTCCTGACCTTGAGCGATCCTCTCATCTTGGCCTCCCAGAGTGCTAGGATTAGCCACCACACCCGGCCTGATAAACTTTTGACAGTTCAATCATAATTTTTCTGAGACAAAGTCTCACTATGTCGCCTAGGCAACTCCTGGGTTCAAGAGATTCTCCTGCGTCAGCCTCCCAAGTAGCTGGGACTACAGGTGTGCACCACCATGCCCAGCTAATTTTTTCTATTTTTGGTAGCAATGGGCTCTAGCTTTTGCTCAGGCTGGTAATTATTTTATTTTTTTTGGAGACAGTGTCTTGCTATGTCACCCAGGCTGGAGTGCAGTGGCACAATCCTAGCTCATTGCAACGTCAAACTCCTGGGCCTAAGTGAGCTTTCTGCCTCAGCCTCCCAAGTAGCTGGGACTGCAGTTGTACTCCACCATGCCTGGCTAATTTTTTAAGTTTTTGTAGAGACCAGGTCTCGCTGTGCTGCTTGGGCTAGTTTTGAACTCCCGGCCTCAAGGTGATCCTCCTGTCTCAGCCTTCCAAAGTGCTAGGATTATAGGTTTGAGCTGCCACACCTGGCCAGTTTTCCCTACTCCTGATGTCAGTTGTGAGAGTAGAGTTTTCCAGACATTGTTGAACAAAAAGGGTATGGGCATGCCAAGATAGTGCTTCCCTCAGTTCTGGGGGTAGCCTTATCTGTTTACCCTAGCATAGTGTAAAAGTATCATTTTCAGTGTGTGCTTGTTGTAGAAAGCATTGGGAAACACTGGTTTAAAGTGGTCTTTTAGGGTCCAAGGTCTCAAAGGTCATGTACAGTCACTCATAAAAGGTTTGGAGTTGCTGGTTTAATCCCAATTTCTAATATATGACATAGTGCTTGTTTAAAACTACTGGGTTGATAAAGAAAAGGTTGATAATTTCTTATTAAACATGTCATATATAGGATACGCTTCTCAGCTTTTGAGGATAATACAGTTGGCCCTCTGTATCCACGTGTTTCCGAATCAGTGGATTCTACCAACTACAGATTGAAAATATTTGGGAAAAACCAATAAAAACAATACAACAATAAAAAAAATACAAATTTTTAAAATACAGCATAACTATTTACATAGGATTTACATTTTATTGAGTATTATAAGTAATCTAGAGATGACTTAAACTATATGGGAGAATGTGAGTCGCTTATATGCAAATGCTATGCCATTTTATATAGGGGACTGGACAATTTGCAGATTTTGGTATTCGCTGGGGGTCCTGGAACCAATCTCCTGGTGGATACCAAGGGATAACTGTGTTACAGTTTTTCAAACACCTGTGAAATACATAGGATGCATATTATCTGCTTCAGACAGATGAGAGAACTGAAGCTTAAATTTATCCATGGTTTTCTTCACTTACAGCAATGTGGCATAAATGCCAATGATGTGAAGAAATTGGAAGAAGCTGGATTCCATACTGTGGAGGCTGTTGCCTATGCACCAAAGAAGGAGCTAATAAATATTAAGGGAATTAGTGAAGCCAAAGCTGATAAAATTCTGGTAAGTATTAAGTACTATATATTTGACGTAGGGAGGCCTTAGTGGAAATAGTACAACCGGGTAAGTAGTAAAAGGTGCTCTTCCTCCTTCCATCCCTCATTCTCCTGTCATCCTGTTCCCCTTTCCAGAACTGACTGTTACTAGTTTCTTATCTTTGTATATGCCTCCTTTCCTAAATTCAGATTTTTTTCTAGAGAATTCCAGTATCATGGGATTTGACATAAATATTGTGAAATTGACTAATAGTTTACACTCCCACCAGCAGTGACTGGTAGGTACCTTGTCTTTTTAGATATTATGATCTTAGAAATTTATTAATTAGTATGCAGCATTAAAACAGTTTAGAAAAATATTTATTGATAAAGGAAAATGTTCCTGATATAAGAAAACAGGTTAATAAAACATATATATATTTGATTTTTGTTTTTAAAAATGTATGTATTTGTATATGTATATAGAGACCACGTACTGGGGATAAATATACTGAAATGTTGACGTTGTTATTTCTAGATGGTAAGAGTGTGAGCAGTTCTTATTTTTTGCAATTCTGTGAAGTTTTTATGTTTTCCTTTTTTGTGTGTGTGAGACAGAGTCTCTGTTGCCTGGGCTAGAGTGCTGTGGCGTCAGCCTAGCTCACAGCAATCTCAAACTCCTGGGCTAAAGCGATCCTCCTGCCTTAGCCTCCCAAGTAACTGGGACTATAGGCACAAGCCACTCCGCCTGGCTAATTTTTTGTTTCTATTTTTAATTGACTAGCTAATTTTTTTTCTATTTTTAGTAGAGACAGGGTCTTGCTCTTGCTCAGGCTGGTCTCAAACTCTTGACCTCAAGCAGTCCTCCCGCCTGGGCCTCCCAGAGTGCTAGGATTATAGGAGCCAGCCACCACGGCTGGCCCACTTTCAGAATATAAACCAAAATGGTTGAGGCTGGGCACAGTGGTTCACATCTGTAATGCTAGTGCTTTGGAAAGCCCAGGTGGGAGGATTGCTTGAGGGTAGGAGTTTGAGACCTATTCTCTACAATAAAAATTTAAAAATTAGCTGGGCATGGTGACACATAACTGTAGTGCTAGCTACTCAGGAGGCTGAGGTGTGAGGATTACTTGAGCCCAGGAACTTGATGTTGCAGTGAGCTATGATGACACCACTGCACTCTAGCCTAGGTGACAGAGCTAGACATTGTCTCACAAAGAAAAAAAAAAGGTTGAGAGAGAAAGATATTGTGACTAAAATAATTTATTCAGAAGGTGCCAGATTCTTTCTGTGGCATTTTCCACATGTTCAAAGTTTAATGTAATTGTAATTGACTTTTGTTGAGCTAATATTTTTCTTTTACTTGCCAGTCTATGCCTTGTGTCCCGGGGTTTGGTAGTTCTTGCCTTTTTTGTTTGTTTTTGTTTTGAGACTGAGTCTCACTCTGTGGCCTATGCTAGAGTACAGTGGCACAGTCACAGTTCACTGTAGCCTCAAACTTCTGGGCTCAAGTGATCGTCCTGCTTTAGCCTCCAGAGTAGTTGGGAATACAGGTGCATGCCATGACACTCAGCTAATTTTTCTATTTTTAGTGGAGATGAGTTCTTGCTCTTGCTTAGGCTTGTCTCGAACTCCTGAGCTCAAGCGATCCTCTTGCCTCTGCCTCCCAGAGTGACAGGATTATAGGCATCAGCCATCGAACCTGGCCAGTATTATTTTTTTTTTTTTTTTTAGAGACGGGGTCTCGCTCTTGGTCAGGCTGGTTTCGAACTCCTGACCTTGAGCTATCCACCCGCCTCGGCCTCCCAGAGTGCTAGGATTACAGGCGTGAGCCACCGCGCCCGGCCCTGGCCAGTATTATTAATGAAGTATTAGGACAGAATAAAACATTTTCAGAAATGCAAGGATTCAGAACATCTCACCTATTCTTAGGAAGTTATTTGAGGATATACTTTACTAAAATGAGGACAGAAAACAGAATCTCAATTAGAGTGGCTCCAATTCAGATACCCAGGGTAGGAAGGCCCACGACAATAGGTAGCCTAAAAAGTAGACAGTCCAGTTTGGAGAAGGAAAGCATATCTTCAGGTAGAAAGTGGGGAGGTGCTTAGTAAGATTGAGAGGTTGGGAAGACTTGACAAATGATAAATTCACAGAATGCCAGAGAAAAAGACATTATTCAGATATAAAGCAAGGTAAGATAGAGTATGATTTGAAATTGGTGGCATAAAAGAAAAGGAATTCATTTGACAATGGAAACCTTTGAGAGACATAACTTTGGAACCTTAGAGAAGGAATTGTATTTCTAGCGTACCGTTTGGTTCTGCAGTGAATTATATTTACAAAGCTATCTATAATGCAAACATTGTAATGATTTTTTTTTTTTTTTTTTGAGACAGAGTCTCACTCTGTTGCCCAGGCTAGAGTGCCGGGGCGTCAGCCTAGCTCACAGCAACCTCAAACTCCTGGGCTCAAGCAATCCTTCTGCCTCAGCCTGCTGAGTAGCTGGGACTACAGGCATGCGCCACCATGCTCAAATAGTTCTTTCTGTATATTTTTAGTTGGCCAATTAATTTCTTTCTATTCTTAGTAGAGATGGGGTCTTGCTCTTGCTCAGGCTGGTTTCGAACTCCTGACCTTGAGCGATCCTCCCGCTTCGGCCTCCCAGAACCCGGCCTACATTTTTTTTTTTGAGCCAGAGTCTCACTCTGTTGCCCAGGCTAGAGTGAGTGCCGTGGCGTCAGCCTAGCTTACAGCACCAGCCTACATTTTCTTAAGTGAGTTTTGATAGTTTGTCTTTCTATGCCTATTTCATCTAAGTGTTCTAATTTGTTGACATAGAGTTCAAAGTATTTCCTTATAATCTTTTTTATTTCTGTAAGGCCAGTAGTAATGTCCCTGCTTTCATTCCTGATTTTAGTGATTTAAGTCTTCTCTCTTTTTCCTGGTTAATGGTTTCTAAAGGTTTGTGAATTTTGTTGATTGTTTTGAAAGAACCAACTTTTGGTTTCATTCGTTTTTCTATTTTTCTATTCTCCATTTCATTAATTTCCGCTCTCACCTTTATTTCCTTCCTTCTGTTTTGCTTTATGTTTTGTTTGCTCTTCTTTTTCTAGTGTCTTAAAGTGGAAGGTCAGATTATGATTTATTTTTGAGACAATCTTGCTCTGTTACCTGAGCTAGAGTGCAGTGGTGTCATCATAGCTCACTGCAGCCTCAAACTCTTTGGGCTCAAGCCATTCTTCTGCCCCAGCCTCCCAAGTAACTGGACGATAGGCATATTTTTTGTAGATAGGGGGTCTTAATATATTCAGTCTTGACCTTCTTTTCTAATATAGGTGTTTACAGCCATAAATTTCCCTCTAAGCACTGTTTTTGTTGATGCCAGATATTTTGGTATGTTGTGTCTTCATTTTCATTCATGGAAAAAGTATTTTCTAATTTCCCTAGTGATTTCTTCTTTGACTTGTTGGTTATTTAGGATTGGGTTGTTTAATTTCTATATATTTGTGAATTCATTTATTTTTAAATTTTAGAATCAATCCATAGTCCTATTATAGCAGATTTATCTATAATTGTAAAATAGGATGTGA
The DNA here is from genome assembly GCA_008086735.1 of Cheirogaleus medius. Classification (NCBI taxonomy): domain Eukaryota; kingdom Metazoa; phylum Chordata; class Mammalia; order Primates; family Cheirogaleidae; genus Cheirogaleus; species Cheirogaleus medius. Next base: position 12,326,717 of record VBSM01001044.1, on the reverse strand, counting down.
ATGTCTCAACTTTGACAATGTAAAAGAAAAGGTACAGCTGATAGAGATGGAAAGTAGACATGGAGAGAGAAAAGATAGGAGGGCAAATGTCATTATTTTACAAAGTAGAAAGTGAAAAGATAAGTCTGTGCTTGATGGAACAGGAAATGAAAGTATAAATATATACTGTATTCGAGTTTTTGTGATAAATCAGGTGTGGCACATATACGTGGATCTATAATATTTCTTTTTTAAACTACATGAATGTATTCTTGGTAATTAAAAAATTGATCTTCATGACATCTTTGAATTAGATTATCCTTTTTGATGACTTTCTGAAGGGAAATCATTCTGAAAATTTTGTTAGATGTTTCCTTTTCCCACTATATGCCTCGTTCTTGTTTTTTATTATTTTGTCAATTTAAGATTTCTTATTTGCCCAGGCTGAGGCAGCTAAATTAGTTCCAATGGGTTTCACCACTGCAACTGAATTCCACCAAAGGCGGTCAGAGATCATACAGATTACTACTGGCTCCAAAGAGCTTGACAAACTACTTCAAGGTATGGTAATCCTTTGTCCTAGCTTGAGGCCAGGAGTTTGAGGTTATTGTGAGCTAGGCTGGCACCAGAGAAATCTAGCCAGGGCGACAGGGTGAGACTCTGTCTCAAAAAA
>VBSM01001044.1:12302454-12325965 GCA_008086735.1 Cheirogaleus medius | reverse complement strand
AAAAAAAAAAAAAAAAAAACCCAGTGTGGGCAGCATAGTCATAGCGAGAACCCCTGTCTCTGTTTATTATAAGGATATTACAAAGGATGCAGATGAAGAGATACATAGAGCAAAGTGTAAGGGAAGGGGTGTGGAGCATCCTTGCCCTTCCCAGGTGCACCATCTTCCAGGATTCTCCACATGTTCAGCTATTAGGAAGTTCTCTGAACTCTCAAATTTTCTCTGATTTATTTTTTTTTGAGACAGTTCTCTCTCTGTTACTGGGGCTAAAGTGCAGTGGTATCATCATAGCTCACTACAGTCTCAAACTCCTGGCTCAAGTGATCCTCCTGCCTCAGCTTCCCAGGTAGCAAGGACTACAGGAGCATGCCACCACACCCAGCTAATTTTTGAATTTTCTGGTTTTGGGAGAATACAAAATAAATGGGTTCAGGAATCATACTCAAATCTGAATGTTAGCCCTCCCATGTTCCCCCTCCCAGCATTTATTGGCTATAGTATATGATGAAAATTATTCAATATCGCTGCCTTAGTTGTCTTAGTTTCAAAATGAGGATACAACGACTTCCTACATTATAGGCTATTGGAATGAATTGAATGATACATAAAATCCATAGCACAATGCCATGTATATCAGAAACATTTAGTATCAGCAGTCCCCAATCTTATTAGCAGCAGAGACTCGTTTCGTGGAAGACAATTTTTCCATGGACTCGGGGTGGGGGTGGTTGGGGTGTTGGGGTGGAAATGGGTAGGGTGCCATGGGTGTAGGGAGGGTGGTGTGGAGCTCAGAAATAAAAAGTTATGTTTGTTTTTGAGACAGAGTCTTGCTCTATTGCCTGGGCTAGAGTGCTGTGCCGTCAGCCTTGCTCATGGCACCCTCAAACTCCTGGGCTCAAGCAATCCTCCTGCCTCAGCCTCCTGAGTAGCTGGAACTACAGGCATGCGCCACCATGTCAGGCCAATTTTTTTCTATTTTTAGTAGAGACAGTGTCGCTGTTGCTCAGGCTGGTCTCAAACTCCTGGCCTCAAGGAATCGTCCTGCCTCAGCCTCCCAGAGTGCTAGGATTACAGGCTTGAGCCACCACACCCGGCTATACTCCTCCCCCCTCCACCTACTGGAGCCCTCACCTGGCGACGTCACCGCCGCTGCCCGCCCAGGACCTCGGTTCTGCCGTCCCAAGCTATAATTCTTTTTAAATTGCTGCTACTGACATATGAAGATACGGTTCTATGTCTTGATTGTTCTAGTTACGCATGTGATAAAACTGCATAGAACTATACATTTGCACAAATGAGTTCATATATAACAGGAAAAATCTGAACAAACTGTGGACTGCACTATTATCAGTTTTCTGTTATTAATAGTATAGTGAGGCAAGATGTTAATATTGGCAGAGATAAGATGAGGAGTGCATGGAACCTCCCTGTACCTTTCTTTGCAATTCTCTGTAAATCTATGATTTCAAAATAAGTTTTTCAAAAATTATTGTTGGAAATTGGATTTCCAAATTATTGAAACATCTTTCTGATGAAGTCCAAGAATATTTCTATGATTATGGTTCTTAAACATTTGTATTGTACTAAGATGTATTTTTTATTGCTGTTTTAGGTGGAATTGAGACTGGATCTATCACAGAGATGTTTGGAGAATTTCGAACTGGGAAAACCCAGATCTGTCATACACTGGCTGTAACATGCCAGGTGAGTGGTTGGGGTTCTGGTTAATCAAATCTGCAAGAATTAGTTGATTCCTGCTATTTGCAAGTGCTAGGATTACAGGCATGAGCCACTGTGCCCAGCCTCCAATACTTTTAAGTTACTGATTTCTAATACTTTACCAGGCTTCTCCTGGCTTTATGTGCTCTCTTTTTCATTGGTTTAGATTTTTTGACTCGTGATTTAGGTGTGCTTTCTCACTCAGATATACTTTGTCCTCTCTTCTCAAAAACCATCATGCTACTCTTCAACTCTCGCTCTCAGCCAATGATCTAACGTATTCTTTGCATCAAATCTATAAATCCGGGCTGGGCGCGGTGGCTCACACCTGTAATCCTAGCACTCTGGGAGGCCGAGGCAGGCGGATCGAGGTCAGGAGTTTGAAACCAGCCTGAACAAGAGCGAGACCCTGTCTCTACTAAAAAGAGAAAGAAATTAATTGGCCAACTAAAAATAAATAGAAAAAATTAGCCGGGCGTGGTGGCACATGCCTGTAGTCCCAGCTACTTGGGAGGCTGAGGCAGGAGGATCTCTTGAGCCTAGGAATTGGAAGTTGCTGTGAGCGAGACTGACACCACCACACTCTAGCCCGGGCAACAGAGTGAGACTCTGTCTCAAAAAAAAAAAAATTTAAAAATTTAAAAAATTTGTAAAATTAAAAAAAAAATTAAAAAAACCAAATCTATAAATCCACCTACATTTGTGCCCGTCTTTTTTTATCTCAGGTTACAATGGAGAAAGTGTCCCTTTTCCTCTCAAAGTCCTGTCCTACTAGTGTGATCTGGTTATTATCTCCTGCTACCTTCTCAAGGACTCTATTCCTTCCATTTTCTGTTTTACCTCTCTGTTAGATTATCCCATCGATATACAAATGTGCCCAACATCTCCTCCATTGGGGAAAAAAACCTTCTTTGGGTCCCTTCAGTTTCTTCTTCCCTTATTTATACTCCCATTCATGGGTGGATTTGGAAATAGACATAGTGGGTTAAAGAATTTCCTAATTTATTGTATGTAAGTAGTAAATACTCAAATCAAACCAGACTTCAGAGCCTATGCTTTTAAAAGTTCATAAGGTAGAGCCAATAGCTAGTATGTTCTCCATTGTATTGTTAGTGCCTAAGGCAGTGCTTGGCACTTATTAGATGCTCAATAAATAACTTGAATGGATGGAGATAACAGATGTCCAAAGGCATGCCTGATATATTGTAAAATGAATGGTATAGAAGACATACTTTAACTGTTTAAGAAAGGAAGAGGCGGCCGGATGCGGTGGCTCACGCCTGTAATCCTAGCACTCTGGGAGGCCGAGGTGGGCGGATCGTTTGAGCTCAGGAGTTCGAAACCAGCCTGAGCAAGAGCGAGACCCCATCTCTACTAAAAAATAGAAAGAAATTAATTGGCCAACTAAAATATAGAAAAAATTAGCCGGGCATAGTGGCGCATGCCTGTAGTCCCAGCTACTCGGGAGGCTGAGGCAGAAGGATCGCCTGAGCCCAGGAGTTTGAGGTTGCTGTGAGCGAGGCTGACACCACGGCACTCTAGCCGGGGCAACAGAGTGAGACTCTGTCTCAAAAAAAGAAAAAGAAAGGAAGAGGCATTATTTCACCTTAGAGTGATTGTGGACTACTTTATGGAGAAAAGATACTAGACAAGACTCCTGAAGAATGCTAAGGCTGGGGAGGAAGGCAATTAAAAGCATTTAACTATACGGAATGGAAAGAACAGAAGTACTGGGGATGGAGAGGCCATAATGTATGAGAAGACAAAAAATGATCCCATTTACCTGGCTCAGGGTTTATGTAGAAAAGTTCTAGGAGATAAACCTTAAAAAGATACATCAAGACCATATTTTAGAAGGTCTTGAGTGTAGGTAAGAAGTTTAAACAATTTTTAAAGAGTAGAGGTTATTCCAGCCTGAGCAAGAGCGAGACCCCATGTCTACCAAAAATAGAAAAAATTTTAGCCGGGCATGGTGGCACATGCCTGTAGTCCCAGCTACTCGGGAGGCTGAGGCAGAAGGATTGCTTGAGCCCAGGAGTTTGAGGTTGCTGTGAGCTAGGTTGACGCCATGGCACTCTAGCCAGGGCAACAGAGTGAGACTCTGTCAAAAAATAATAATAATAATTACCATAAAAAAAGAGTAGAGATTATTTAGTAGAGTAGCATAAGCAAAACTTTTAGAAATATTGTGGTAGCAACCTGTTGAATGGATTTGAAAGGAAAGGGCAGAGCTAAGGATATTTGATGTAGGATTATTACAAGCTATTAACTGGTTGGGACTAAATTAAAATAGTGACCCTGAAAGGATATAGGGAGAAAGTGTAAAGTGCAGTACTTAATGATTGACAATTAAAAAATACACTCTAGGTCAGGCACAGTGGCTCACAACTATAATCCTAGCACTCTGGGAGGCTGAGGTGGGAGGATCGCTTGAGCTCAGGAGTTTGAGACCAGCCTAAGCAAGAGTGAGACTCCGGCACTACTAAAAATAGAAAAATAAGCTAGGCATGGTGCTGTACTCCTGTAATCCCAGCTACTCAAGAGGCTGTGGCAGGAAGATCACTTGAGCCCAGGAGTTTGAGGCTGCAGTGAGTTACGACAACGCCATTGCACTCTAGCCAGGGTGACACGGTGAGACTGTCTCAGAAAAAGGAAATTGAATCCCCTTCCTCACCATCTCCTTTCATATATTTAAAAAAAAAAAAATACACCCCAGCCCAACAATGCATTACAGTTTATTAATAGTAAAGTCTAAAAAGTATTTGGAGGAGAAGATAGTTTTTATGGAAACATGACTTCAACTTTAGAGATGGTAGGTTTGAAGTGACAAACCCCAAGTGAAAAATGTCTAATACTATTGAGAGATGTAGAATTAAGTCATACAGAGAATTAACAATGGAAACTCTGGAAATGAAAGATATATGAGAAAGAAGGAGTAGTATACAGAAGAGAAAACTAACAACCTTTTCCCTCTTCTGCAACTTTAAGCAGTAATATGGGGAGCCCTTTTCTTTTTCTGAGTGAGTCCTAACATTCTCTGGCTCTAAGATTATACTGCTGTGAGTGGCTGGTCCACAAAGTACCTAGAACCTTGCTCATGCCCATGGTCCAACTCTTCTGTTATATTCTTTTGAGGCTTTATTATAATTTTAGGTATTTTGAAGCAAATGGCACTTTTAATTTAGATAGATTATACTCACTTCTACCATAGACACAACTTATTGATGGAATTCAAGAATAGCTGAAATGAAATTTGCCTCCAAATTTCATGATGATAGATGGGGCTTCCTAGTATTTTTCCATTGTGTTGTGAGTTCTTATACTCTGAACCAAACAATAGAAGTTCTTGAAACTCAGTTACAAATTTAAAAATCAAATATAAATTATTCTCTTTTGTGTTTTTTTCTTATAAAAAAGTTAAGAACTATCCTTCATAATTTATTCTGAATTTAAATAGTACTTTACCAAAAAATTTTATTATGTTGATGTAATGCTGTGCTATTTTTAAAGTTGGTACATGTCATAAAAATTTTAGGACCCTGTGTCATGCATGGTAAAACATATGTCTCTACAGAGACTAATATTACAAGACTGATTTTCTCAAGTCACCCAAGAAAGTATGTCATTATTTTCAGATATGTCTTTCATCATTTACCACGTTTGTCTTGAGGTTGTGAGTGCCATTTCTTAAGAAATATTCTGGTTCTTTATGAATAAAAATTTATCTAGGCCAGGTGTAGTGGCTCACTGCTATAATCCCAGCACTTTGGGAGGCCAAGGTAGAAGGATTGCTTGAGGCCGGGAGTTTGAGACCAGCCTGCTCAACATTGATATCTGAGATCCCATCTCTACAAAAAATATTTTTTTTAAGTTTTATCTAACATCAAGTGGCCTAGCTTGATAGTCTCCTGTTTTTCTCATTTTCTTTTCTCACTTGTTATTTTAATTGTTTCTTTCCTTGATTGCTCCACAGATCCTTCTTTACAGGCCAAAATGTTACCCTATGTTTTATGAGACAGCTGAGTTAGGATTTCAGTATCAAATGAACCTAAGCCATTGTTGACTCTCCTTGTAAACAATTCTGAGGAAGAAAGCGTTTGGGGTTGGGGTTGAGGGGCATGTAAGAGAACTTTTAGGATAATCAGGGAAGAAGCACTGAGAAGAGGAAAGGTGGTAGTAAGCTATGGAAGCTATAGCTATCGCCTGAGCCCCATCAGAAATTTGATAGCTAAAGAGAAAGACGACTGTTTAATATACACCCTGACATGGGTCATTTGACATGATATGTGACCTTTTTAAATAGACATGTTTCTCTATGTTGTTTTGACAGATTCATGTGGAATAAATATTTAGAGTACAGTATACAATATCCATAGTTGCCATGGGAACTCAGCATATCAGGTTTACACTCTAAAGTTTTACAAATAGAATCCTAGCTTGAGAATGTTTATTAAGTAGTTATGTAATGTCCATCAACAATAAACTGTGAAGTAAAATTCTCAAGTAAATATAATCTCTCTATAAAAATAACATTTACAAGTGGCTGAAGAACTATGTATCTTTGATTTTTTTTTTTCTAGAGAAAAAGAATGCTAATTTGATAGTAGAAAGGATTACATTCCACCAGCCTAAGAGCTGGAACCAGAGTTATAGAGAGGATGTTAGATTAATACTTAAATCTAAACATTATCTACTTTCATTGTTCAGATTTTCTTAACTTACTGAGTGAAACCCCAGTATGTGTTAGATCTCTAATAATGAAGTTATATACAGTTGAGAGCTACAGTTAGGTTACAAAAATGAACAACCCATGCTTGTTCAAAGTACTAGAGTAATTTTTAAATTGATTACACAATTTAATATAAATAGCAATTTTAAAAGCATATATCCTTTGACAGAAAATTTGTCTTACAGAACATTTCCCATATATCCAATGATAAGTTTATAAACAAAGAGTTTATACCACAGCATTATTAAAATGGTAAAAGTTAGAAGCAACCTACATCACTGTAAAATAGGAAGAAAAGTTAAATTATGTTCCTAAGCAGTTAATAAAGAATAGCTAACCTGGTGGTGTCCCAGTGCAGTAACACAAAATGGCTGCAGTGGCACTGGGAGGACAAAGTGGAGGGGACCAAATAGGCTGGAGAACAAAGAATGTAGTCCATGCCCCTAAGTCGGCTCCCAGCTGCCATTGGCCCAACGATACGCTGGGACCTTGTCTGCTCCCCGGCTGCCAGTCAGCCTATCTATGCCCAATCTATGGCCTCCCTTCAGCCTAGGAGGCCCATCCAGTTGGGAAAGATTCCCCTCATGATAGCACGAAGATAGCAGAAGGTGAGAGAAAGGGGAACCTGGTTTATCTTATTTCCTAGGAACTTAGTCCTCAGAGTGTCAAGATTTCTTCCTCTCTAAGAAACTGAGGCAGCTTCTGCTTTCTGTCCTCTTGGCCAGTGGTTCCATATCTTTCCTCAATCAAGGCCGCATTTTATTATATACCTGTCCTTTGCTTCTTCTGTGGATTCCTATGATATGAAAGATTTTGTCTGCAAACCTGCCGAAAATGATATAACTTGCTATAGATCTTTCTGGGACATTGACAAGCCCCTTTGTAACCTTTAGGAATGAACTCTGCCCAATAAAATGAAGTATAAGTTTGGTCTAGACATGCTAAAATTAATTGGGTTTTGGATTAGGGCCCCTTATTGATTAAAGGTCTTCCAAATGTTTGTGTTTTTGAATTGATCGATCTTGTATTGGTATGCAGTTATAGAATTTTATCCCCTACTTTGGACTATATTTCTAAGCAGTCCAATTCTGACAAGACTATAGCTGCATGTGCTATGAGACACAAATAGAAATATACAATAGAAATACATCTATATGTATTTCTGCTAGCTGTATTTCTGTCAGAAGGGAATGCCTCGTGCCTATCTCTGATTATCATTTTGAAGTGTTTTTTTCCCTTTGCCTTATTGCAGTTGGGAGGAATTACAGAGATGTCATGGGGAACTTGGTCAGCGTTATCAGAAATAGAGTGTTCATTTCCACTGTTTTTTGTTGTCTGTAGCTTCCGATTGACCGGGGTGGAGGTGAAGGAAAGGCCATGTACATTGACACCGAGGGTACCTTTAGGCCAGAACGGCTGCTAGCAGTGGCTGAGAGGTAGGTTACTGGATTAAACAAGAGAATATGGCTGCATCTGTCACTACAGTGATTTGCCAGGGTTAGTTTGGCTCAAGAATGTCTCTTCTATATTATTCCACATTCCAAATTTGTATATGTGGTTCATAAGAATGACCTTCCTTAGTGGAAAAAGGCATTCTTTAGTCAACAATCTGTGACTTGCTGTCAGACTGGATTTAAAAACAAGATCCTTTGTCTTCCAGAGAAACACTTTAGAAAGTAAAAGGATGGAAAAAGATACTCCATGCAGCAATAACCATAAAAGAGCTTGAATAGCTATACTAATATCAGACAAAATAGACTTTAAGACAAAAATATATTACTAGGGACAAAGAGGAACATTTTATAGTTAAAAGGTCAGTTCATCAGGAAGATATAACAATTGTAAACATACACACCTAATAATAGAGCCCCAAAATATGTGAAACAAAAACTGGTGGAATTGAAGGGAAAAATAGACACTTCAACAATAATAGTTGGGGATGAATATCTCACTTTTAGTAATGGATAGAGACTTCAGCATCCCACTCTCAATAATGGATAGGACATCTATCAGATACTCTCATAAAGGGCATCTACAGGCCGGGCGTGGTGGCTCACGCCTGTAATCCTAGCTCTCTGGGAGGCCGAGGCGGGCGGATCGCTCAAGGTCAGGAGTTCAAGACCAGCCTGAGTAAGAGCGAGACCCCGTCTCTAATAAAAATAGAAAGAAATTAATTGGCCAACTAAAAATATATAGAAAAAATTAGCCGGGCATGGTGGCACATGCCTGTAGTCCCAGCTGCTTGGGAGGCTGAGGCAGGAGGATCGCTTGAGCCCAGGAGTTTGAGGTTGCTGTGAGCTAGGCTGACACCACGGCACTAACTCTAGCCTGGGCAACAAAGTGAGACTCTGTCTCAAATAAATAAATAAATAAATAATTTTTTAAAGAAGGGACATCTATAAAAAACCTATATAGCTAGCATACTTAATGATAAAATTTTGAATGATTTCTCCCCTTAAAATCAGGAACAAGATGGGGATGTCCACTCTTATCACTTATATTCAAAATGTTTGAAGGTCTTGGCCAGTGAAGTCAGGCAAAAGAATGAAATAAAAGGCATCAGAATTGGAATGGAAGAAGTAAAACTGTGTATTTGCTGATGGCATGCTGTGTGTAGAAAATCCTAAGGAATCAACACGAAGAACTAGAACTAAATTAGTTTAGCAGGGTTGTAGGATACAATGTCACTGTACAAAAATTCATCACATTTCTATTTGTTTATTTTCCCAGCCACCCCCATTATATTTCTGTATGCTAGCAAAGAGCAATTCAAAAATAAAATGAAGAAAACAAACTTTCATTCACAGTAACATGAAAGAGAAAATAGTTAGGAATAAGTTTAACAAAAGCATAAGACTTATACACTGAAAACTACAGTAAAACATTGCTGAGAGAAATTGAAGATGTACATAAAGGGAAACATTCCACATTTGTGGATAGGAAAACTCAATGTTATTAAAATAGCAGTTCTCAAATTGATCTATAGATTCAACACAATCTCTGTCAATTTCTATCAAACTTTTTTTCAAAAATTGACAAATTAATCACAAGATTTATGTGGAAATACAAAGGACCCAGAATAGTTAAAACGTTCATAGGGAGGGGAACCCCACAAAATTATAGCTCTTAGACTTCCCTATTTTAGAACTTACCATAAAGCTACAATAATAATCAAGACAGGTTAGGCATTGTGGCTCACGCCTATAATCCCAGCAATTTTGGAAGCTGAGGTGGGAGGAACACTTGAGGCCAGGAGTTCGAGACCAGCTTGGACAACATAGCAAGACCCCTGTCTCTACAAAAAATGGAAAAAAATAAGCTGGGTGGCCGGCGCAGTGGCTCATGCCTGTAATCCTAGCATTCTGGGAGGCCGAGGCGGGTGGATCGCTCAAGGTCAGGATTTAGAAACCAGCCTGAGCAAGAGCGAGACCCCATCTCTACTAAAAAAATAGAAAGGAATTAATTGGCCAACTAAAAAAAATTAGCCGGGCATGGTGGCACATTCCTGTAGTCCCAGCTACTTGGGAGGCTGAGGCAGAAGGATTGCTTGAGCCCAGGAGTTTGAGGTTGCTGTGAGCTAGGCTGGCACCACAGCACTCTAGAGCGGGCAGCAGAGTGACACTCTGTTTCAAAAAAAAAAAATTAGCTGGGCGTGGTGGTGCATGTCTGTAGTCAGTTACTCAGGAGGCTGAGGCAGGAGAATCGCTCTACCCCAGGAGTTTGAGGTTGCTGTGAGCTATCATGATGTCACAGCACTCTACCCAGGGCAACTGAGTAAGATCCTGTCTCAAAAAAAAAGTGAACGAATGAAAGAAAAAACACTACCCAAAGAATGTAAAACAAAAAATTATAATCATATCTGATAAACTAGTATCCAGAACATATAAAGAACTCTTATAATCCAACAATAAAATGATAACCCAGTTTAAAAATGGGCAAAGGATTTAAATAGATATTTCTCCAAAGAGAGAATATGGAAATGTCTGATAAGCATGTGAAAAGATGCTCTGGGCCGGGCGCGGTGGCTCACGCCTGTAATCCTAGCTCTCTGGGAGGCCGAGGCGGGCGGATCACTCGAGCTCAGGAGTTCGAAACCAGCCTAAGCAAGAGTGAGACCCCGTCTCTACTATAAAATAGAAAGCAATTAATTGGTCAACTATAAATACATAGAAAAAATTAGCCGGGCATGGTGGCGCATGCCTGTAGTCCCAGCTACTCGGGAGGCTGAGGCAGAAGGATTGCTCGAGCCCAGGAGTTTGAGGTTGCTGTGAGCAAGGCTGACGCCACGGCACTCACTCTAGCCCGGGCAACAGAGTGAGACTCTGTCTCAAAAAAAAAAAAAAAAAAAGAAAAGATGCTCTGCATCATTAGTCATTAGGGAAATGCAAAGTGAAACCACAGTGAGATACCACTTCACACCTACTATGATCACTATAATTAAAAAGACAGTAACATGTTGGGGTGGAGAAACTAGAACTTCATACATTGCTGATCAGAGTATAAAATGGTGCAGTTGCTTTGGAAAATAGTTTGGGAGTTTCTTAAGCAGTTAAATTTATCATATTACCCAGGAGTTGCACTCTAGTTAAGTATTCAGGAGAAGTAAAAACATGTCCACACAAAGGCTTGTATGTAGATGTTTACAGTATCATTACAATAGCTCCAAACAGGAAATAACCCAAATGTCTATCAACTGGTGAATGAATAAGCAAAATGTTTTTATCCATACAATGTAATATTCTTCAGAAATAAGAAACTTAAGTACTGATACATGATGCAACATGGAAGAACTTCAAAACATGCTAAATGATAGAAGTTAAATACAAAAGACCATATATTGTATGATTCTGTTTATATGAAATTCCCGGAAGGGGATATAATCTAAGAGACAGTAGACAGTGGTTACTGGGCGTAGGAATGGGGAGTAACTGCAAATGGACTTGAGACATCTTTTAGGGATGATGAAAATGTTCTAAAATTGGATTGTGATCATGGTTGTATAACTGCTAAGTCACTAAAACTCATGGGATTTTATAACAGGTCAATTTTATGGTATATTAATTATACCTCATTAAAGCTGGTGAAGAATTGATAAGTTTCTACATCTAATACAGCTTTCAAATAAACTCTCAAAATTATTTTACTTATTTTCCCTTGTCTAAGGTCAAATATGGTAAATTCTTGCCACACATTTTACTAAAACCCAGTGATTAAAAAGAATTTAATTGCATGTTGAGATGTCAGACTCAAGTTGGAAACTGCCTGGCTAAGTTCAGGAGAATATTCTCTCTAGTTTTATAATTGTATAATCAAATTCTCTTTCCCAGTTTATAATTTGAGCAGTCCAACTCATTGGTTGTACACACTGGTGCATAAAATTAGGTTGGAACAATAATTGCTACCCTTTGCCTCTGCCTACAAAATTCCTGTCAAGGAGAAAGAATTACTCAACCTGATGTTAGTTTTATGAAGATGTGTATACTGAACTGTGTTTGCCTTCTCGAAATTGTTTTGGCAATCTTGTACAGAATTCACACTGTTTGTTTTTTTTTTGAGACAGAGTCTCATTCTGTTGCTGGGGCTAGAATGCCATGGCGTCAGCCTAGTTCACAGCAACCTCAAACTCCTGGGCTCAAGAGATCCTCCTGCCTCAGCCTCCTGAGTAGCTGGGACTACAGGCATGTGCCACCATGCCCGGCTAATTTTTTCTACATATTTTTAGTTAGCCAATTAATTTCTTTCTATTTTTAGTAGAGACGGGGTCTCGCTCTTGCTCAGGCTGGTTTCTAACTCCTGACCTAGAACGATTCTCCCGCCTCAGCCTCCCAGAGTGCTAGGATTACAGGCGTGAGCCACCACGCCTAGTCAGAATTACACTTTTAAGTACACTATTTTAACAGTTTAAAGAATCCCTGGTGGGCGTAATCCTTTAATCCTAGCATTTTGAATTACCAAGGTGGGAGGGTTGCTTGAGACCAGGCGTTCAAGACCAGCCTGAGCAACATAGCATGATGCCATCTCTATAAAGGATAGAAAAATTAACCAGGCATGGTGTTGCGCACATGTAGCCCTAGCTAGTTGGAAGGTTGAGGCAAGAGGATCCACTTGAGCCTAGGAGTTTGAGGTTGCAGTGAGCTATGAGGACACCACTGCACTTTTGTACACTCTGGCCCAAGCAACAGGGTGAGACCCTGTCTCAAAGAAAATAAAGACTTCCTTTGGGACAGAGTCACTGAGTAACATAAAGAAGTATTCAGATAGGATAGATGAGATTGTATAATAGAATATAGGCTATGATAACAAGGCCAATGTTTTGGTCACCCACTGTATCCACAAGCCCTAGAACAGTGCATTCAATATTTGTTAATGAGTTCATTAATATTTACTAATTTAGGGCCATGTTTGTGGCTATTTTGTCCATTAAAAAAATATATGTTTAAATAGAAATTTCATCAATTTTTTAATCCAGTCTACCTATCAAAAAAAAATTTTATAGTTGAATTTCTGTTTATATATATTACATTTAAATTATAGTTGTGAGAAAGTCACAAGGCCTCCTTAAGCTAATATCCATGAAAATAATTTCGATTCATAACAACAGCCCTCAGTGATTAACTTTTCCCATGCCCTGTTGAAGAATATTAGCCCACATTCACAGCTCAGGCAATCACAGAATGTAGTCCTCAGAACAGCAGCATTAGCATTACTTGGGAACTTGTTAGAAATACAAATTCTCTGGCCCTGCTACAGGTCTGCTGAAGCAGAGGCAGTCAAAGACTTTGGATAGGATCCAGTAGTCTGTTTTAACAAAAGCTCTCCAGGTAATCTGATGCTTGCTGAAGTTTGAGAACCATGGCCACCATTGCTAGCTATAAAATCTCACCACCTTTTATGAAAATTCTTTTAAGTACTGTAAGAGAGTGACAGAATCCCTTTGGGGTGATAGAGCTGAGTTTTTCAAACTTACATGTTAAGAATAACCTGAGGTATATGTTAATATACAAATTACCAGGCCTCTTTCCTGAAGATTATGATTCATTAAGTCTGTATTGGTCCAGGCGCTTGTTTTTTAACAGGTGTTCCAGATTTTTCTTATCTTTAAGGAAGTTCAAGAAACACTATGAGAGAGGATGCTATTTCTAGCCAACTTTTTCAAAGCTGTGGGAATTGAAAATTTCACATCCTGCTTCTGGAACCTAAGCACAGAGGTTCCCATAGTCTTTTTTGTGAGTGCTGCTGAAGGAAAAGCTGGGATAACTCTTTGTTTTTCTGGTAAACCTTCAGTGTTCTGATAGCAAAAAGATAATCATCTCTCTTCCTGATAGAAGATTATATCAATGTTTACTAAGGCAAAACCAAAACTAGAAGACTTGTGAAGTACAGTACTAAGGCCTGTCGTATCTTGTTTTTTTACCTCCTTAGCACTGTGATTTAAATAGAGAAAATGTTTATCTCCTCGTTGACATTTTATTTAGTTGGGATCATAAGATAAAACTCTGTCTTCATCTTCTTATCCCCATGATAGAATCATGAACCTAGAACATACCTCAAAGAAGTATAACACATTTGGATTTTATTTAAACATCTCCTTTGAACTATTATATAAAGCAGTTACTATTATACTTTTGTACTATAATGCTTTTAGATAATATTAATGTGAAAACATGGCTGGGCACAATGCTTCATTCCTGTAATCCTAGCTCTCTGGGAGGCCAAGGCAGGAGGATCGCTTGAGGCCAGCTTGAGGAGTTCGAGACCAGCAAGAGCAAGACCCCGTGTCTAAAAAAATAGAAAAATTAGGCATTGTGGCATGCACCTATAGTCCCAGCTGCTTGGGAGGCTGAGGCAGGAGGATCACTTGAACCCAGGAGTTTAAGGCTCCAGCGAGTTCTGATGATGGCACTGCATTCTAGTCAGGGCAAGAGACCAAGACCCTGTCTCAAACAAACAAACAAAAATAGTGTTGTGGAGCCAGGCATGGAGGCTCATACCTATAGTCCTAGCAACTCAGGAGGCAAGAGGATTGCTTGAGTTCAAGACTAACACAACAAGACCCCATCTCTAAAAAAAAATTTTATATTTTTTTTCTTTCTTTTTTTTTTTTTATTATGCTACCTGATTTGTGTCCTATAAAAAAATTTTTAAATATTAGCCAAATGTGGTGGCATGTGCCCGTAGTCCTAGCTACTTGGGAGGCTAAGGCAGGGGGATTGTTCCAGCTCTGGAGTTCAAGGCTGTAGTGAGCTTAGATCACGTCACAGCATTCCAGCCTGGGCGACAGTGAGATCCTGTCAGGAAAAAAACAACAAAAACCGCCAAGCTTTTGTGTATTGTAAATAAAACAAAACAAATCCAACGTATACATATCCTTTGGACAAATTTGCTACTGAGCTGTGAAAACATTACTTGCGTTAAAGTGATGATACATGATTCTCTCTTTGTTTGGGTTGTGACTAAAAGCTTCATTCAGGAACATTTACGCAGAATTTACTAGATATGTAAAATGTATTAATAGGTAGAGAGGCCCAGCCCAGTCCTTTCTTTGAAAGAATTTGTAGTCTTTTAATGTGAATATATTTTATGTGAATTTAATTGATCTTTGAATGATTCGTTATTTGTCCCAATTCTTTCATTGCCCTTGGTTTTTCCAAGTTAATGTTATTTCCTTATATTTGGAAATTTCTCATTCTAGTTCCGGAATCTTCAAAGAATAGATTTGGGCCAGGCGTGGTGGCACACTCCTGTAGTCCAAGCTACTCAAGAAGCTGAGTAGGAGAATCACTTGAGCCCAGGAGTTTGAGGTTGCTGTGAGCTATGATGATGCCACTGCATTCTAGCCTGGGTAACGGAGCGAGACCCTCTCTCAAAAAAAAAAAAAAATAGATTCAATTTATCCTGATGACTTGCCAGGTAGATCTACTCCAAAGTAGTTGCTCCTGTCATCTCTGTATATATATTTTGCCTAAACTTCCTAATAGAAAGGAATTATATTCTTTGGCCCTGAAACCACTGTCAATACCACTTCTTACCTATCCAGCCAGATAATTTAAGTGTTAGAGATGAATATCTCATCTGCCTGGAGTTCTGTGTACAGCCTATAAATGTTCTCTCCTCTCTTCTAGATATGGCCTGTCTGGCAGTGATGTCCTGGATAATGTAGCATATGCTCGAGGGTTCAACACAGACCACCAGACCCAGCTCCTTTATCAGGCGTCAGCCATGATGGTAGAATCTAGGTATGTGCTCAGTATAGACACTAAATATGTTGCTGAATCCTGTAAAGGTTGTTTGGCCAAACTGATAGTAGCTTGAATTAGAAATGAGGAGATTCAAGTTTAATTCCTATTTTGACACTCTGACTTTGTGATTTAGTCAAGTCACTATTAAAAAATGAAGCCATGATCTACTTGAACTCGCTAGAAATCTTAATTTGTTAAACAGTGTCTCAGATGTCAATACTGTAAAATTATTTTAATAAAACCTCTATATCCAAGTGAAACTATGAATATGAGATTGTAGGGTGGTAAGGCAGGGAGCATACTCTGACATAGGCTTCAGACAGTCCTTGTTCCATGTAGGTATGCACTGCTTATTGTAGACAGTGCCACCGCCCTCTACAGAACAGACTATTCCGGCCGAGGTGAGCTCTCAGCCAGGCAGATGCACTTGGCCAGGTTTCTGCGGATGCTTCTGCGACTTGCTGATGAGGTAAGTTGTGGGGTAGAGACAGAGATTGCCTACTTTCAGTGACTATGAATTCCAGGAGCCTTGCTAGGAGACCAGAACATTAGTGCCTGGTATCATCAAGCTTATCAGAAAGGAAGGAGGAAGAGAGACATTAGTTATTCATTGCTTTGTGGAAAAAAGTGGTGGCAGCATTAGGGCTCTTGGAATGTCTGTGGCACAAAACTGACATTGATCCTTTCCCCGTCAGTTTGGTGTAGCAGTGGTAATCACCAACCAGGTGGTAGCGCAAGTGGATGGAGCAGCCATGTTTGCTGCAGATCCAAAAAAACCTATTGGAGGAAACATCATTGCCCATGCGTCAACAACCAGGTAAAGTGATGGAATAGATGCTTCTTTTTGGAATGTCCTATTACTGTGAAATAGACATGAAGATATAACATTTCCAATTAAGCCCTGTTAAAGCTACTGTTATATAATTAGATACTTAGGAATTCTTGTTAAATCTAATTGTCATGCTCTGGTTGGGATAGGTGTTTGCTTTTAGTTCATAAAGGAATTAAAAACTCACAGGTATGGAAGAATAAATATGAATAATTGATATGCCTCACCCTGGTTATTAAAGGAAAATGTTTGTTTCAATATAGACAACCCACTCAGAAAGGGGGCAGGGCAGAAATAGACTCCTCGAGATTGGAAGTGTACTAAGGAATACAGTCCAGAAATATCCCCAGGGTCCTTTTGGGAAGCATTATGTCTAAAAAATGATTTGTTCTATCATAAATAAAGTCAGGAGTGGAATCATTTAGTTATAATAACTTGGTGTTTTGGTCTGTGTCTCTGGGTCAGACTATACCTGAGAAAAGGAAGAGGAGAAACCAGAATCTGCAAAATCTACGACTCTCCTTGTCTTCCTGAAGCTGAAGCTATGTTTGCCATAAATGCAGATGGAGTGGGAGATGCCAAAGACTGAATCACTGGTTTTTCCCCAGTGATAAACCTTAAGTGCTGCAGCCTAATGGAGAGGACTACCCGCTGGAGTTCTATATGGGCCTCTTCCTATTGTGACTGCCAGGAAAAGGCTTCCAGGAAAAACAGCTATTGTATCAGCTTTTCTGATGGTGTAAACAGTAGTCACAAACTGATCTGAAATGTTTATTCCTTCTGGAGTGCATTAATCTCTATCTGATTTCTCTATAGTTTTGGGGGAGAGGTATGAAATACCTTTGATATAGTGCCTTGGGATTGACTCAGGTCTAACAACTGTCTATTGGATAATTTTATGTCTCCAAGAGAACTAAAGCTGGGGAGACCTGACCTTTCTCTCACTTCTGAATAATGGTAAAATAAAATGCCTGAGCTATGTATGTAGCAAAAAGAATGGGTCTCTGCATAGGTTCTTTTTCTCTGTCAGTACAACTCTCCCATCAGTCAGAAGTAGGTTTTTAAGTTGTATGCTTGAATACTCTCATGTAAGAATTGTTTTTGGTTAAAGAGTCTTGCTCAAGGCCTGCTAAGCCATCAGCCCTTCACCATTTACTTGCTTGGGCTTTTACTGCTAACACTAACTCAAGATAATTCTGGAATCTTAAGTATTTCAGAGGCTGAGTAAGCAGATTGATTGTTAGGCTGCTAATAAAGTAGTTATTTGTAATGAATGTGTTTATAGTAGTTACTCTAGTGCAAACTGAATATTTCAAGATAGGGTCTCCATAATATCTTTTTGGCACTGGGTAGGGGTGATCAGTTTCTATTGCTTTTTAAGATTTGAAAACTGAAAGGGAAGTCGTACATTCAGATGATTGAGCTTATTTGTGCTTCAACTTAATGGAAAATGTTATAAGATATATCATGGCTTTCCTGTGGCCTTTGTTTTTATTCTGTAAGTCTCATGTTGTAGAGTTCTGATACTTGCCTGCATTATTTTACTTCAGCAGTTTGAAATACTTCTCTTCCTTTCAAACTTCTACTCGAGATAAAGTTTTAACCAGTTCTCCAAATTTCAAAGGACCCCTCACTTAGTATTGGGAGGAAAGGCAGTGAACATCTCTCTCGCTGCCTATGTTGGTCCCACTGTATATAGGGAGATAGGAAGACTCAAGTCAATTTAATGCAGCTTTTGTTTTTTTTGAGATAAGGTCTCACTCTGTCTGCCAAGCTAGAGTGCAATGGCATCATCATAGCTCACTGCGACCTCCAACTCCTAAGCTCAAGCAATCCTCCTGCCTCAGCCTCCTGAGTAGTTGGGACTATAGGCCTATGCTACCATGCCAGGCTAATTTTTCTATTTTTTGTAGAGACAGGATCTAGTCCTTGCTCAGGCTGGTCTTGAGCTCCTGAGCTCAAGCAGTCCTCCTGCCTCAGCCTCTTAGAGTGCTAGGATTACAGGCATGAGCCACTGTGTTGCCTGACCTAGCTTTTGTTTTAAAAGTAGCTCTATTCCCTAAATTAAAGATTAAGAATCAGGGACTGAAATAAAAGTAGCCTAGTCAGTGTCCCTGGAGAGTAGGTACCAAGTGGGTTTATAGGATTCTTTTTTCCTAAGTTTAGGTACTTCACTTCATTTCTCCCATTTTTCTTCTGTCAAATTCTGTCTTCACTAGTTAGGACTTCTAATCCAGATCTTACCCAAAGTGCTGAGTTTCTGGTTTATTTATTTATTTATTTATGATTGTGTATGTTTAAGGTATACAACATAATGCTATAAAGGTATATTATACATACTAAAATGGTTACTATAGTAGAATGGTCCTAAGTGTCCTATGACACTGATGTTCTTGCAGAAAGAACAGGGTCCTCAGCCTGGTCTGGCTCAGGTGCCATTTCCTTTTAATACTGGTGGTGGTGGTAGTTGGACCCAGCCCTGTTTGACCCTGTTTGTTTTCAGTACAGAATATTCAGTGTTCCTAAAAACAAACGAGCTTTATTTTTTTACTTGAGACAATTTCACTCCATTGCCCTGAGTAGTGTGCTGTGGTGTCAGCCAAGTTCACAGCAATCTCAAACTCCGGGGCTCAAGTAATCCTCCTGCCTCAGCCTCCTGAGTAGTTGGGACTACAGGTACACACCATGATGCCCAGCTAATTTTTATATTTTTAGTAGTGACAGGGTCTTGCTCTTGTTCAGGCTGGTCTCTAACTACTGAGCTCAAGCGATCCTCCCACCTTGGCCTCCCGAAGTACTAGGATGATAGGCGTGAGCCACCACATGCAGCTGACAAACCACCTTTAACCACTTTGGTACCACGCTCGCCGGCCGCAAAACCTTGCCCACAGCTGGCACTCATAGTCCGCACAAGTTTGTGCTATGCATTGACAATGAATCTGTTTTGCTCTTGTGTGATGAGGAAAGCTTTAAAGCACTAAAAGCTTGTTTTACTTTATAGGCAGCTTTACTTGTAATGTAAATCAGAATAGGTAACATATACATATATGTTTTCATTATGTTATTTTTAAATAACACAATTTTATTTTGATAAATGAAAAATTAGGAAAGTCGTATCACGGCTGTCGGCTAAAGTTGCGTTCATCTGTGGCTGTCGACTATAGTCGACACTGGTACCGAAGTGGTTAAAACCTTTTATTCACACCTTAATCTTTTGGTGGCAGGTCCCTTACCTGAGCTCGTTAGAAAAAAAGCTGCTACAGCCTTGCTTGAAAACCCTCTCAGCGCCACTGTGCAGGATGCCCTCCAGAAATACCAGAGTAACCTTGTTTTTCCTGAGGACGTTATTGGGACTCTTAAGGGGAGGAGGCAATTTGTGTTTGCCTGTTCTGTGGGGGAAATCAGAATCACTTGTAATTTATCAAAAATATAGATTCCCAGGCCCACTGAATCTTGGTTTTAGATAACAAAAACTGTTTTATCCCCAGAATTGAGTTTATGTGGTCTAATCTTTGTTTTCATATGACAAAATGAGCCTGGGATGCTATAAAGCCACAGTGACAGATATGGGAGTAAAAGGTTGGTTCTTATAGTGTTCTTATGTAATAGTGTCCTAATATTATGGTCCTATAAGGTATTTAAGAGACTTTGACCTAGAAACTCAGTGTTTCTTCTAGATGGAATTATGGTTTGTGCTGTTGGCCTTGCTTAGTTGCAATAGGCCTTACTGAAAATAAGCTCTCTGCCTCTATTTGGTGCTGTTTTTCTACTTGTGCAATAGCCTCTGTAGGAGCAAACAAGTATGGAGGTATCGAGCAAGAATAAAGAGCTGATAACCGAAATAGAGAAAGGAGAATATAACCACTTCCAATCAAATTTGGTTTATTTCAAGTTTGTACCAAAATATATTCTAGGCAGCTCTTCAGATCATTGTTTTACAGTTTCATAAACCCTATGCCACTGCTATCATTTCAAGAGCTTCCAGGACACGAAATCAAGTGGTCCAGCCCAGAAATACAGGT
This sequence comes from Cheirogaleus medius, assembly GCA_008086735.1. Taxonomy (NCBI): domain Eukaryota; kingdom Metazoa; phylum Chordata; class Mammalia; order Primates; family Cheirogaleidae; genus Cheirogaleus; species Cheirogaleus medius. The sequence continues at coordinate 12,305,427 of VBSM01001044.1, read as the reverse complement.
AGAATCCACATGATAGGTGATAAGGCGACAATAGCCATGGGCTGCTCTGACCTCTCCTTTTACCCCATAAGTAGTGATCTTAGGACTCTGTATATATTGGTGTTGAGTATTAGTGAAAAAGATGAGTGAGTGACAAGTTCTGTGCTTTGTTCCTGTAGCTTTTTGAAGTCCATCCACTTCACCAGCACAGTGCTGCTACTTCATCCTCTCAGCTCTAGCAGCCTCCAGGGCTCCACCATTCTTAGCCCTAGGGCAGGTGCTAGACTAGTCTTGATTTTTCAAAAATTCACTTAAGGGGGAGAACAGGCCCCAAGTACTTCCCCAATTTTAGATTAGGTAAGAGATTAGAATAAATTAACTGATTGACAAAAGACGAGAAGTTGGGGAATCCCAAACCAGATGATCTTAGTGGAGTCTAAGGAATAAAGCCTTGATTTTTTTTCCTCCTTAAGTAGTGGTATCACTCCAGTCATGAAGGCCATTGAAATTTGATTATTCTCCTAAAATCACTTCTAATTCTTCCAGGTCCTTCTGGAAAGCTGAATCCTAGGGAGAGAAAGAGAACATTCCAGGACTCAAAATTTTTCCCAAACCCATTGGAACCAGAGAAGAGGGGCCCTTTGCTTTCTTCCTGAGCTGTTATAGTCTTTCTCCTTTCCCAGGATAACTTGGAGCCTTTAGCCTAGAAAGGCTTCTGTGCAAAAGGGTAGACTCTTTCCTAAAACGGTCACGTGATGACTCAGTGATGGAACCCAGTATTTAAAAAGCTCTTATAAAAAGTATTACCTCCTTAGTGACATCTGGCAGTTCCAGGGCCAACTTCATCCATCTTCTAGCTTCAGAGTTATTCCCTAGTTCTCTGTAGCACTGAGAAGAGACAACAGTGAAAACCTGGGAGAAATATCATAAACTAGAAGGGGGTGCTTTCAGGACTTCCAGAAATACTGTCAACATAAACATCTTCATTTTTAAGTAGACATGTGAGTTGAATTTACCTTGGAAATATATACCCTTCCTGCTTTGGAAAATCCTGGCTGTAGTTCTTCGGCCTAAAGAAAAGATATTTCAGTAAGAAGTTTCCAAATTCAAGTTGGGCTGAAGTTTATTTATTAAGTAGAGATTTCCAGTCCCCACCCTGGTGACTGATTCATTGGGTCTGGGAATAAGTTCTGCAGGTGATTCTGATTTTTCCCACAGAACAGGCAAACACAAATTGCTTCCTCCCCTTAAGAGTCCCAATAACGTCCTCAGGAAAAACAAGCTGCCATCCATCCTTTCCCTGATACCTTTAGGAAGCTCTGGAGGGCATCCTGCACAGTGGCACTGAGAGGGTTTTCAGACAAGGCTGTAGCAGTTTTTTTTTCTAGCCAGCTCAGGTGAGAGACCTGCCACCAAAAGATCGGAAGGTTTTAAAGGTTATCTTTAGGAACACTGAATATTCTGTACTGAAAATAAATAGTCAAACAGGGCTGGGTCCAACCACCAACATGAGTATTCAAAGGAAATGGCACCTGAGCCAGAGCAGGCTAAGGACCTTGTTCTTCCTGCAAGAACATCAGTGTCATGAGACAAAGTCTTGGAATACAGCTCACCTGGTAGCACCACCTGCCAAGAAGAAAGTGAGCCATGGGGTTTTCTGGCTGGAGAGCAATGGCTTTGTCCACATGCTCCTAAGGGCAAAATGTAAATATAAACTAATGTCAGACACCAGAGTTACTAAAGGGAAGAGAGGCAAGTAGGCTTCTTCAAATTGAGCTGGAAAGGAGCAGGAAATCTGGAATCGGCCAGCACGAGGGAAGGAGGAATCCATCCTCACCTTGAAGCTAAAGCCACTCTGGATGCGCCTCTGGATGCCCTCATGCTCAGCCAGCTGACCACAAAGCACTGCGTACCTAAGGGGGGGGAAGCAGCAGCAAGCTCAGGGCCAAGGCATGGACGTCCCCCACCCACAGGCTAGTTGCACTGTCCCCTGCCCCTCCACCCTCAACTAGAGCTGAAAATAGAGTTTTCATCTGTAATTCCCTCTCTCCACTGACCTGTGGCCCCAATTAGTATTCTTTAAGAAACATGGTGGTAGGCTTATAATTCTCCAATGTGTTCTAGGTACCAAAAGGCTGGGTTCTTCACAGTAACTCCCTTACACTTAATATTTAGGCAAGGTCTCAGTCCAGATCTCCAAATTTCCCTTTTCTCATAAAGAATATAGCCACAGGTGTCATAAAAACTTGAAAAGCATCAAATAATAATCAGCATCAAAGTATAAGAGACCTGAGTACATTGCTTTTTGTCTCCTAAGTAGACACTAAAAGAGGGACTTAGTCACCTTGGAAGTATACAGATACATCATTGGAACTTAGAAAGCAATGTCTTAGTACAGTCAAATCGGGAGGGGATACTCTAGGAATTTCTGATGATAACTCTGGAAGCAACAGAACCAGAGGAGAAAGACCTATCTCCTGTACATCCTCACCAACTCCAACCCCAACAAACCACCCAGTTTCCCATCTTCTGTCTTCAGAAACAAGGTCTTACTACCCCCACCCCCCCCACCCCCAGCACTGTTCCTAGAAGTACAGTTGGCATTAGATGAGTGTCTAACCAGGCCCAAGTTGCTTTTTCAGGTATCTGCTAAATATCTGGGGTATATTTGTATCAGATAACTTGCAGTGGCTCATTTCCATGTTTAATCCAAACAGCTATTCCTCAGGAATAGCCAAGAAAGTATGAAGCCAATTTCCATCTCTGGGAGCCCAGGGAAGCAGTGACCCCCAAGAAAGGGTTACTATAAAGTTTTAGCAACAGATGGAAAAAGACAGCCTCACATAGTTCACAATCTGCGGGTGGAGATGTGGGAGGAACATTTCACTAAAACTCTGACTTGCTGGAACCAGGCCCCCAGGGCATGAGTTGGCCCCTAACCCATGCAAGTTGGCATAAATTCACCTCACATGAGACCACAAAAAGGCCTGAACT
>VBSM01001044.1:12263968-12285599 GCA_008086735.1 Cheirogaleus medius | reverse complement strand
CAAGTTACCTGCTGTTTGTTCCTTGATCTTGTTTCTAAAATGAGCAGTATATAATATCCTCTTCCATAGTATAAACAGCTGCCAAGTGGCAATGCCAGGAAAAGTTCCTCAAAACCACCAGTCATAAGCTCACATCATATATTACAGTCCAGAGAGTAGCATCCTTTTGTAACCCTTAACTTCTTGGCCTTGCTCTCAGCAGCCACAGGAAGCATGGAGGCATGGCTTTATGTGAGATCTCTGCATTCCTTCAGACACTGCGTGGGCTTGAAGGGCTTCAAGTTCTTGTCCAACTCATAGACAATGGGAATACCAGTAGGCAGGTTTTGCTCCATGAGGGCCTCTTCAGACAGACCATCCAGATGCTTGACTATGCCCAGAAGGTTGTTGCTGTGGGCTGCAATCCATACCCGCGTGATCTGGGGAGTTAACTTGATTTCAGAAAGGCAGCGCTCAGGCAGACTTAGGAGAGTAGGTGAACATCAGTGAGCTCTGCCATAGAAGGCGTGGCCAGGCTCCATCAGAGGCGGTGTTCCTCACAGGAGGCTTGGCAGCAGTTTCTGCTTTATCGAGGTCAGTCAGACTGCCATAGTGCCACTCATTAAGGCACAATGTCCTCACTACTAGCAGCTACACCTGGTCGCTGGCATCCAGCACTGTCCAGAGGGTCTGGATCGCTGTCTTCTGCTCTGAGGTGAAGCAGATGTCAAACTCATAGCCAGCATTTCGCAGTGCCTGCCCGCCAGGCTCCTCCGGTCAGCATCGTTTCAGCCGCTGAAGCAATTCTCCAGGTTCCAGGTGCTGTCTGCCTGGCAGCAGGCTGGGGACACTGTGTCTAGTCTACTTTTGATCAATATAAGAGCTGTTTCCAGTTTTTTGCTAATTACAGTGCTGATGTGAGCATGCTTGTACATGTATCCTGATGCAGGTGAGTTTTCCTAAGGTTTATTTAAGAGAGATCTGGCTGCATAGGGTATGCACATTTGATTGTATCAATCAAATTTGCAAGCCCAATAGTAGTGGGATAGTTAGACATATTCACCAACACTTGATAGTTACAGATTCTTAAAATTTTATTTTTTGCTAATCCATAAGGCAACATCTTATTGTGATTTAAAATGTAGTTTAATTTGCATTTCCGGATTTCTAATGATATTGAGCATAATGTTATGTTGGTGTCATTTCCATTTCCTCTTTTGTGAAGTGTCTTTTCAAGTCAGTTGCCCATGTTTTTCTATTGGTTTACCTTTTTCTCACTGATTTTTGGAGTTCTTTACAGGTCTTGGGCATTGTCTGTCTTAACAAATCCTTTGTTGAGCATGAATGTGTTTTATCTCTCTGGCTAAACTGTTAGTCCAGTGGGTAGAGGGTAGGGGTGGGGACCACAGAATAATAAATTAGCTCAGTTAAGATCCTTTAGGATTACAACTTCCTATTTCCCTTATAGCTCTCTCCATGTCTGTCAAAGTGTTGGGGGCACCAAGCACGCCCTATAAATGCCCCGAAGATTTTTCCAGAGCTGGGGAGGGGAGGTTATAGGCTGTTTTTGTTCCGCTTTTTTTCTTTAGAGAACCAATCACAACAAGGCAGATAAAGAGTGAACTGTCAGATTGTGATACATTGGATGAGGGCATGGACGCATAGTTGGGAGCTCACTGGTGGCTGGTGAGGGGGAAGTCTCTTCATTTGCCACAGGTGTGGCCTTGTGACCACCTGCGCGTCTCTCCAGCTGCGCGCGAAGTTCCTCAGATGCAGCGCCAGTTTCCATCCCTTTAGTCACTCCAGGCCTGGCACTCAGCCAAGCGCGCAGATCCTTTACAGACTTACCTGTAAGGCCACAGAAATGCAGTGACCCGCCGCTGTACTAGGAATTAGAGTCTGGGGGCGGGAATGCGCAGTGTGCCCGGGCTGGTATTTAGCTGTAGCACCCAGGGCTGGCCACAAGCCTTCTGCCCTGCTCTCCCGAGCGCTGAAGGAATGTCTCGAGAACGTGTCTTGGCGAGGGGAACTGGGGACCCGCTAATGTTGTAGAGGCGGCCCTGGACGGGGTGCGCTGGAGCCGGGGGAGGCCTCAGCAAAGTCGCCGTTTGCTCTCTGCTCTGCATCGCAGGAACCGGGCGGGACCAGCAGGACTTTGGAACTTGACCGGGAGATATTGCAGAAAGAGGGCACGGAGTCAACACACGGGCTTGCGCCACGGCCGCTGCAGCCAAGTCGAGTCCGCCGGGCCACCCTCACCTCCCTGCCGCGGGGGCGCTCCTTCTCCCCGACCCCTCCTCCCCGCGGCTGGACCACCCGGCGGAAGCCGCGGGTCAGCCGGGGGTCCAAGTCCACTGCCAGAAGGGCAGGGGCGGGCCCCGAACCGCGGAGTGCCGGGCGCGTCATAGCCTCGGCTCCTGATTGGCCGGCCGCGGCGGTCACCGGCCCGGAGCCGCGGGGTTGGCGCCGCCCGCGGCCAGAGCCGGACTAACGGGACTCCGGGCCGCGGGTCGCAGCCCCGACGCGAGAGGGGCTGGCGTTGGAGCCGAGCCCAAAACCGCGGAGTGGGAGCCAGACGGGACACGCGCACCATGCCCTACCTGCTCATCAGCACCCAGATCCGCATGGTGAGTACCCGCCGCCCGGCGACTCGGAGCCGGTCAGGGCCCGAGGTGGGGTGCGACCGTGCCTTCGCGCCTGGCTCCTGGGCAGCACCGAGAAGGAGCTGGGGAAGCCGGCGCCGCGCGACCCCCGGGCTCAGGAAGCTCGGGCCAGCCCGGAGCTCCATGGCCGCGGAGGGGGTCAGGTGCGCGCGTCCTAGCCCGGGTGCTGCCTACCGGCGCTTCCGACTCCAGTCCTACCTGTCCGCGGGACGGACACAGGGAGCTCTCGCCTCACACGTGCAGCACCAGTGCCCCGCACAGAGCCGCTCCACAGGAAAAACGTGGAATAACCCGAGGGAAAGAGGTTTGGAAAAGAAAAGGACGTGCCAAGGCGCTAAAACCCCTGTGCCAAATCTCTGCCCCATATACAGCCCCCAGCTGCACCCTTGACACTTCCAGGAAGGGCTATCCCTTAAGTTTTAGGAAAGGAAGAGAAGGAAGGAGATATGGGGCTCTGGGGTTAGGGGTGGGGTGATACCATCCAGGAGTCAGATGTCATGGTCCTTCCTCGGGGTGCAGTTTCCTCATCTGTAGAAAGAAGGCTCTGGTTGCCCTAAAGTCCCCTTTTAGCTTCAGAATAACTGGGCCCCCCGGCTGGGTAGCAGGGTGCTCCTCTCCCCCTTCCCATTCCTCAGTGCTCAGGTGATCCAGCAGAGGGTACACAGCTCCCTTGGGATAAGGAAAATAGCTGGTGGGTTCACCACCAAGCAGGAGAGGTCTCCACAGTGTCCTAGAGCAGTGGTTTGAGAACCAGCCACCTGTGCAGTTGTTAAAATGTGGATACCTGGGCCTCTTCCCAGACCTCCTGAAATTGTATGTCTGGGGCTTGGGGATCCACACTTGGAAATGTGTGATTCTTCATTTTTAAAAAATACAGCTTTATTAATATGTAATACACATACCATAGATTTCACCAATTTAAAGTGTACAATGTCTTTTTTTTAAAAAAACATATTCAGAGTTGTGTAACCATCATCATTCAATTTTAGAACATTTCCAATACCCCAAAAGAAACCCTGTACCCACTAGCAGTCACTCCTCCTTTCCCAAGTCCCTCAGCCCTAGGTAACCGACAGTTTACCTTCTGTGGTAACACGTGCTCTTCTGTGTCTGGCTTCTTTCACTTATGCAATGTTTTCAAGTTTCATCCATATTGTAGCATGTATCAGTACTTCATTCCTTTTTATTGTCATATGAGATTCCACTGTATGGCTATACTACCTTTTATTTATCTGTTCATCAGTTGAAAAACATTTGGGTTGTTTCTACCTTTTGGCTACTATGACTAATGCTACTGTGAACATTTGTGTACACGTTTGCATGTGGACGTTTCATTTCTATTGCTCTCTGCATGATTCTGGTACACACAAACATGGGTGGTGGTGCCTGGCATGAAGATGCCAATCGCCATGCAATGCCCAGCTCAGTTTTCAGGGACCAGGGAGGCCCCACATTGTTCCTCCTGATCACTGATGGGCTCCCCGAGGATCCTCACCACCCACTCCAGCCTTTACCTGAAGCTCTCAGGACCAGCAGGCAGGGAAGGAAGGAGAAGCAGGCCTTCCACCTCTACCTGGCAGCCAGCCAAGGAGCTACTATGGCTTACCTTGCAGGAGGTGGGCCCCACCATGGTGGGCGATGAACACTCGGATCCAGAACTGATGCAGCATCTGGGGGCCACACTGAGAAGTGTCCTGGGAAACAACTTGTAAGTAGTGGCATCCCTCGGTGTCTTCCCCCTGCCAACCCCTAGACCTGCCCATTCCCTTTATACAACCTCCAAGCCCAGGACAGTACACAGCCTCAGAGCTTGCACCGTGGGGCTCAGTCCTCTGTAGGGGTGGTCCCATCTGCAGCCTCCCTGCAGCTTGCTCTGAAAGCCTTTCCACTGGAAAGCTTACCCATCATTAGTGGAACCCCAGGAAAGATCTGTCCTCTGGGTCTAGGACACCATAAGTGGGGTGTTCCTTGTCCTGCTCCTCTCTAAGCCGGACCCATCAGCAAAGACAGGTGCAGAGAGAAAGGCTTCTGCCTTGAAGAGCTGGCTGAGTAACAAAGCTAAGCCCTAGAAACAGAACAGGAAGCCTGGCCCCGACTTCCAGCTTGGCTTCTGCCACTAGACTTGGCCATTTCCCTTGGCATCCTTCATACCATCTCCATGTCTGAACTGTGACTACTGCTTCCTTTTCTGCTCCCTCACCCCCTCGTACCTATAGGCAGGGAGAACCCTGGCTACACAGGCTCAGGAGCCCTGAGAAGAGTTGCCAGAGTGATTCCCAGTTCAAGGGAGGGGAAGGGAAGGCTAGCTGATCCTAGCCCCTTGGGTCAAGGTTGGAGGGCAGAAGCCAACTCCTTCCCTTTGCCGTGAGGCATTTGCTTGAGCCCTTTATCTGTGTGGTGGCCCTTCAGCATCAACAAAACCTGAAAGAAGGGAAACCAAGCATTCTCCATGCCGGAGTATGGCACACAGAGCCAGGAGCTATTAGGGGCCAACCTTGTTGGTCCAGGACTGCAGGACAGCCAGGGCAGCAAGAGGCCCAGAGGCCCGGGTAAGGAGCAAGCCCAGGGAGCACAGGCCACTCCAGTGAACAGCGGAGTGCTCAGGGCAGGTGTGGCTGCTGTCAGAGTACTGCAGAGTCTCTGTCTGCATGACGCTGGGAAAGCTCCTTAACCCCTCTCATTTTTCTCTTGTATAAATGGGAACAACGATGGTAACTCCCCTAGGTTGTTGGGAGGAATAAATAATTCATGTGAAGTGCTTAGCAGGGAGGGGTCAGGGATTGTGCACTTAGCCTGGCACCAGCAAATGTCAGTCACCATGATGAGAGCTCCTGCCCAGGCGTAGCCTTCAGCAGACACTAGCGTCATAGGGGGAGCTTGCTCTGTGTGCCCCTCCTCACACCACCCACCCTGGTCTCTTTGCAGTTGTGAGTACTACGTCAATGACCCTCCTCGCATAGTCCTGGACAAGCTGGAACGCAGGGGCTTCCGTGTGTTAAGCATGACAGGGGTGGGCCAGACGCTGGTGTGGTGCTTGCACAAGGAGTGACGTTCTCACAATGATTTGTGGATGGGGCACCCCTTCTCTGGAGGGGCTGCTGTGGGCCCCTCCCCCAATCCCCTGCCTCACTGACTGCCTTGTCCCAGGTCGTCCCTGCCCCCAGCCCATCCCCAGTGGGTAGTGAATGGCCTTCTCTGCAATCCTGCCTTGGTCATTGGGGGAGGGCAGGGCCCCTTGCCCCAGTGCTCCCAGCTGCCCTCCTGCTTTAGGCCTGACCTGAGGGCTTTGGCATAGGCCATGTTCTGTGGGCAGGCTGCTCCTGCCGTGCTGGCACTCCAGTGGAGGATGGTGCCAGGACTTGGCAGGTGCGTCCTGCGTAGCTAGTCCAAGCCAATAAAGGGCTGTGATGAGTGGTTGCTCCTCTGCTCTGCTTGTGCCCAGACTCTCACCACATGAGGCCTTTCCCTGGAGGTCTGCCCACTCTCAGGGAGGGAGCCCAGGCCTGGGAGGAGCCCTCTGAGGCAGAGCCCAGCACCCTATACCTATGTATGGAGTAGAGGTAGACTTAAAAAAAATTTTTTTATTGGTGATGTTTAAGGAAAGGGCAGAGGGGCGGGTGGGGGTAGGCTAGAGCCGGAGGCTATGTGGGCTGCCCCTCCTGGTCTTCCTGCTGCATCCGGGCGGTCAGCTGTTGCCGCTCAGCGGCCTGGCGCATGCGCATCATGACCAGGCTCTCGTAGTCCCTCTCTGACAGCACTGAGCCCTGGGGACAGAGAGGGCATGGGGAAGGGTTAGGGACACCAGGGCACAGCCCAATGGACTCCAGACTCAGAGGACGGGGCCTAAGCACGATGCTGTCTAAGAGTTGAGGAGGGAAGAGGGCAGAGGAAGGGAATGACTCTGGAACATCCTTCTGGAATCCCACTCATCCATGTTCCCCCAGGGAAGGTGGGCCACTGGCCTCCAGGCCAGTTTCTCCTCAGCTGGCCTCCCAGCAGTCCCTCTCAGCCAGTTATGTCAACCAGTTTTTTAACCCTCCCTTTACCCAGGCCCTTCACATCTCTGGTCAGCTCTGGTTCACCTGTCCCGCGCCAATCACCAAATCACTTCCTGTGGTCTAGCCAGGCCCTGATCTCCCTTCATTTCCTCTCAGCCGTTTAGCTGACACTCCATCCCTCCTGCAATGGCTTCTGCCTATCACAGGTTTCCAAGGAAGGGAAGCTGTCTGAGGTGCAGGGATGTGCTGCGCAGCTGCCCAGCTCCCTAGCTCCCTGTGGCCTGGCTCCTGCTGAGGACACAGAGGGACCTGCCCTCAACACAGCCTTAGACAGCCCCACCCCAGCAGGACAGGAGCGGCTGTGCAGCCGGCTTCCCTCCTAAACATGCAGCAGAGCTCCTGGCGGGCAGGGCCCGCGGCTCTCTTTTATGATCTTGCCAGCACAGTGCGGGGGATTAAGTACTACATTTTAATAATCAAAAGAATAACAAACAACCACCTCAACAGGCTAAGGCTGTGGGGTGGAGCTCCACAGCAGAGCCCTGAGCTGCCACCCCCACACCCTGATAAGGTGTGCGGTGGGAATTAAATCATTTCCTCCCTCAGTGCCACTGAAGCTATGTGATGATCATGTGGTCCCCACAGCTGCTTAGAGTAGTGTGAAGCCCACCTGACTTGGCACAGAAGTGAGCCAGGCCAGGGGTTGCAAGATGCGGTGGCCTGTCCATGGCAGAACTGTTGAGCCCTGTCCTGTGGCACACCACACCGGTGCTCTCATCAAACAAGCCAGGAGGAAAATGTGGTCAGTGACCCAGGGAATAAGAAAGGAGTGGCTGAGGTTGAGACGCCGGGCCCTGGCCAACTGGTTTGGAGTAAGGGGTGTACAGAAACAGGAAGTGCCACTCAGCCTGGATTGCCCCTGCTCCTCCCGACAGCCCCACCCTTCTCCTAGGAGAGCTGGCCTCCCAGCCAGGCCCACCTGCTATGCTTGGCCCAGAGCAGGGCTGACAATTCATGGCAGCCCCATGTGGCCCACCCCTTTCACAGAAGAGAGGCCCCAGGGCCTCCACTGCTCTCTTCCTGCCAGGAAGCCATCTGGTTAAAACAGGGAGGACAAGGAAATTCAGTAGCCAGATTGGTTGGCAGGCCAAGGGGAGGGCAATTCTCCCCTCCTGAAGTTCATGCTCCTCTGCCAAGAAAACCTGGAGTCACCCTTGGCATGTCCCCAGCCCTACCCTGGGAGGAGCTGAGCCCTTTACAGGCATGGGGCTCCTCCCCCCATTCCTACAGTCTCTGCTAATGAGGGCCTGTCACCAGGCCCCAGGGCTGAGTCACCCGCACCAGTGGCAGGTCTCTTCCTTCCACAATTGTTCCACACGCCTGCCTTTCAATTAACTCCCACCCTCTCTGAGCTCCTCCCACCCAGACACACTGTGGGCTGGGGAGCCTGCCTGCCTGCTGGGTCCAGGGCAGTGGGGCTGTGATGAGAAAGGAAACAGTGTGGTGACACATAAAGCAGGGCTGCCCCCAGACAAGTCCCCAGAGGAATCTTAAGCTCCCCATTGCCCTGGGGTGTTGGTCACAGCTGCCCCAATCCCTGCATGCGGATGCTGCAATTACCTAAGAGCATGAAACCTGGCTTCCCACCTGACTGAGTCAGCTGAAAACACAAACACATCTTCACCGCCACAAACAGCCAAGCCACTAATCAGAGTCGGGAGCTGCCGGCAGAGAGGACACACTGCCCTAGTGACGGCACAGGAGCCAGGCCCCTCTGCCTCCTGCCTATGGAAGGAGCACACGGTGCTCCTGCCTGGCCCAAGAAGATCCGTCTCTGCCTCCACCGGAGCTGCCCTCACTCCAGCCCCAGTAAGTGCTGCTTCTTCCTCTTGGGGTTTTTCCACTGCCCTCTCAAGTAACCAGGCTACTCCTGTCCCTGTGGGAAACCTGCTGCCAGAACTCTCAGCGCTCTGCTCTCCTGGACAAAAAAGCACCCTCTTCCTGGGACTTCATCTCGCCATCGAAGACACGGCCAAAGGTCTGTGCTGAGCAGAAACCCCGAGGCCTCTGCTTCTAGCCCACTAGGGGTGTCTCCCTGATTCTTGGCATTCACTGCTCCAGCACGGACCAAATGTTCACCAGCTGCTCTTGAATGCCTGTCTGCCAGGCTTCTGAGGCACCAGGCCTGTCTGCTGGCTGCCCTGGGCCCCATGGAGACCTGGCGGAAAGGCTCCTTCCGCAATGCCTCCTTCTTCAAGCGGCTGAGCCTGGGGAGGCCACGGCGACTCCGGCGACAGGGCAGTGTGCTTAGCCAGGCCAGCACGGCTGGTGGTGACCACGAGGAGTACAGCAACCGAGAGGTCATACGGGAGCTGCGAGGGAGGCCAGATGGCCGGCGCCTGCCACTGTGGGGGGATGAGCAGCCCCGGGCCACCCTCCTGGCCCCACCCAAGCCCCCACGCCTCTACCGAGAGAGCTCCAGCTGCCCCAACATCCTGGAGCCCCCACCCGCCTACTCTGCTGCCTACTCAGCCACCCTGCCATCAGCACTCTCTCTGGGGGATGCCCTACACCAATACTCAGAGGACGACCTTTTGGACACTCCCCCCTTCCAGAGGACACCTGCTCCGGACCTCAATGATCCCTTCTTCTCCTTCAAAGTGGACCTGGGGATTTCACTTCTTGAGGAAGTCCTACAGATGCTAAGGGAACAATTTCCCAGCGAGCCCAGCTTCTGAATGGGGTGAGGGTAGGCAGAGCCGGGGTGACTGCAAGAGCTGGAGCCTGGGGACCCAGGGAAGGAGGGGACGATCATGGATTAAGGAATGGGCAGCAACAGGAATCCAGGGCTCTGGCTGCCCTCTGGGTCCTGAACAGTTCTCCAAGTCACCCCAGAGTGGAGGGACAGAGGCAAGTTGGAAATGTTGGGAGGGTACCTCATGGCAGGAACCCTGAAGGAAGCTGGTTGGGCTTGGAAAGGGAGGCCACGCCCTGCAACCACAGGAACCAGGCAGAGGCCAGCAGAGCCAGAGAGCAGCATGGGGGTGAGTAAGGGAGTGGGAGGACACAGCAGAACAGACGGGTGCCCTGCACCACCCACCTTGGAAGCTACTGTCAACAGAGAGAGGTCACAGGACAAGCCTGGGCAAAAGTGGTCCAACCCAGGCCAAAAAGGAAAGCAGGCACACCTGAGAGGAGAATGGAGACAGGCTCTACCCTGTTCACCCTGGTGACCACTCGCCATATGAGGCTATTTAAATTGAGACTGAAATTAAATAAAACATTAAGTTTCTAAGTTTCAAATGTTCAGGAGCCCCACATGATTAAAGCTGCCACACTGGATGGTGCAGAACAGACATTCCCACCACTGGACAGAGTCCTACTGGACAGTGCTGGCTAGAGCACAGCCTGGAGCTGTGGCAGGCAAGGGAGAAGCATACGGGGGCTGCAAGGGAAGGGGGCGGGCTGGCGGAGCAGGGAGAGATAGGTAGAGATATAGAGCATAACTCAGGAAAAAGGCCACACAAACACTGGCAGATGGCGGGAGGCATGAGAGACTCAACCTCCCAACACAGCTGCCAGAGCAATCCCTGGTCCCTGAGGCAAGCAGCGCTCGGGAATGCCAGCCGAAGGCACAGGCACAGTTTGCAAAGAGGTGTTCTGGGAATTCCCAGAATTATTAGTGATGGGAGCCCTTGGGAAATGCAGCAGAACAGTGGCAGATTTCCTTCCTAGAAGAGAGGAGGACTGGAAAGGAGATGGACACTAAGTGGTAGAGAGACACAGCTGGTCTCCAGAACCTTCCACCAGGTCTGGGAGCTCTGTTTTGCCCAAACCCTCTGACAATGGGCCTTCCGACTAAGCCAGGCCCACTGGATGAAGGCCACAGGCTGTGTGCTACTGCCCCATCCTGTGGCCTGGCCAGAAGACTTGAAGCAAGAGCCCAGCAGCATTCAGCTGGGCCACGTGGTACTGGACCCTGGGCCTCTCCAAGAGTGGCGGGGGCAGAGGGAGGCTTCTAGACACACCGCTTTCACAACCCAAATCAGTGGCCTCCCTCTTTGCTTCTCTTGTTAGAGGTGCTGAGCTGAAAGGCTCCTCTGTGGATATGGGAAAGAATGAATAAAATTCTTTCTAACAACCTATGGAGTGTCATCTGGGGCTGCAAAACGCTGGGACTTAAAGTAGGGGGTAGAGTTGAGGTCTGTCAAGCGTGGTCCCGAGTTTGGTTCAGACCAGTCTGTGTTCCCCCCTGCCAAGGGTCTAGGAGGAGGAAGGTGGAGGGGCAGGGAGAGCAGGGTGACGTGGCTGAGGGCAGTGAGAACAGCCTCCTGCCTGCCAGCCTGCTGAGGGACTACAGACAGGCCCCAGGCCACTGCCAGATTGGTAGCTCTTGCCCTCAAAGCAATCTGTCGCACAAAGGTGGGTGCAGGTGCGGCCAGGAGCCCTACAGCAACAGCCTCTGCAGAAAACAGAGGCCAGAAAACACCATGACTGTGGTGGGAGGGTGGGGGTGCTGAACATAGGCTTCATAGAGCCGTGAGGACAAACAGCTAGCATGGGGCTGGCATCATCTGGGAGGTCTACACTTCACCACAGTGTCTGGGCAGGCAGCAATCCAGTGTCAGCAGGGTAGCCAGTGTTATTTCTAAAGAGGAGACACTGCCTCTTGACAGTCAGCCCCTGTGTGGCGCAGCCAGTGACACACCTGGAAAACTGAAGAGCTGGGGAGGCAAGCTGCCCTGGTCAACTGCCCCTTCCTGCAGCACTAGGTCGGCTAAGCTCCAAATGCCTCACACCACACGCAACCAAGCAACCTGCAGGCCAGAAGGATCCCTTTGGGTAAAGATCAGAGTCTCAACAGGAGATAGGACGTGGAAGGCAGGCAAGGTGTAAGAATAGTGTGTAGGGGAGGGTCCCTCTGGCCCTCAGAGAGTAAAAGGGATCACAGTGGAACCACAGCCCCTCCTGCTCAGGGTGGTGGACTGGCTAATCTCACTCTATGCCCAAAGACCTGAATTTGGGAAGAAAGGGCCCCTAGAGGAGCCCAAACAGGAAGAGCTCCCCTGAGTGTTGGGCAGACCCAGCTGGGTAAGGCCTGGCTCCTTACCTTTGACAGGCCTGGGTAGCTGGGGCCCACCGTGCCCTGGGGCTGTCCCTCCAACCAGGAAATCTTCAGAGGGTTACTGGCCAGGCCAACTTCATTCTGGAAAGCCAGCTCCTGCCAAATATAGCATCCAGTCCTGGGACTGTCCATCAGACTAGCTATAAAGAGGCTCTCTCTACCCCACAGAAAGGACAGAACCAGCATTCTAGTGCTTTCGGCTGAACTGGACAACCTCAGCATCCTTCAAATGATGGGGCCTTAAAGCTTTGACGTCAAACTTCCCTGACGGGGATGCACCTTCTGACTTGGGGGAGTGAGGAGAAGCATGAAGGGTGGGAAGGCAGTGCTGGGGCTCACTACCTCAAGGGGTGCAGGGTGGAGGGTGTGAAGCCAGCCAGCAGGGAAGAGTCAGTGTGCACTCCCCTCCATTCCCAGGGCATTCTCCCATCCACCCCTTCATGTGCAGCACTTCTATCCCCAGGAGTCAGGAGCCTCACAGGTAGCCTTGGCTCTGAGCTGGCCTAGCATCTCTAGGGAGTATGGATCACCTAACTCAGAGGGGCCACAGAATTGGGTCCCTGCCCTAAAATGACAGGGCCACCAGTGGCCCCCAAGCCTCACGCAGCACTCACCGCAGCCTTGACAGTTGCAAACTCCACCACAGCCATGCCTGCCTTCTTACTGGAAAGCACCAGGTTGAGAACCTCACCATACTGTGGGGACAAGGGAGTCCCAGTAAGCATGGCTTGGCCTTTAATATGGCCCAGCTCATGCCAGAGACAAGCCTGGGTTGTCCTGAGGCCTACTGTGGCATTTTCAGCTGAGGGATAACTTCTTATAGCTAGAGTCCCAGAGAAGTGAGATCAGAGATTAGAAAGAAGTTTTTCTCTAGGAACACAGGACAGCAAAAGAGAGATAAGCAAAGGACTGGGGACTTGGACTGGCATAATCACACAGCTGCCTTACTGGTTGAAGGTAGTGAAGAGGACGGGGTTTTCATGCCACACACCCACCTCCTCTCTCCCAACACACCCAGCCAAGCCCTTTGTTTCTAAGGATGGTAGGGAACAGACCTAGACAGCAAAGGAGAGACCAGGCTGGAGGAGGCACATGGCAACACAAAAGAAAGGAGGACCATGGCCTGGGGAGAAGTCTCTAGGCTGTTCTATGGTCTATGAGATAGCAAAAAAAAAAACAAAACAGGTAGAAGAGATGTTAAGTGAAGTTCAGGCATAGAGAGTCCTGGGGTGTGGGCTGAGATGTGGACTGAGGTGACAGGAAAGAGAGGAAATCAGAGGCACAGACCTTTTGCAAAAGCCGCAGGAGGACATCTTTGGAGTAGCCACCTTTTGACTCATCCTCCTTCTTGCACTTCCATTTTAGCTGAAAAGACAGTATCATTTAACACTGACCCTTAGCCGAATGGCACCTAACCCCACAACTAGGCTTTAGTCTGAGCAGACACCCTCTGACTCCCCAAGGCACCTGCAATCCCTAGAGTACCACCAAGACATGTTTTCCCCCTTGGAAACATAGGCAGGGCAGCCTGCTCACCCCAGGAATGCTTCCAGCCCTTCGAGGGCTTCTGGGGAATGCTGCCCTGCAATCATCAGGGCTAAGAGCAGCCTTTCATGGCAAGCTGTGGGAAGCAGTCTGGTCTCCAGGCAGCTGGAGGACAGAAAGGAAGCGGCAGTGGTGCTGGCTCCCCTCAGAGATCCAGTGTCCCCACCAGAACCCCTCAGGCCACAGGATGCATCTGTTCTAGCTGAGAGGAGGTGGTGATAAGTATGAGGCCCATAGATGCTGCCCATGCTCACCTTTAGTTTGGGGGTTCCTCTGTCATCAGTATTTTCTGCTTTTCCTAGAAATATTGGGAAAAGAAGAAAGGTAGAATATGAGGGAGTAAGAGATTCTCCCAAAGATGCAGCCCAGAGCCAGAAGGACCTAGAAACAGTCATGCCTGACCAATAGCAATATCTGCCCTGCCCTCTGAGGGCCTGGTGGAGAAAGCAGACGCAGTGCTCCCATTCCCAGAGAAGCTGCCTCCCCAGGAGTGGTCTGCCCAGCTGCCTGAGGGCCATCTGTTAGCATTCTCCAAATGAAGAGCTAAGAACACCTTCTGGGGACAGGGGGCAGAGACACAAACTACGCAGTTTTACTGAAATGAAGTATCCCAGAGCTTTTCTCCCCGGTGATCTGCTTCCAAATAGAGCCACCTCTGCTTGGGACTAAGACAAATGCAGCCAGGAGATCTTAGAGTAAAAAGCAAATAGGTCCCAGAGAACTGGTAGGAAGAAGGGACAGGTGGCATGTGTAAGAGTGAGGTGCCATGGGGTGCCCCCAGGGTTCCAACAGGTGGAAGCCTCCACAGCAACTCCACCAAGCAGCCAGTGTGGCCACTTTGGCAATCTGGAGCTACCTTGGAGGGGGAGACAGGTGGGTGTGATGGACTCTCACCTCTCAACCTCTGGTCATGTTCCTGGCGTATCTGCTCCCGGATCAGCCTCTGCTGTTCTTGTAGTTGCCGGGAACCTTCTTCTCGTAAGCGTTCAATCTGCAGAGCGGGGGGTGGAGGGGTGACAATTCTGTGCAGATCCAATTCCAGGTTGGCTCACCTTGTAAAGGTCCCTGGGAGGTTCCACCTGCAAGCTAGGGCTCAGCAACCTGTGGGTGGGACAAATTACCTAGATCCCACAGAAGAAGGTGGAAGGAGCATGCCCTCTCCAGCCAGACGGCCACCCAAGTCCATTCTCCTCCTCCTCCCCCTCCTCCTGCAAATGGCTCTCAGGCCAGCGTGCCTAGATGCTCACCTCTTGTTCTAGTGTCCTGGTACTCCTGCTGTCCTCCTCCTCCTCACTCCCCTGGGCCTGGGCCTGCCGCTCCCGAGCCTCTAGGTCTAGGCACAAGGGTTACATGATCCAACTACTAGTCTTCGTACTTTCTACATGGCCTCAGCCCACCTCAGCTCTGGCTCCTTCCCCAAAGTTTTATACAGGATAAGACCATACAGTAACTCCGCCCTCTCCCTCCATGCCTATATGCCCCTGAGTTAATTCCCATTGAGAAAAATCATAGCACCGAAGTATGGGCTCCAACGGTGTGGCCAGGGGTCTAGAACCAAGCTGGTTGTTTCCAATCAGTGAACAGGGTACAGATGGGTGCTTATGCCAGCAGCCCAGGACCATGTGCCAGGGATGCCAGTGGAAGCACGTTGGTGGTATAGTGGTGAGCACAGCTGCCTTCCAGGGATGCCAGTGGGTGGAGCTGCTGGCCTCTGTTCCTGGGGCACCTTAGCCTGACCTCGGACCTTGCTTTGGCATTTTTGTTTTATTGTGTTTTTTTGAGACAGAGTCTCACTGTGTTGCTCAGGCTAGAGTGCTGTGGTGTCAGCCTAGCTCGCAGCAACCTCAAACTCCTGGGCTCGAGTGATCCTTCTGCCTCAGCCTCCCGAGTAGGCTGGGACTACAGGCATGCGCCACCATGCCCAGCTAATTTTTTCTATATATTTTTAGTTGGCCGATTAATTTCTTTCTATTTTTAGTAGAGATGGGGTCTTGCTCTGGTTTCGAACTCCTGACCTTGAGCGATCCACCCACCTCGGCCTCCCAGAGTGCTAGGATTACAGGCGTGAGCCACCGCGCCCGGCCTAATTTTTTCTATATATATATTTTTTAGTTGGCCAATTCATATTTATCAAGCCTCACTGTGGATGGGCGGCAGTGGTTCCTACAGGGACGGGCAGATTGTGGGAAGGCATTACCCCAGGTCCCAGGTCCCAGAGCCCTTCCTGCCTTCCAGGGGGAACTTGGTTGCAGCCTGATGCCATGCCAGCTACTGTGACAAGCCCTCTCAAGCCTGGGAGGTTTGTGGATTGTGTACTTTACTTACCTAGAACCTCCTTTTGTTTTTAATAGAGAAATGGATACATTGGGATGGTATATGCACACATTAAAATATAAGGATACTGAATAGGCAAGAAGAAAGGGAGAAAAATTGAGTAAAGAATGCTTGAGCCAATCTTATTGGATTGATGAAAATGTTCTAAAATTGATTTTTAGTCACAGTTGCATCATTTGGTAAATTTCCTAAAAATCATTGAATTGTACACTTGAGATAGGCTGATATTACGATATGCAAAGAATACCTCAATAAAAAAGAAGAGAAAGCCTGGACCTCTTTGAATCCTTCTGAGGGAGCTTCTCAGAGTGAAAGCTCTAGGCAGGAATGAGGCTGGGACAACACTCAGCTGGGGATGGTGAATATGACCCCTGATTTTACTCACACTGTATGTTTAAATCCCAGCTCCAGCAAGTTCTAAAATTTTTGGTGCCTTAACTCCTTTGCCTAAAAAAAAATGGGTTTAGTAACATCCACTTCTTTGAATAGTTGTGATAATTAAAGAAGTCAATAAAGCATTTGTCACAATGCTTATTAGCTAATAGTAAATACAGTCATCGTTATTATTCCTAAGAATAATAGGAACCAACCTCTAAGAACAAAGTTTTGCCCACTGCCTGAGCTAAGAGGATTTGAGTTGATGGAAGTAAAGCTCCAGGAAGAAAAGTTAGGGGGATGAATGAAAATGGACAAGGGAAACTGCAGGCACTATGACGTCACCTACCAAGCTTCACTTTCTTCCTTTTCTCATCAAGTTTCTGGGTCCTTTCTGCTGTCTGCTTCTTGGCTTTCCTGACCTTGTCATATGCAGCCTGGCAGGAGAAAGGAACAGAGCAGCAGGTCCACCAGAGAAAAAGGACAGAGCCCCAGCAATCTGCCTGGCCCCTGCCTCTTAGCTCCAGAGTGATCAGGGAGGCAGGCTGGTGACTGAGTCTCCAAGGCTTAGACAGCAAGGACTGCCACAAGGCAGAGGGCAGAGGACTGAGGTTGAAGGGTAGCAGTGGTCTCTAACCATGGGGGATAATTCAGTTAAAGGAGGATATACTTACCCTGGCTGCAGCATCAGTCAATACCTCCAAGGCCTGAGAAAGCTGGTGGAAGAGTTCAGCTACACAGGGATCAAAAGGAAAGAAAAGAAAAAACAAACTTAGCCTTAGTGATGGTGTGTGTCCTCAAAAAAAACACTTCAAGCCAGGCGTGGTGGCTCACGCCTGGGATCCCAGAACTTTGGAAGGCCAAGGTGGGAGGATCACTTGAACCCAAGTGTTCGAGACCAGCCTGGGCAACGCAGAAAGACCTTGCCTCTACAAAATATATATAGATATTAGCCAGGCATGGTGGTATGCACCTGTAGTCCTGGCTACTCAGAAGGCTGAGGCAAGAGGATCACTTGAGCCCAGGAGTTTGAGGCTGCAGTGAGCTATGACTGCATCACTACACTTCAGCCTGGGCAATAGCAAGACCCTGTCTCAAAACAAACAAACAAACAAACAAAATAAAAAACACTTCCAAGAAGCCACAGGTTACTTGGAAAAAAGGTCTTAAGGGAAAAAAAAACCACAGGGTGGGCAGAAAAGCCAACATCAGCAGATGACAGACCAGCAAGGATGGGTGAGCACATCAGCAACTGACTAGACACCCCTAACACGTGAAGGAAGCCCTGGGACCCACTTGCCCAGAGCCAGGCCATGTGCGCCTACACTCCACACACACAGCTTAGATTGAGAAACAATGCCCAGGTGAGCAGGTCTCTTTCTCCCTATCCCCTTAGGAGGAGGGTCTTACCTGCTCTGGGATTATCTGGATTTTTGTCTGGGTGGCAGGAGAGGGCCTTCTGCCTATATGCCTTCTTCACCTGCAAGAGTCAGACAGAAGACCCAGTCATTCACTCTGTCACCCCAGGGACAAACAGGAAAAACCTTGCTCAAGCGATAAGGGAAATCCCATGCCCACATAAGAGAGAGGCTCCTGGGAGGCGGCAAGGCCATGAAGGCAGCTGGCCACTGCCACCCAGCCGAGAAACCTGGCCTACTTCCTGCTGAGTGCTCAGTCTCAGATGTCAAGGGGCTCCTGGAAGAGGTAGGAACATAGTATACTGGTTTCTTTACAGCCACTTGCAGACAGGTACTCTCTATACATTCTTAGTGGGCATGTAAACTGGGGCAACATTTCTGGAGGAAAATTTAGACATCAGATTTTAAAATGTAGTTTCCTTTTGAGCCAGTCCTAGGAATTTGGACTTGTAGAAGTATCCCAAAATAAATATACAAGGATACTCACTGCAACACTGTTTATAATAGTCCCCCACTGAAGCCAGTGAAAATCTCCATCAATAGGGAGACCCATTAAAACAATTATGACAGATAGAGGTCTCTAAGTGCTGACACAGAAAGATCTTCAGGGTAGAGTGAGTGAAAAAAGCAAGGCTCAAACAGTGTGTATATAATATGATCACTTTGGGGTTTAAATTAAACAAACAAATAAATGGAATATAGTTACAGATGCTCGGGCATGTGCATAGTTGTCGTTTTATTTTTATTTTTTTCTCAAAGAAATCCTGAAACTTAATAGAGGTTTCTTTTGGATAAGATGAAGGTAGGGAGGATAGAAGCATTTACTTCTCATTTTATACCTTTCTGTAGTTCAGAATTTCAAAACTTAGGCCTTATTTTATAATCTTTTTTTTATCACCAAAAGGATTTATCTTAGTGGGGATGTTATGGTCCATTTAAAATTTTCATCTTCATATCTCTCTGTATTAAAAAGAAAGAAACCTAATATTTCTCATATTAGTAAAAATAAACAAACACGCTACCAAGATTCTCTATCATGTGTTACCTACATAGCTGTTGTAAGTGAAAATAAAGTACGAAATTCCAGAATCTGCCCCCTACTTCCCAAGGCCTTTGCTTCCTCAATTCTGCTCTGTATGTGTTACCTGCTGCTCAAACCTCCTGGAGGAACAGCTAAGCAGACTGGGTTTCCAAGCTTCCCAGATAGAACCAAGAGAGGCTTCTATGCCCAAGTGTGCTAAATAAGGACCTTCAGAGGTAAGCAGCCTAGGACCTCTAGGGGTGTGCTGCCACCTGCTGGGCCACAGCCAGCACCACCCCTTCACCTGCCAGGGCAACCCAAGCCCAGTATGGCTCTCCTGACTGAGCTGGGAGCAGCAGGAACCCCTCCCAGGACAGGCCTCAGGCAGCAAGACTGTGGATGTGCCTCCCTGCTCTACCCCACCTTCCCTATCACCCCATGCACACCTGACCTGCTGCTCACCTCCCCACCCTCACCCTTCCTCTCTAGCTCTGCTTTCACTATAAAAAATAACAATACTAAGGCAGGGCGCAATGGCTCACACCTGTAATCCTAGCCCTCTGGGAGGCCAAGGCGGGAGGATCTCTCGAGGTCAGGAGGTCGAGACCAGCCTGAGCGTCTCTACTAAAAATAGAAAGAAATTAGCTGGACAACTAAAAATATATATACAAAAAATTAGCAGGGCATGGTGGCGCATGCTTGTAGCTACTCGGAAGGTTGAGGCAGGAGGATCGCTTGAGCCCAGGAGTTTGAGGTTGCTGTGAGCTAGGCTGATACCATGGCACTGTAGCCTAGATGACAGAGTAAGACTCTGTCTCAAAAAAAAAAAAAAAAAAACCAATACTAAGGGGAGGTGCTAGCTTTATAGACAGTCTTACCTTTGCAATGTCATCTTTACTCTTTAGGTCCCTTATCATTTGTGTTTTCTCCCTTGCACTCTCTTTTGCCTCCTTTACAGTACCCCCAGCCTCATTTCCTTTTTATTTTAAACTAAGACTCTATGAAACAGTTTTTATATTTTAAGGCCCTTTATTTGCTGTTTTCAGTAAGTAAAACAATACCATAAATGTATAAAGAGAAAGTTAAAAAGCTAATGTTCTTTCCCATTTCCCCAGCCCTCTAACATCAAGGTTCTGGGGTTGACTGGATGGTGAGTGTCCTGCTAACCCATCCTCCTTGATCATTCCAACAAATACAAGCACCTGCACAGTGACAGGAATCTGTTGGGGTTTTTTGTTCCTGGCCTCTCAAGCCCACCTCTCTGACCCCATCTCCACCTTCTCTCTGAGATGGGTGAGAAGAAGAGGCGGAGGGAAGCGCCCAGAGTCATGGAGGCAGCTCATCTCCTGGGGGTCAATGGCCTTACCTTGCAACAGTGTCCTCAGGATGAACTTCCCCAGGACCAGGACTAGCAGGGCTGCCCTACTGATCTGGGGAAATTTTGTGGAAGATTTTTTTTTTTGGAGATAGGGTCTTACTCTGTCACTTAGACTGGAGTACAGTGACAGCATCATAGCTCACTGCAACCTCAAACTCCTGACCTCAAGCAATTCTCCTGCCTCAGCCTCCCAGAGTGCTAAGATTATAGACATGGGCCACCATGCCCAGCCCTAATTTTTCTTTTGTATTATGGGACTCTTCTAAAGTGGTTCCTATGTTCTTTTTTGTCAACCTGAGAGAAACAGCAGAAGAGAGAGAGGAGAGTGAGAGGGAGCAGTAAGAAAACAAGACAAAAGGGGCATTGGCTGGGCTGGATGTTGGTACCACCTTTGTTTTCTTTCCTTCTTTTTTTATAAAGAGAATGCTTTCTGACTTTTATTCTGAAGGAATGATAAATATTGTTTTGTGTTTTATAATTTATTTTGGATGTTCTATATTGGAAAATTAATTTTTTACTTAAATAGAAAAATAAAATTGTTCCAACTGAAATAAATTATGTAATAATTGATCTGCATATATTAATTTGCTTCCTTGTCAATTCTCTTTGTAGAATGTGTTTCCTTGACAAATGTCTGTATCAGTCTCATCAGATTTTGATGCAACTAGTACAATTATACCAAGGTTATCTCATGCCCTAACTGGGTGAACGCCATCCTGCCCCTCACCTCTCCAGCCTCCCACACTCCCAACATTTACAACCAGACATAACTGCCTGAATCAACTTGACATATCCTGGACCCCCATGCCCTCAAGGCCTGGCTTCTGCTTCAATTTTCAAACCATCTTTTAAAGGTAGAATGGGCTGAACATTCTGTATTTTAAGGTCCTCTAGGAAAAATTACCACTCTGATGTACTGGCTAGATATTAGTAGGGAGAGAGTTGAGGTCCAGAAAGTTAGGATAAAGCTAGTATTCATTCCGAGGGAGAGACCGCGAAGGGTGGAAAAAAGAATTCTCCACGAGCCCCTCAGTGCAAAACTGAATTCACCCAATCTGTGGGTCTACTGATGGAGCATCCAGGATACACAGGGGCTGATCTGGAGCCTGGGAATACAAAGAAAAATCAGGCATGTTCCCTGACACTGAAGAGGAAGGACACTGCTTGGCAAAGAAGATGCCAGAGAAAACAATGAATTACAATTACAGTATATGAGATGTAAGAGTGGTCCATAAGAATGGGAACAGGGAAAAGGAGTGACTAATTTAGCCCCGAAGCCTTCCCAGAGGAGGCAATATCTGAGATGGGTCTCCAAAGGTGAGTAGAAGTTCTCCAAGCAGAGAACCTAAAATGAAATTCAAAACAGAGGGTACAAAGAGGCTAGATTTCTCTTCAAGATTAGAGGAGAAATAGAAAAGTTTTACTTTAATGAGGAAAAGGTATTGAGAACAGAAAAAAACACAAAGAGAAAGAGACATGGCTGCAATAAAACATGGAAATAAAATGTTTTTTTGTCAAAGGATGTTTTGGTTAATTAAAAAACTTCAGCCAGGCCAGCTGTGGTGGCTCACACCTGTAATCCTAACACTCTGGGAGGCCAAGACAGAAGGATCACTTGAGCTCAGGAGTTCAAGACCAGCCTAACCAAGAGCAAGACCCTGTCTCTACAAAAAACAGAAGAATTAGCCAGGCATCATGGCATTGTGGTACTGGCCTGTAGTCCCAGCTACGTGGGAGGTTGAGGTAGGAGGATTGCTCAAGCACAGGAGCTTGAGGTTGCAGTGAGCTATGATAA
>VBSM01001044.1:12240335-12255557 GCA_008086735.1 Cheirogaleus medius | reverse complement strand
ACCTTCTACTTACCTGGTTGGAATAGAAGTCAGTACAACCTTTCTGAAAGGCAATTTTGCATTATGAATCAAAAGTTTGAGGCTGTGTGCAGTGGCTCACACCTGTAATCCTAGCACTCTGGGAGGCTGAGGCGGGCGGATCACTCAATGTCAGGAGTTCAAAACCAGCCTGAGCAAGAGCCAGACCCTGTCTCTATTAAAAAAATAGAAAGAAATTAATTGGCCAACTAAAAATATATAGAAAAAATTAGCCGGGCATGGTGGCGCATGCCTGTAGTCCCAGCTACTTGGGAGGCTGAGGCAGGAGGATCACTTGAGCCCAGGAGTTTGAGGTTGCTGTGAGCTAGGCTGATGTTACGGCACTCTAGCCCGGGCAACAGAGCGAGACTCTAGTGTCCCAAAAGTCTCCATACAAAGAAAAAATGTTATAATTTTGAATATTTTATAAATAAAGGTAAATTTAGCTACAATTTCTCATTTTCCCTATGTATGGTGACTTTTGGGACACTCTGTAGAATAGTGGTTACCAAGAGCTGGGGGGAAGAGGAATGGTAAGCTATTATTTATTGGTTATGGAGTCTTAGTTTGGAGTGATGGAAAAGTTCTAAATATTATGGTGGTGAATGTACATTAAATTGCATACTTAAAAAAGATTAAAATGGTAAATTTTATGTTAAGTATGTATGTATACCACAATTTCTTTTTAAATCACAGGAGGACTAATGTGGCTACAGCACAATAAGCAAAGGGGAGAATGGTATGGAACATGGAGACAGGCAATAAAGGCCTAATGGGCAGGGGAAGACTGATGAGAAGCCACTGGGGAGTTATGACCAGAGGTGACAAAATCTGATTTACATTCTAAAGGCTCATTCTGGCTGCCGTGTGAAAAGGATCAAAGGGGCAAGAACAGAAATAGGAAAGGGTTAGAAGAACACTGCAGTCACCCAAGTAATTCCTGAAATTACTTTGGAATCTCTCTTGAAGGTTTACAAACAGCATTAATTTGTGATTTACTCCTTGTTTTTTTTGAAACAGAGTCTCACTCTGTTGCCCAGGCTAGAGTGCCGTGGCGTCAGCCTAGCTCACAGCAACCTCAAACTCTTGGGCTTAAGATCCTTCTGCCTCAGCCTCCCGAGTAGCTGGGACTACAGGCATGTGCCACCATACCCAGCTAATTTTTTCTATATATTTTTAGTTGGCCAATTAATTTCTTTCTATTTTTAGTAGAGACGGGGTCTTGCTCTTGCTCAGGCTGGTTTCGAACTCCTGACCTTGAGCAATCCGCCCGCCTCGGCCTCCCAGAGTGCTAGGATTACAGGCGTGAGCCACCACGCCCAGCTTGTGATCTACTCTTCTTCATCTTGACAGGCCGTGTTGCCCTGCCCCACGAGTGTGTATGTAAGAATTTGGGGCTTACTGCTTCAGGCTCTAGGAGGAGACTGATGCTCTCCTCAGGAGCACTTCCACCAGAAACCTAGGTCAACTCCAGGCTTTCCTACAAGAAAACAATACCCTGGCCAGTCTCTTCTAGGGCTGGATGGGGAACAACAGGAATTGTTGATTTTCTAAACTCCCATGAAGGGTGGTGTTAGCCCACTTCTGGGCCTCCTAGGTTTGTGGTGGTAAGCATGGAAAACATTTGCAGAAGGGCCAGTTCCATGTACAGAAACACAGAATTGTTCTCATCCCTAACTCTACCAGGGGTGAGCAAATTTTTCTATAAAGGGCCCAAAAGTACAAATTTTAGGGGCCACATATGGTCTTTGTTCTTCCTCGTTTTGTTTGTTTAAGTTGCTAGATCATTAATTCTATATTTAATTACCATATGGATCATATGGAAATTGCTGGATCACACAGTAATTCTATGTTTAATTTTTTGAGAGAGGAATCACCACACTATTTTAACAGTAGCTGCATCACTAGCAATGAACAAGGGTTCCAATTTCTCTACATCCTAGCCAATATTTTTAATATTCTGAAGTTTTTTTCTCTTCATAATAGCTATCCTCATGCATAAGAAGTGGTATCTCATCCTGGTTTTGATTTGCATTTCCTAATGACTTGTGAAGTTAAACATCTTTTCATGTGTTTATTAGCCAGTTATATATCTTCTTTGGAGAAAATTTAAGTTCTTTGCCCATTTCTTGAGTTGTTTGTTTTTTGGTTGTTGATTGTATTTGTTTTTTACATTCCTTTAAACATGTAAACACCATTCTTAGCACATAGGTCATTTTTAAAAAGGCTATGGGCCATCTGACCCCTCAAACCATTCATTTTATATTTGGGGAAAGCCAGGCCCTGAGAGAGGCATTGATTTACCCTAGGTCTCCGGATTCTCAAGCAGTGGTGTCTTTAGCTACTACTTTATTCAGGCAACAAATATTTATTGAAAGCCTACTATGGGCTGGGTGTGGTGGCTCACGCCTGTAATCCCAGCACTCTGGGAGGCCGAGATGGGCCGATCATTTGAGCTCAGGAGTTCAAGACCAGCCTGAGCAAGAGCGAGACACAGTCTGTATCAAAAATAGAAAAGATTAGCGGTGCATGGTGGCGCATGGCTGTAGTCCCAGCCACTCAGGAGGCTGAGGCGGAAGGATTGCTTGAGCCCAGGAGCTTGAGGTTGCTGTGAGCTAGGCTGACGCCATGGCACTCTAGCCCAGGGAACAGAGTGAGAATCTGCCTCAAAAAAAAAAAAAAAAAAAAAAAAAAAAAAAAAAAAAAGAACTGAATGGAGAGGGGAATAAGGCATGAGACAAATAATTACACAGATGAATATATAATTGCAAATTGAAATAAGTGCTGGAAAGGAGAACAGCCTACTATGAAAGAGAATAATAGGCAAGCCTTCTCTGAGGGTACCTTGTTTTCCCCTTGTACTTTGAGTTACTGTTTTATAAGGGTGCCATTTAAACCAAATTCTGGGGGGAAAGGAACCGGAAACAAGATGGGGAGCTGGACCAGGATGACATTTAAAGGTGCTGAAAGGATGCCACCAGTAAATGCTTATGGAGAACATATGTGCTTGGCGTGGCCTAGGAACTCGTGACTCAGACCTATGCCTGATGGAAAGGAGGTGACAGCAGCATGGCTGTGCCCCAGGCTTTCCCACTGGGGTCCCTTCATGAGCCTACAGGTGCTCTGATGGAACCCCAGCCCTGCCCTCGAAGCCTGGCTGAGAGCTTCTTGGAGGAGGAGCTTCGGCTCAATGCTGAGCTGAGCCAGTTGCAGTTTTCAGAGCCAGTGGGCATCATCTACAATCCTGTGGAGTATGCTTGGGAGCCTCATTGCAACTATGTGACTCGATACTGCCAGGGCCCCAAGCAAGTGCTCTTCCTGGGGATGAACGCGGGACCTTTTGGCATGGCCCAGACTGGGGTGCCCTTTGGGGAAGTGAGCATGGTCCAGGACTGGCTGGGTATTGGGGGGCCTGTGCTGACCCCTCCCCAAGAGCACCCTAAACGACCAGTGCTGGGATTGGAGTGCCCACAGTCAGAAGTGAGCGGTGCCCGATTCTGGGGCTTTTTCCAGAACCTCTGTGGACAGCCCGAGGTCTTCTTGCGTCACTGCTTTGTCCACAATCTGTGTCCTCTTATCTTCCTGATTCCCAGCGGGCACAACCTCACCCCTGCTGAGCTGCCTGCCAAGCAGCGAGAACAGCTTCTTGGGATCTGTGACGTAGCCCTCTGCCGGCAGGTGCAGCTGCTGGGGGTGCAGCTGGTGGTGGGAGTGGGGCGACTAGCGGAGCAGCGGGCACGGCGGGCTCTGTCAGGCCTGATGCCAGAGGTGCAGGTGGAGGGGCTGCTGCATCCCTCTCTCCGTAACCCTCAGGCCAACAAGGGCTGGGAGGCAGTGGCCAAGGAAAGACTGAGTTGGAGCTGCTGCCCCTGCTATCGAAATGAATACCCCTGGGGCCTGGCATAGGACAAGACACCTCCTGGACGAGAGCCAAAGGTCCTGGGCTCCCCAGTTGCTGGGAAACATGTTCTCTGATCTGTTGACTGTCTTGCAACCTGCCGTGGCAGTTTGACACTACTCCTGTTCACCCTCCTGACTCCTGCTTTCTTTACCTTCCTTTGAACATTGCCCCTTTTGCGGTATCTAACTCCACAGAGAGTCGGCAGAAGGTGGGCTCTGTTGCACTTGCAGCCTGCTCTACCTCATTGTTTCTTTGGTCAACTCTGTTCAGCAGAGAGTGACCTAGACAGTGACTTCTCAGGTCATATTTGCTGTTTCAGAGGAATCTTGCCAGGATTCCTACCCATCCTTATAGAACACTTTCCTGCTGCTGACGCCTTTCCTCACTGGGCCAGGACAAAGCAATGGGACATGATATTAAAAGTGAACTTCTTATGGGAAGCTGAGGCTAGATCAGAGGGAGAATTCAGTGTGGCAGAGTGGGAAAGTCAGAAGACCTGGATTTTCAACCCAGCTTTGACAGACTTGTGGACTTTAAGATGGACAAATTGATTAGCCTCTCTAAACCTCAGGATTCCTCATCTGTAAAATGGGAATGCCTACTCATGGGGTTGGTGTGAGGATTAACTGAGATAACACTGGAAAGTGCCTTGCGTAGGCTGGCATATGGGTGCTCATTATGTATTCTGCTCCTTGCATTCTTGCCTCTGAGTTGGGGTGTCACTGCATTGCACTACAAGGGAAGTCCCTCTCCACTCTGAAGACCTTGCTGTGGGGGGTCTGGGCTTCCTTCCACCTGTGGCCAGGGCGAGGGCCACATTCTTGCCCTGCCAGAGATGGACTAATGACTTTATGAAAACACAGCTTGTGATTTTTTTTCAATTTAAGCATTAAAAGCTCCTAAACCCTTAAAAATAAATAAATAAATAAACCAAGTTCTGAAGGATAGATAAATAAAAGCAACCCATATTAACAGAAGGGGAGGAAGACCATTTCTGGAAGAGGAAAAAAATTTATGAAGGGGTAAGAAATTCTATTATTTTATTAAAAGTGCTAAATAGGGTTTTAAGGAAGTACTAAAATCATTCCATTTTCTGTGAGGAGAACAGACTGGAGAGGTACAACATATTAGAATGGAATAGAGTGGAAGCAGAGTGATAAGGTGGCAGGCTACTCTAAACATTCAGTTGGGAGTGGATGGGGGCTTGGGCTTTAGCAGTGGTGGCAGAGATGGAGAGAGTGAACAAGTTTGAGAATTATTGGGAGGTTGACTCATTAGAACCTGGTGATGGACTAGATGGCAGGGGTGGGACGACAGGAAGTTATGGAGAAGGACTCCATGTTCCTAGCTTGAGTGGATGGATGGTGGTGCCATGTACTGAGATGGAGAAGTCCAAGGAAGGAGCAGGTTTGGAGAGAGAAGTTCGAGAGTTCAATTTTAGATGTAGTAAGATTTAGACCCCTATGAATCATCTAAGTGGAGAGATCAAATAGGGAGATGGATATATGGATTTGGAATTCAGAGAAGTGGTCTGAACAAAGGTTAAATTGAGTGTTGGTGCTCATCATTACCACTGAATGATGCTGGATAGGGCCAGGGAGACACACTAGAAGGAGCACAGATCTGAGCTGGGAATCAGGGGATTTGAGTTCTAATTCTAATTTTATCACTAACCACCCTCTCTGAGCTTCAGTTTCACCAGTAACACAAGGAGCTTTGCCTAGATCAGGGCTTCTTTAATGTTTTTTGGATAAAAATTACTTCCTCTCCTGCAAAATCAATACAAAAAAATTATACATGATTTCAGGGGTTCACCCAGTTCCTGGAAACTTTCCAGAGAGGCTAAATTAAGAACTCCTAGGCTATATGGTCAGACAACTAAAGTTTAGGAGGCCTTCCTTGTATATACTTTAAATATTTCTTGGTCCTCCAGGTTCCCCTAGAACTGTAGACCCCAACCCCCAAGGCTGCTGACTGGTACCAGTCTGAGGCCTATTAAGAACTGGACAGTACAGCACAAGGTGAGTGGAGAGTGAGAAAGTGAAGCTTCATCTATATTTATAGCTGCTCCCCATCTCTTGTATCATCGCCTAAGCTCCACCTCCTGTCAGATCAGTGGCAGCATTAGATTCTGCATTATGGTGAGTTGTACAATTATTTCATTATATATTACAATGTAATAATAATAAAGTACACAATAAATATAATGTGCTTGAATCATCCTGAAACCATACCCCTCACCCGTCCCTGGTCTGTGGAAAAATTGTGTTCCATGAAAATGGTCCCTGGTGCCAAAAAGGTTGGGGACCACTGCCCTAGACATTATGACAGGTATTAAACCATTGAGAAGGGATGCCAGGGCCTAGGTCTCCCTTGCTTTCTACTAAACAGTGTCGATTACCATGAAGCTAGCCAGTGTATCCGACGTACAAATGGAAATAAGTGCTAGAAAGGAAGAGAATTGGCTGCTATGAAAGAGAATAGGTAAGCCTCTCTGAAGATGCAACCTACTCATTAATGTTTATCTTCTTTTACTCTTTCTTCTTAGCTTATGCTCCAGACAAATTGGACTATACACCCTCTCTTCTTTCTTGGAATGCCCTTCCTCCATCTTCACATGTCCAAACTCTGCCCATTTTTCAAAGCCTCAAATGCCTTCTCTACTTCTCCTACCCCTTCTCTCAAACTAAAAGCAATCTTGGCCTACTCTGAACATCCACATACTTTGCATCCCTCTTAAGGAACTTGCCATGATTCCTTTGTATTATAGTTGTGCATGAATCTTGCCTCCCCTACTAAAAGGCAGGAGCAGCACCTGTTACCTTTTATAAAGAGCATTCCCACATATCCCTTAACCCATATAAGTGAGAACTGGATCCCAGCCACCACTGCACAGCTCAGACCTTGGTCTCTTGCCTTGTCACCAGCCCCATCTGACCTCCTAGTGATAGCTCCTCCACCCCTCACCAGTGTCCATTCTGCATACTGATGTTGGATATTTTTCTTTAAAATCCAATTATGTCACTTCTCTGATTAATATCTACATCAGTGGTTCCCAATTGCCTTCCTCAGGAGTTCTCAACTTCAGGGTTCTAAACTCCAGATTTTGCACTGGCTGGATCTTGTGTGAAATGTTCCAAATAGTTTCTCATTATTAATAAAGTACTAATTAAGCAATTTACACATGTAGAGCACTTAAGATTAATGTCCAGCACATAGTAAGCATTATACAGGTGTTAGGCATTATTAACACTAAAATGTTAAGACTTATGAGAAAGGTGGAGCAGACTTTTGGTGCACCATAGACATTCTGTGGCCATTTCTGATTTCAGCTGCAGGTGCAGCAGACATTTCTGTGCAGGTTGACAGCATCTCTCCTCAAAGTCCTCTGGGTCTTTCTGCTTTTCTGCCCCAGAGCTTCCTCTTCTCAAAATGTCACTCACCTCATGAGCAGGGCAGCCCAAAAGTACAGGGTCATTAGTGGAGATTAATTTTCATCCAATGAATACCTTCCCTTCATATATTATTACAACCACCACCATGATCCAGGGGGCAATAACAGAAATCTTAAGTCCAGCTTGGTAAGTGTTTCGCCCCTTGACACCTGTATCAATACCTAAGGTAGTACAGAACTCCAGGCCACCTGCCTTACCCTCTGATCCTCCTGCTTTTGGCCCACTAACTACTACATGCTGAGAAGGGCAACACCTGAGCATCTGCTGCTTGAAAAAGAGTCAATGGGCCAGAGAGGAAAATAAAACAGAGACAGCAAGGTCACAGGTCACACCAGCAAGGGGGCATGGAGCGGGAGTGGAGGAGCCTTGAGATCTGACCTTTCTTCTGCCTTAGGCTAGAAGTGGAGTTAAAACAGCTTGAAGAAGAGACTGAAATGAAGCACTTCCAGCCACAACCAAGACAGAAGCGAAAGCCGAGACCGAGACTGAGACTGCGCAGGCGCAGAGAAGACTAGCGTTCCCCCACAAACTCGCCCCGCGGCCTCTACCGGACAGGAAGCACAGGGAGAGCATAGCCACCGGCGCGGGAATCCTCTGTGCACCCCTTCCTCGTGAGGCCCTCAGACCGTCCAGAAAATGTTTGAGAGCCCGCCTGCTGAGGCCAAGGGGATGACCCTCGCTCCCCGCCCAGGGCCCAGCCGAACATGGAGAGCGGGTGCCAGCCGCGAGTGAGGCGCCAGGACAGGAAGGTGGTGTCAGGACAGGAAGGGGCCGCCAGGCCTCTCAGGATCAGCCTTCCTCTCCACCGTTCTCACCTCTTTGTCTGCCGCCTTCTCCTCAATGCCTAGCAGC
This sequence comes from Cheirogaleus medius, assembly GCA_008086735.1. NCBI lineage: Eukaryota > Metazoa > Chordata > Mammalia > Primates > Cheirogaleidae > Cheirogaleus > Cheirogaleus medius. The sequence continues at coordinate 12,247,331 of VBSM01001044.1, read as the reverse complement.
GCGTACAGGTCCATCTGTAAGAGCTCCTTGGTCACCGCCATGGTTCCAACCCTGACTGGATTCGTACTACAACTCCCAAGAGTCTAAGCGTGAGTGAGGACTGCTGGCTGCGAGTGGCGCTTAGCCCCCTGGGAATTGTCGTGATCTGCGTCAGGCTTGACTGACTCAGAGGGAGGTCGACAGTCGTGAATGCACTACGACTCCCAGCAGCCCCCGCTCCCGCCGCTGCCTTTATGGTGCTAGGCGTGGGGGAGCGTCCGGATTCCCCGCCCCAGGCCGCAGCCGGACCGAGCGAGTGGGTGTGTGGGGCAGAGCAGGGCTGGGTGAGGGGTCTTGGGGGCCCTGGACCTGGCCGACTAGACCTCAGCTCTGCCGATTCTGCTGCGCTAGGAGCTACGATGGAGAGCCGGTGCTACGGCTGCGCTGTCAGGTTCACCCTCTTCAAGAAGGAGGCGAGTCTTCTCTCCCCCAGGGATAGGGGGCCCGGGAGGACGCGGAGTGGAGGGAAGACTTACAATCTGAAGACTTGGTCTTACAGCTTCTTTCCAGCTGTGAGGTTTTGATAAAGTCATTGAGTCTCAGCTTCCATTTCTGGTCTCGAACTCCTGGCCTCAAGCTATCCTCCTGTCTGGGCCTCCCAAAGTGCTGGAATTACAGGCTTGAGGCAGAGCGTTGCTATCGTTTTTGAAAAGTTGTGCTTTTTCTGTGGGTCAAGTGTAGCATCCGGCTGTTTCCTCTCTCCGCCCTGCTCCTCTGCAGCTCGGTGTCTATTACACCAAGCCCGTTACTCTCTCTACTCTGAAACCTTCCTCATCCCGCAGCTTGCGTTTCCCAGGTCCCTGGAGTTAGATTACCAAATTTACTCCTGCTCCCAGGGCAGCCGGGCAAAGGCTCTCTTGTCCTCAGCACAGACCTGCCAAGTTCCTCTGGTGAACTGCAGGCTTCCCTGCCTCGGTTATGGCCAGGGCATCAGATCAGGAGACGATGGGGCCCAGATAGGATGAATTAATAGTGCGTAGGGAGGCAGGACGTGTAGTACTTAGCAACCTGGGTTTTGGAGTCAGGGTTCAAATTGGAGCTCTGCTGTGTTATTTATTCATGGGGTGACCTTGGTTTGGGCAAGTCACATAACCTCTCTGGCAAATAGGGATAATAATGGTGGGCATCTGGATTAAGTAAAATAATATGTGTAAATTGTGACAATTAAATCAGATGATGATGGTTAAATGCTGAGTTTAGCGCCTGGCACACTGTGTTTGCTTAATAAATGGAGTCTATTGTTATCCCATCCTGAGCCAAGCCTCCCTCCATCTCTGCTAGAGCAGAGAAGTCATGGGCTCTTTACTCTCTCTGATTCTCCTTTGTTGAAGAGTCAGTGACCTGCAGCATGGGGCTTTACCTATCTGTATTCTACACCCCTGTGCTGGGGAATTGAAAACCAGGGTATAATGTATGGGAATTTTGCAGAAAGCTTTATTTGATTAGAATAAGAGACTGGAAGCCAAGAAATTGCCTTACCTTCTGCCCCTGTCTCTCCCTAGGCCTTAGGGGCCCACTCCTCTTCCTCTTCCCAGCAACTGGTCACAACTTCAGTGCCTTCTCTCTCTATGTGTTTGGAGAGTCCCAGGGAGCAGCTTGCCGGGGAGGGGGTGAGAGGTGGATCCTCCTGCTTCATGTTTCTTTTAGTACGGCTGTAAGAATTGTGGCCGGGCCTTCTGTTCTGGCTGCCTCAGCTTCAGGGCAGCAGTGCCTCGGACTGGAAACACCCAGCAGAAAGTCTGCAAGCAGTGTCACGAGGTACTGACCAGGTGAGAAGCAGATATGGGTGAAAGTTCAGCCAAGTGTGGCAGTGGGCATGTGGCCAGCCTTCACAGCCTTGGGCCCTGTGGCTAGAGTGAGCCCAGGAAATGTTTGAGGTGGGAGGCACTGACTGGCAGGATGGCAGGACTTCTGACACTAGATTTCTTCTCTATAGCGGGTCTTCTCCTGCCAATGACTCCAAGTGGTCACCACCTCAGAACTATAAGAAGTAAGTGCTGAAGAGAAAAAGACAAATGGGGCTGGGGAAAGGACAAGAGAGCCATAGGGTAGGACTCTCTTCCCAGCCTCTAGATCAGATGAGCACAGAGTCAGAATGCCTCTCTCTCAGGCTCCTGACTGCCCACTTGGGCTCAGAAAGCAGCTCATCAGCCCTTTCCCCAGAAAAAGCACTTGGTAGATCTTGCCCTCTCAGCCATACCCTCTGGCTGGTCACCTGGGTTGGGCTGCTGGGTGACATTAGCGAGGGCCACAGAAGATTGCCCACTGGAGGCCTCCCTAGATGCCCAGAAATGATTTGAATGGGAAACAGTAGGTGAATGGGTACCTCCATTCCTTCTGCCTTCTTCCTTCTTCAAGAGCCTCTATCTCATATCCTGCCAGGCGTGTGGCAACCTTGGAAGCCAAGCAGAAGCCCAGCACTCCCCAGAGCAAGGGACTGACCCAACAAGACCAAGTCATAGCTGAGCGCCTAGCACGGCTTCGTCAGGAGAACAAGCCCAGTGAGTGGGGGCAGGCATGGTGGCCTAAAGACTGTGTGGGGCTTCTGGGACTGGGATTTCTCTGGCCCTTACAAGGCTCCCCGCATGCCAATTGCAGAGTTAGTACCCTCGCAGGCAGAGATAGAGGCACGGCTGGCTGCACTGAAGGATGAACTCCAGGGCTCCATCCCTTCTACCCAGGAGATGGAAGCACGGCTTGCCGCATTGCAGGACAGAGTTCCACCTTCTCAGACCCCCCAGCCGGTGAGTGCTATGGCTTAGGAGAGAAGGGGGTTCTAGGGCATTGACCTGGGAGAAGCCCAGATACATGTACTTTGTACTTTATGTACTTTGCAGAAGTTGGCAAAGCCTCTCACCCCTAACTCCTGATCCTCAGGCCTGCTGCCAGGCCAAGGAACCAGGGACAAGCAGCAGAATTGGGTAGGGCAGGAAAGAATAGACCCCAGTCCTGTTGAGAACTGGCAGACCTACCCAGTTATGTGGGCCCTGGATCCATCCCCTTTGCTTGGGCTTTGAGAACTCCTGAACATCCACCTCTAACCTGGACTGCTGTAGGCTACCCTGCACCCCACTGAGGTTCCCTCTTCTGGGCAGGCACATCAGACACCAGATACCAGGACCCAGGCCCAGCAGGCACAGGATCTGCTAACGCACCTGACAGCTGAGGTGGCTATTGATGAAAGCTTGGAACGAAGAGGCCCAGGTAATGCCTCTACTTGGCTCCCCCAGGGACCTGCCCTACCTCTTTCCCTAGATGGGAGATGAACATAAATGAGAGAGTGATCAACATAAGAGCTACCATTTATTAAGTGCTTACTCCAAAGGGAGCCAGTGTGAACCTGGCTTAAGTGTATAGGCTTTAGAATCAGACAGTGATTCTCAGTACTACCATGTATTAGCTGTGTCACCCCAGGCAAGTTACTTGGCTAGTCTAAGTCTTAAACTTTCCTCATCTGTAAAATGGAAGTGTATTTATGGTAAAACCTACCTCGTGGGGAAGTCATGAGGAGTAAATGAGATAATCCAATAAGCGCTTGGCTTATAGTAAGTGCTCAGTGAATATTGTCTACAATGATGATGATAAGGAGGAAGAAGCTATTTACATTTAACTAAAACTTAATGAAATTAAAAATTTAGTTGCTTAGCGGTACCAGCCACATTTCAGATGCTTAATAGCCTCATGGGCTCATGGCTACCATCTTGGACAGCACAGATACAGAACATGATATGGAATGTTTCTATCATCATAGAAAATTCTATTAGTGCTATTTGGAAGGCTTCAGAGCAGTGGTTTTCAACAAGGGATGATTTTTCCCCAAGGGCATTTTTGGCAATATCTGGAGAGTTTCTGGTTATCACAACTCAGAGGGTACTACCGACATCTAGAGGGTAGAAGCCTGGATGCTACTCAACATCCTACAGTGCACAGGACAGCCTCCCACCACCAAGGGTCAGTGCAACTAAGATTGAGAAACTCTGCTTTAGAGACATAATCTCATTGAATATCCTCAATAATCCTACGAAGTATATACTATTATTATCCTTATTTATAAATCAGAAAACCGAGGCCTAGTGAGCTTAAGGAATTTGACCAAGGTCACACAGCTATTAAGCAGCAGACGTAGGACTTGAACCTAAAGCTGTGATTTCAAACCTCTTGCTCTGAAACTCTGAACTGAAGGTGACTGTAAGAGCCACACCCACTCTGGTAAAATTCTTCCTGCCCAGTGATATACAAGACTTCAGCTTCCTTCATGCTCTCTCTGTGCTGCTCCCAGGAAATGTTAATTCCAGCCCTGAAAGGCAAAGAGACTGGCTGAACCTTGGCCTCTCCATATCCTGATCCTTTAGGGCAGTGATTCTCAAACCATGGCCACTCACCTGAAGGGCAGCATGCCAGAGTGTCAGGTGGGTGAGGATGGATGTGGTTGAAAAAGGCATGTCTAAGATTACTACTTTGGAAAAATGGAGGACATACAAATTTCATTTGTAACATAAACCGTAGGTGCTAGTGCTGAGCAAAGAGTTGATGATCTGTGGTTAGAAAAGAATTAAGAAATGGGCTCAATGGCTTCTGAGGAAAGATCTTGAACTGTCTCTGCCTCCCTGTGTTAGTCCTTCCAGCTGCCTCTCTCCAGAATGACCTGAGCCAGCGTGGCCCAGGGAGCCAGAGTACTAATTCCAAGGGGCAGACCAGCTGGTCCTTGGACAAGGAGAAAAGCAGATTGCTGGCTGAGGCAGCAGTTGAGCTGAGAGAGGAGAACACGAGGCAGGAGCGGATCCTGGCTCTTGCCAAGCGGCTGGCCGTGCTGCAGGGACGAGACCCTGATAGAGGTAAAGGCTGGAAAACAGCCACTGACTCATGTCCGTTGGTCAAGGCCTTCCCTCGCTCCCAGGCCAAGCTTTCCCTCCCAAAGCTGAGTAGTCCCAGTGCTGGGGGTCCCAGTGCCCAGAGACCTATTGAGTCCTGCCCAGAGCCACAAGGAAGGTACTAGGGCACAGCAGCTAATGAGGAATTAGTGGCAGCCATCAGGGGGCCAGGAGACCTTCAGTCCATTGAGGTGCCCCACAGCCCTTCAGTGCTTGGGCAGGGAGGGAGAGGGTCTGATCAGAGTGGCTGAAGAGGCTTCACAGTTCTGGAACAAGTGCACCTGGGAACTGAACCAGTTCTCAGAGGCAGCAGGGCAGGCACTCAGGTGAAATCTCTCACCCCCACTTCTCCTTCCCCTGTTCTTATCTCTCCTTCTTCAAGTGACCCTCCAGGACTATCACCTCCCAGACAGCGATGATGATGAGGATGAGGAGACAGCCATCCAGAGAGTCCTGCAGCAGGTTAGCCCTGGCTTACCAACCCGAGCACCCTGTGTCTTGCTGCCTTATTGCTCCACCTCTCACCTGGCCCCATTCACCCTGCCTATACTCTGGGGCTGGATGGGCAGTCACTCTGCAACTCCTGTTCTCATTGGGGCCACGTTGTCCCTGTGACCCAGACCTGCCCCCTGGTCTCTTGAGATGGGGAATCAGCAGCCCCAGGCAGCAGGACCAGGAAGTTGAGTTGAGAAGCTAAGGCCACAGAGCACAGAAATACTGGGTGGGAGGGGTGCGGGCAGGGGGCTGGGCCTGGAGCAGGAAGTGCTACCTCTCCACCCTGTCCACAGCTCACTGAAGAAGCTGCCCTGGATGAGGCAAGTGGCTTTAACATCCCTGCAGAGCCAGCTCCCCGACCCCGGGCCCAAGCCTACCGGGCACAGCCTGAGGTGAGAAAAGCCCCAGACACAGACCCCCAGGCTGCCCACAGCCAGGTGCCTTACTTCCCCCATTCCTCTCTGGTCCATAAAGTCCCAGGCTGTGGACCCCAGGCCTGAGGCTGAGGAAGAGGAGCTCCCCTGGTGCTGTATCTGCAATGAAGACGCCACCCTGCGCTGTGCTGGCTGTGACGGAGACCTCTACTGTGCCCGCTGCTTCCGGTGGGTGCAGGTAGCGTGTCCTGTGGGAGGGCTGGAGGGCTGCGTGGGATCCCTGACCTGCATCCCTTTGCTCTACAGGGAGGGCCATGATGCCTTTGATCTTAAAGAGCACCAGACATCTGCCTACCGCCCCCTGCATGTAAGCTGAGAGCCCTGAGGAAACTGTGGTCCTGCCAGCGAGGCAGTCCCACAGGCCAGGCACCCACCTCTGGGCCCAGCTTCAGAGTGTCCAGTGGCAGAGCATGTCTGGCTGTACTGCTGATGGATATATCCCTTCCTGAGCCTTTGTATCCCTGGCAAGAGGAAACAGTCTCCATTTGAGACAGTGACTGAAGGAACTGGGGGAAGGAAAAGTATGGGCCCTCCTACTAGAAGCCCAGATGGGGAATGAGAAGCATGATGGGGAAAGACCAGATTGATCTAAAATGAGCCCTGTAACCTCGCTCAGGACCCAGGACCCTCTCCTGGCACTTAGTGGATCTAATAAAGTATCTACTTTATTGGTTCACTGGGCCCAGCTTCTGTTATCTCTAAAACTCTGTGGGCCCTGAGCCTGAGCCCTGTGAGAGGTGGCAAGAGCAGAGTAGGCTATAAGCACAGTCCTGTGGAATGAAAGAAAAGGCTGAGCCATCCAGTAAGCTTCTCCAGGCAGGAATCCTGGTGTCCTCATACAAAGTAAGCATGAATATTCATTCACCTAAACTGTGCTTCCTGCTCTGGGCCGCCAGGCTTAGCCACAGGCCCCACCATCTTGGATTTTTCAGCCTATCTGCCACTCAAACAATGCATTCAGGAACAAGGCATACATACCCTGCTTTCCTGCCTTTCTCATGCAGGACCCCCTGTCCCAGGGCTCCCATCCCAACCTAGCTGCCATTCAGACTCAGTATCTGACTTAGGGCAACTCCCCTGACCCAACCCCTGGCATCTCAGCCTGTACCCTTTATACTCTCTGCATAGCTTCTGCTTTTTTTTTCTGCCTCTGGATG